>JARHVA010000479.1:4657500-4980000 GCA_037957365.1 Torreya grandis | reverse complement strand
CCCCTTGCCCAATTCCCCCTTGGTATTTTATCTCCATTAGTTTATTGTGTAATATCTAGGGTTTATATTTTTTAGGTATTTTTCAAATCAAATAGACACACACAAACAATTTGTAGACCCTTATAAACAAGAATATGTATTTAGTTAGAAAATCAATTGCACAATTAACCAAGATATGGCTTCATTCAATAAACAAGGTAAAAATACAACCCTATCCTTCTAGTACAACCTTATCCCAACATAGTTTGAAATTATGTTTTTATATGTGATAAAGTTCACATATTTTTAGTTATTTTTTATCAACAATCAACTTGAAAAATAGAAATAAATTATATCCAAGCTAGGTTTGCATATATATATTTGTCATTTTATTATTTATAATTCATTTAACAGTCTATAAATTACATTATTTCACATTCAAATTTAATATATGTTATATTTCAAATTATATTTTAGTAGTTTACTTATAGGATTTAAATGTTAAATTTAAATAAACAAAACAAAAAATTTGGTGAACCCATTATTTATAGAACATTGTTTTTTGTTTACTCCATTTTTTTCATATTATTTCATATAAATTTCTAAAAATTATTGACAGTAAAATAAAAAACCTTCAACTTTGGATCTAAAATCTAAACCCATGAGTCAATCTTATATAACCTTGGATCTTATTTTGACACTGAAGAGATTATCTTATCAGTTTGGATACAAATTTGACACTGAAGCTTTTTATTTTGACCTTGGGTTGAAATTTGTTGATTTATATGCACAAAAAATATTTTGATTTTTAGTTTCTATTACTTGTTTCTTTTTTCTAGAAACCGTGTTTCAAAATTTTAAAAACTAATAAGTGACTATCATCATGGGCTTAATAGTTATCTATTTTATATATCATGGTGTGAGAGTACTACCCCAATACTCAAGCCATTATAGAACACTAAACATGGATTTTAGTTTCTCCATACCTCTAAATATTTTATAAATGCTTATATCTCTTATTTATACCATAAGAAACCTATTTTAGATATTTTATTTTGGGTGCACCTAAGAGGAGCATATCATGTAGGGAAGTTACTCTCATCGTACCCTTGATGATGGGATAGTGGGCTATATACATGACTTTGCCACCATAGTTAGTGATCTAAAAGAGTGTTTTAACACTACTATGAAAAAGTACAAGTATATTTGAGAGCCCACACAATTATTAAAACCCTTGCCTAGATCACCCTTATACCTTTATTTTTTGCTTCTATTGAATCCATCATGGGATCAATCAATGAATGTTTATTTCATATGTTGCATATAATTATGAAATTCATTATTGCATCTTGTATTTCCTTTCAACATGTTTTGCATTATTTTTTTTTAAAGATTAAATGTTGTCATGTCCCCTTTTTTAGTGGACATCGACAGACTTGATGATTAGCCTATCATTCGACCCTCATAAGCTGATAGGATGGATAGAGGGTCATGATGGAGATTGGCTTGGCTTTGATTAGCAGAATTCCTACATTTGGCTTTCATTCAGGCTCTTTCAGACACATTTGGCCTAAGCTCCTATTATTTACGGATATTTGACATGCAGCGGAGTGTCTTTATTTTGGTATGGTCATGTGCAGAATCACTCCTTGGTTCACCAGCTTCAAACAGTTCGAGGATCCGACATGTATTGAGGGAGATATTAATATTTGATTGATTTAATCAAATATTAATCATTTAGCCTATTTTTAATTATGAAACCCTAATTCTAATTTAAGAAACCCTAATTAGAGCAAGCACATCTTTTTGAGGGTATAAGGGTTTCTCATGGAGGCCATTATTGATTATTGATTTTGATATTTGAAGAATTCTTTTGTGAAGACTGAGCCAAGGGTTCCAAGATTCCATCTGCATTGGAGAACGTCAACTCTTCAGTGTTTGCGATTCAGAGGTTATGAAATATCAACTGATCTATTACCGATTTGAGAGATAGCTTCATACAGAAGTTTATAGATTTGAGAGGTAACTTCATACAGATGTTGTCATAGAGCTTTCCAGGTATTTATTTTATTAGGTTTTGTTTATTCAATAAGTTATACAGATAGAGATCTTCTATATTAGAGTCATATATCTTGAGATCAAGGGTTCAATAAATGAGGTGTGTTTTATTGGTGGCCATACGAAGTCTGTATAGATCTATACATATTCACTCAAAGATCGACATCGGCAGGCAAATATCCACAGAGACTGACATCGATCGACATATCACTGACATCGGCAGGTTCACGACCCCAATCGATCGATGATGGCAATATAACCGACGTCAGCGACTATGTTTTTGACACAGCAGGCTGAGACCTACTAGATTCAAGTTTATTTCTAGTTTGCTAGAGTAATTAGGTTTTAAGACTATATTTTGATATTCTTTAATATGCATGACAGAGGACATCTATTGTAATCATCTAGACAATTAATAATATTAGTGATTTGGCAATTAAGAGATTTACTATGGTTGATTTGTTTATTTCAATTTATTCTACAAAATTGTATCTTTGTTCATTACAGTGGTATCAGAGCTTTGTATTGCTATATATCAGAGTTTTTGTTAGAAATAGGAGACCCTAAGAAAGGGACATTACAATGGTATCAGAGCTTTAATTGTGTTATATTCCCTATTGGATTGGGGATATTACAGTGGTATTAGAGCCAAATTCCTGCCATCTTGTTGGGTAGACCAGAGCCAAAGTTTTTGCTAGCCTGATTGGGTTATTTTAGATTGAATTCAATTATCAGTATGGCTTTAACAGGTGACAAAGATTTGGAAGAAAGAATGCACAATGCAAAGAAGAAATTAGATAATACATTTCAGCAAGCAGAGGACATTCTAAAAACTTTGGAGGAGTTAGAAACTTATTTAGGCAAGATTGATTAGTCAAATTATTATGATATGCAAACAACATTATCTCCAGCATTTAGTTCTTTGGTGAAGCCCCAATTATTGAGACATCATGATGAGGTGGTAAGACTTGCAGCTCTCTCTTGCATTAGTGAAATCATGAGGATAATAGCTGGCTTTAATTTTTATGATGATCAGATTATGAGAGAGGTACTTCATGCCATGCTAAAAAGCTTTGAAAAGTTGGATGACATTAGAGACCCTCATTTCTCAAAGCGGGCAAGATTACTTGAAATATTTGCAAGGTATGGATTTGAAAACAGTATGATGTTAGTAGGTTGTATTGGTGACATTCGCATAATGTTTAACATATTTTGGAATATTTTAGATGAGTTTCATTCCAGCGATGTATTAGCATCAATGCACTCTATCATGTTCACAATCTTGTTTGAGGAGGATGAAATTTCTAAAATTTTGGCAGAAGATTTATGGTATGTCTGGACAAAAGAGGAAAATGTCTCACCTATAGCTGGTATGTGGTTAAAGAGATTAATTGATAGGCTTGAGGATAGTAGTACTTTCCCTATGACATGCAAAAACTTGAATGATGAGTTTGACAAACATGTTGATCCAGTACAGGGAGACATTAACACATCTTCAGGTAATGATTTATCTGCATTATCTTCACAGGTAGGAGCGATTGAGGATGTTGTGGATGAGCTTTGTCTTAAGGTGAGTTTAGCTCAGATGTTAGACAGTGAGGATGAGTCTGATGCTTGCATTCAGAGTATGGAGGTGTACTTAGATGTTAGTACACTGAGTGTTAGTGATGAGTATGTTTTTGTAGCTGCTGATGAGGAGCATGTTGTTGACGCTGACACACATATTCAAGATTTGGGAGTACCTGGTCCTGATGATTTTGGGATACCATTGGAGTCGAGTCTCTAGATTGATTCTTTTCACACCGATGACAGTGTGGTATAATTGGTCATGCCACCTTTACAGAGGGATTAGTTGTGGGATGGATTGGCACCATCTTTTGTAGATGGCATATGTAGTTATAAGTTACACAGCTTGCAGTATCAACACACCCAAGATAGTTTATCAGAGATTGGATTTGATGTCAGTGACCTAGGAACCTATGGTTGTCATATCCACGATGTAGTTGGGTGTGAGTGTCAGTTAGACATGGACTTGAGTTTTGACAGAGTTGATGTTGGCTTGAGTTCCACATAGTGGTTTCTTCTACCAAAATCTATAGTTGGGCTTTAGATAATTTTGTCAGTGATGTCAATTATTTAGGTGTTGAGTGTAGTTTTCAGTTGCTGATTTTGGTACTTTTGATGTTGTTGATGCTGATGGGGTTGATTAGTGACATGAGGGATGTTACACAACCTTTTCCTTGGGATCCAAGTGGATTGATGGGTTTGTTGTTCTGAGATTGCTTGGGGACAAGCAATTTCAAGAGGGTAGATTGTCATGTCCCCTTTTTTAGTGGACATCAACAGACTTGATGATTAGCCTATCATTTGACCCTCGTAGAATGATAGGATGGATAGAGGGTCATGATGGAGATTGGCTTGGCTTCAATTAGTAGAATTCCTATAGTTGGCTTTTATTCAGGCTCTTTCAGACACATTTGGCCTAAGCTCCTATTATTTAGGGATATTTAACATGCAGTAGAGCACCTTTATTTTGGTAAGGTCATGTGTAGAATCACTCCTTGGTTCACCAGCTTTGAACGGTTCGAGGATCTGACATGTATTGAGGGAGATATTAATATTTTATTGATTTAATCAAATATTAATTTTTTAGCCTATTTTTAATTATGAAACCCTAATTCTAATTTAAGAAACCCTAATTAGGGCAAGCACATATTTTTGAGGGTATAAGGGTTTCTCATGGAGGCCATTATTGATTATCCATTGATTATTGATTTTGATATTTGAAGAATTCTTCTGTGAAGACTGAGCCAAGGGTTCCAGGATTCCATCTGCATTGGAGAACGTCAACTCTTCAGTGTGTGCGATTCAGAGGCTGTGAAATATCAGCTGATCTATTGCTGATTTGAGAGATAGCTTCATATAGAAGTTATCACAGAGGTTTACAGATTTGAGAGGAAACTTCATATAGAAGTTGTCACAGAGTTTTCCAGGTATTTATTTTATTAGGTTTTGTTTATTGAATAAGTTATACAAATAGAGATCTTTTGTATTAGAGTCATATATCTTGAGATCAAGGGTTCAACAAATATGGTGTGTTTTATTGGTAGTCATATGAAGTCTGTACAGATTCACTTAGAGACCGACATCGACAGGCAGAGATCCATAGAGACCGACATCGGCTGACATATCACCGACGTCGGTAGGTTCACAACCCCAGTCGACCGATGATGGTAGTATAACTGATGTCAACGACTGTGTTTTTGACACAGCAGGCTGAGACCTACCAGATTCAATTTTATTTCCAGTTTGCTAGAGTAATCAAGTTTTAAGACTGTATTTTGATATTCTTTAATATGCATGACATAGGACATCTAGTGTAATCATCTGGACAATTAATAAGATTAGTGATTTGGTAGTTAAGAGATTTATTGTGGTTGATTTGTTTATTTGAATTTATTCTACAAAATCATATCTTTTTTCATTACAGTGGTATCAGAGCTTTGTATTGCTATATATCAGAGTCTTTGTTAGAAACAAGAGACCCTAAGAAAGGGACATTATAGTGGTATCAGAGCTTTAGTTGTGATATATTCCCTATTGGATTGGGGATATTACAGTGGTATCAGAGCCAAATTCCTACCATCTTCTTGGGTAGACCAGAGCCAAAGTTCCTGCCAGCCTAATTGGGTTATTTTAGATTGAATTCGATTATCAGTATGGCTTTAATAGGTGACAAAGATTTGGAAGAAAGAATGCACAATGCAAAGAAGAAATTAGATAATAAATTTCAATGAGGAGAGGACATTCTAAAAACTTTGGAGGAGTTAGAAACTTATTTAGGCAAGATTGATCAGTCAAATTCTTATGATATGCAAACAACGTTATCTCCAGCATTTAGTTCTTTGGTGAAGCCCTGATTATTGAGACATCATGATGAGGTGGTAATACTTGGAGCTCTCTCTTGCATTAGTGAAATCATGAGGATAATAGCTGGCTTTAATTTTTATGATGATTAGATTATGAGAGAGGTACTTCATGCCATGGTAAAAAGCTTCAAAAAGTTGGATGACATTAGAGACCCTCATTTCTCAAAGAGGGCAAGATTACTTGAAATATTTGCAAGGTATGGATTTGAAAACATTATGATGTTAGTAGGTTGTATTGGTGACATTCGCAGGATGTTTAACATATTTTGGAATATTTTAGATGAGTTTCATTCCAGCGATGTATTAGCATCATGCACTCTATCATGTTCACAATCTTGTTTGAGGAGGATGAAATTTCTAAAATTTTGGCAGAAGATTTATGGTATGTCTGGACAAAAGAGGAAAATGTCTCACCTATAGTTGGTATGTGGTTGAAGAGTTTAATTGATAGGCCTAAGGATCATAGTACTTTCCCTATGACATGCAAAAACTTGAATGATGAGTTTGACAGACATGCTGATCCAGTACAGGGAGACATTAACGCATCTTTAGGTAATTATTTATCTGCATTATCTTCACAAGTAGGAGTGGTTGAGGATGTTGTGGATGAGCTTTGTCTTAAGGTGAGTTTAGCTCAGATGTTAGACAGTGAGGATGAGTTTGATGCTTGCATTCAGAGTATGGAGGTGTACTCAGATGTTAGTACACTGAGAGTTGGTGATGAGTATGTTTTTGTAGCTGCTGATGAGGAGCATGTTGTTGATGCTGACACACATATTTAGGATTTAGGAGTACCTGGTCCTGATGAGTTTGGGATACCAGTGGAGTTGAGTCTCCAGATTGATTCTTTTCACACCGATGACAGTGTGGTATAATTGGTCGTGCCACCTTTACAGAGGGATCAGTTGTGGGATGGATTGGCACAATCTTTTGTAGATGGCATATGTAGTTGCAAGTTACATAGCTTGCAGTATCAACACACCCAAGATAGTTTATCAGAGATTGGATTTGATGTCAATGACTTAGGAACCTATGGTTATCATATCCATGATGCAGTTGGGTGTGAGTGTCAGTTAGATAAGGACTTTAGTTTTGACAGAGTTGATGTTGGCTTGAGTTCCACATAGTGGTTTCTTCTACCGAAATCTACAGTTGGTCTTTAGATAATTTTGTCAGTGATGTCAATTATTTGGGTGTTGAGTGCAATTTTTCAGTTGCTGATTTTGGTACTTTTGATGTTGTTGATGTTGATGGGGTTGATTGGTGACATGAGGGATGTTACACAACCTTTTCCTTGGGATCCAGGTGGATTGATGGGTTTGTTGTTCTGAGATTGCTTGGGGACAAGCAATTTTAGGAGGGGTAGATTTTCATGTCCCCTTTTTTAGTGGACATCGATAGACTTGATGATTAGCCTATCATTCAACCCTCGTAGGCTGATAGGATGGATAGAGGGTCATGATGGAGATTGGCTTGGCTTTGATTAGCAAAATTCCTAAAACTGGCTTTCATTCAGGCTCTTTCAAACACATTTGGCCTGAGCTCCTATTGTTTAGGGATATTTGACATGTAGTGGAGCACCTTTATTTTGGTATGGTCATGTGTAGAATCACTCCCTGGTTCACCAGCTTTGAACGGTTTGACGATCTGACATGTATTGAGGGAGATATTAATATTTGATTGATTTAATCAAATATTAATTATTTAGCCTATTTTTAATTATGAAACCCTAATTCTAATTTAAGAAACCCTAATTAGGGCAAGCACATCTTTTTGAGGGTATAAGGGTTTCTCATGGAGGCCATTATTGATTATCCATTGATTATTGATTTTGATATTTGAAGAATTCTTTTGTGAAGACTGAGCCAAGGGTTCCAGGATTCGATCTGCATTAGAGAACGTCAACTCTTTAGTGTGTGAGATTTAGAGGCTATGAAATATCAGCTGATCTATTGCCGATTTGAGAGATAGCTTCATACAAAAGTTATCATAGAGGTTTACAAATTTGAGAGGTAACTTCATACAGAAGTTGTCACAGAGCTTTCCAGGTATTTATTTTATTAGGTTTTGTTTATTCAATAAGTTATATAGATAGAGATCTTCTATATTAGAGTCATGTATCTTGAGATCAGGGGTTCAAAAAATAGGGTGTGTTGTATTGGCAACTGTATGAAGTCCATACAGATCCGTACAGATTCGCTCAGAGACTGACATCGGCAGGCAGAGATCGAGAGAGACCGACATCAACCAACATATCACTGATGTCCATAGGTTCATGACCCCAGTCGACCGACGATGGCAGTATAACTGATATCAGTGACTATGTTTTTGACACAGTAGGCTGAGACCTACCAGATTCAAGTTTATTTCTAGTTTGCTAAAGTAATCAGGTTTTAAGACTATATTTTGATATTCTTTAATATGCATGATAGAGGACATCTAATGTAATCATCTGGACAATTAATAATATTAGTGATTTAGCAGTTAAGAGATTTACTGTGGTTGATTTGTTTATTTAAATTTATTCTACAAAATTGTATCTTTGTTCATTACAATGGTATCAGAGCTTTGTATTGCTATATATCAGAGTTTTTGTTAGAAATAAGAGACCCTAAGAAAGGGACACTACAGTGGTATCAGAGTTTTAGTTGTGTTATATTCCCTATTGGATTAGGGATATTACAGTGGTATCAGAGCCAAATTCCTGCCATCTTGTTGGGTAGACTAGAGCCAAAGTTCCTGCCAGCCTGATTGGGTTATTTCAGATTGAATTCGATTATCAGTATGGCTTTAACAGGTGACAAAGATTTGGAAGAAAGAATGCACAATGCAAAGAAGAAATTAGATAATACATTTCAGCGAGTAGAGGACATTCTAAAAGCTTTGGAGGAGTTAGAAACTTATTTAGGCAAGGTTGATCAGTCAAATTCTTATGATATGCAAACAATATTATCTCCAACATTTAGTTCTTTGGTGAAGCCCCGATTATTGAGACATCATGATGAGGTGGTAAGACTTGCAGCTCTCTCTTGCATTAGTGAAATCATGAGGATAATAGCTGGCTTTAATTTTTATGATGATCAGATTATGAGAGAGGTACTTCATGCCATGGTAAAAAGCTTCGAAAAGTTGGATGACATTAGAGACCCTCATTTCTCAAAGAGGGCAAGATTAATTGAAATATTTGCAAGGTATAGATTTGAAAACATTATGATGTTAGTAGGTTGTATTGGTGACATTCGCAAGATGTTTAACATATTTTGGAATATTTTAGATGAGTTTCATTCCAGTGATGTATTAGCATCAATGCACTCTATCATGTTCACAATCTTGTTTGAGGAGGAGGATGAAATTTCTAAAATTTTGACAGAAGATTTATGGTATGTCTAGACAAAAGAGGAAAATGTCTCACCTATAGCTAGTATGTGGTTAAAGAGTTTAATTGATAGGCTTGAGGATCGTAGTACTTTCCCTATGACATGTAAAAAATTGAATGATGAGTTTGACAGACACGTTGATCCAATACAGGGAGACATTAACACATCTTCAGATAATTATTTATCTGCATTATCTTCACAAGTAGGAGCAGTTGAGGATGTTATGGATGAGCTTTGTCTTAAGGTGAGTTCAACTCAGATGTTAGACAGTGAGGATGAGTCTAATGCTTGCATTCAAAGTATGGAGGTGTACTCAGATGTTAGTACACTGAGTGTTAGTGATGAGTATGTTTTTGTAGCTGCTGATGAGGAGCATGTTGTTGATGCTGACACACATATTCAAGATTTGGGAGTACCTGGTCCTGATGAGTTTGGGATACTAGTGGAGTCGAGTCTCTAGATTGATTCTTTTCACACCGATGATAGTGTGGTACAATTGGTCATGCCACCTTTATAGAGGGATTAGTTGTGGGATGGATTGGCACCATCTTTTGTAGATGGCATATGTAGTTACAAGTTACACAGCTTGCAGTATCAACACACCAAGGATAGTTTATCAGAGATTGGATTTGATGTCAGTGACCTAGGAACCTATGGTTGTCATATCCATGATGCAGTTGGGTGTGAGTGTCAGTTAGACATGGACTTGAGTTTTGACAGAGTTGATGTTGGCTTGAGTTCCACATAGTGGTTTCTTCTACCAAAATCTATAGTTGGTCTTCAGATAATTTTGTCAGTGATGTCAATTATTTAGGTGTTGAGTGCAGTTTTCAGTTGCTGATTTTGGTACTTTTGATGCTATTGATTTTGATGGGGTTGATTAGTGACATGAGGGATGTTACACAACCTTTTCCTTGGGATCCAGGTGGATTGATGGGTTTTTTGTTCTGAGATTGCTTGGGGACAAGCAATTTCAAGAGGGTAGATTGTCATGTCCCCTTTTTTAGTGGACATCAACAGACTTGATGATTAGCCTATCATTTGACCCTCGTAGGATGGATAGAGGGTCATGATGGAGATTGGCTTGGCTTCAATTAGTAGAATTCCTATAGTTGGCTTTTATTCAAGCTCTTTCAAACACATTTAGCCTAAGCTCCTATTATTTAGGGATATTTAACATGCAATAGAGCACCTTTATTTTGGTAAGGTCATGTGCAAAATCACTCCTTGGTTCACCAGCTTTGAACGGTTCAAGGATCCGACATGTATTGAGGGAGATATTAATATTTTATTGATTTAATCAAATATTAATTTTTTAGCCTATTTTTAATTATGAAACCCTAATTCTAATTTAAGAAACCCTAATTAGGGCAAGCACATCTTTTTGAGGGTATAAGGGTTTCTCATGGAGGCCATTATTGATTATCCATTGATTATTGATTTTGATATTTGAAGAATTCTTCTTTGAAGACTGAGCCAAGGGTTCCAGGATTCCATCTGCATTGGAGAACGTCAACTCTTCAATGTGTGCGATTTAGAGGCTATGAAATATCAGCTGATCTATTGCTGATTTGAGAGATAGCTTCATATAAAAGTTATCATAGAGGTTTACAGATTTGAGAGGTAACTTCATATAGAAGTTGTCACATAGCTTTCCAGGTATTTATCTTATTAGGTTTTGTTTATTCAATAAGTTATACAGATAGAGATCTTCTGTACTAGAGTCATATATCTTGAGATCAGGGGTTCAACAAATAGGGTGTGTTTTATTGGCAGTCATACGAAGTCTATACAGATCTGTACATATTTGCTCAGAGACCAACATCAGCAGGTAGAGATCCACAGAGACCGACATCGGCTGACATATCACCGATGTTGGCAAGTTCATGACCCTAGTCGACCGATGATGGCAGTATAATTGACGTCAACGACTATGTTTTTGACACAACAGGCTGAGACCTACCAGATTCAAGTTTATTTCTAGTTTGCTATAGTAATCAAGTTTTAAAACTATATTTTGATATTCTTTAATATGCATGACAGAGGACATCTATTGTAATCATCTAGACAATTAATAAGATTAGTGATTTGGTAGTTAAGAGATTTACTGTGGTTGATTTCTTTATTTGAATTTATTTTACAAAATCGTATCTTTGTTCATTACAGTGGTATCAGAGCTTTGTATTGCTATATATCAGAGTTTTTGTTAGAAACAGGAGACCCTAAGAAAGGGACATTACAGTGGTATCAGATCTTTAGTTGTGCTATATTCCCTATTGGATTGGGGATATTACAAATGTATATAAAATTAGGAAGATAAAAATTATAATACATATCCCCATGCATTTTTCAACTCTTATTATTGCAATATCACATCCTATAATCTTGAAATTTTTCCATCATCAAACAAAATTTTATTCAAAACTAACATTACATAGGAGCAAGAAAACTTGAAAATTTCACCCAATGTTGAAAGAAGAGGCCTTAGGTACCAAGAAGAGTTCACCTACTATGTAAAAATTCAACCTACACCATCTCCTAATATCAAACATGTTACTAATTCATGTTGATATAACATCTAATCTAAGTTATTCCCTATTGTGCCCTAACACACAAACCCCATTTTAAAATTTCAAAATAAGGGCCCAATATTAATTATCCTTTTACATTATTTTGAATTATAATTTTTTAATATATAAGTTTTAAAATCATAAATTCAAGGAATTTATCTAATACTTAAGAAACTTGCTTGATAATCTTGGTTTTTGCTTGATAATACTTAAGAAATTAAATAGTATTCTATCATTGTGTACATGGATAAGGTATCCTAACCTTATAAAGCTCAAGACCAGTTGTCCATCCCCATGATGAGATACACAAATGACCTGCTTGTCATCAAAGTAACAGGTCTCCACAATGTAGTGTCCAAGCCCAAGGTAATTCCATAAATAGACCTATTATTTGATTTATTTATGAATGGTAATTTTTTTGAAAAACACTACACTTTAGGCTAAGTAGAATGATAACTACATATATTAGCATCAATGCCTTTGAGAAGTATTATAGACTTTTGGTACCTAAGTTGGCATACATGAAAGATATGGTGAACACATGGTTTCTCAACAATAATGTCAGTAGCAAGTTGTAGGAATGAGTTGGTAATCCAAGCAACTTCCCAGTCCATGTCCTTACCTCCACCATTCTTGTCTTTATTTTTAGGCTAGGGGTAATATTTGTTACGGCCTTCTTGAATAGAATACATGATTTTTTTTTACTATTGCTTACATCAATGGGATATGAGTCCCTCTGTTGGACATGATTTTGACATCCAACAAAATCATATCAATTGGAGTGATCAAGAACTTCAACTTAATTATAAGGATAAAAAATCTGATAAGTTTGTCAGATGATAATTTATAAATGATTTTATACATAGTGGATGTTATAAATATAATGATCCACTCACCATTTAAGGAACCTTGGCAACCATCCATAGAGTACCCTAAGAATAGGATATGAGATGAATTCAAAATTCTCCATATCCATAGGTTTAGCAAGAACATGAAGAGGTTGATTGAAATATTTTACCCTATGTTTTATCAAGCTATTTATAAAAATAATATGCCTAGATTGTCTAATAAAATAAATAAGTCTATTCAAAAAATTGGGGACTATTGTTTATATCCTAAGTGCATAATAATAAAAATATAAGGCACTAGTTCAAATCATTTATACCTACTAAGGATTATGCCTAATAAGGTTTTAGAGCAATAAATTGTTACTCAATTAGATAAAAGTGTTGACACCAAGTTAAGGAAGTCAAAACAGGTAGCCATCCATCTCACCCCTCTCAATATTGGTAGAATGTAATACACAAGGTGGGAACACTTGAAAATTTCTATGAAATTTAGGACACACTATGGGTTAAAATGGGCACCCTATAGACACTAGGACCTTAAAGGTAATGTCAGAGCACTCCTCAAAAAATATGAAATAAATATTAGGATCAACTATGGGCACTAGGCCTATGACCATGATAGCATATTTATGAATGTTGAAGATGATTTTAAAGTGCCCACAAGGATGCACATGGTCAACATGTCCATTATTGTGGTGTAGATTATCCAATATAATCCCACTATCACCAAAGAACATGCTAAGAAGATTGAGAAGTAGCAATGGTTTTCTAAATCCATTCATAGACTCCTTTCTCAATTAGAACTAAGAACATAAGAGGCCCATCTATGGTAGCTCATGTTGAATAGAAAGTTTATAGTACTCCAACTTCCCCTACACATATATTTTTTGCTTCCTCCCCATAACACATAGTTGACTAATAAAGGCCTACAATCCCAAGTGGAATAGCTAGTATATTTTCTATGTTGCCTTTACCTCTATTGACCATTACATAGTAGGTAACTCTTCCTTGATTTTTGTCTCAAGTGCGTATTGATCCTTCTTATTTTTCACCACCAATAACATTACCCCAACCTAATAGACAAATAGATTCACCATCCATCATTATTTTAGTAGTGACTGACCTTTCCACTCCATCACCATATTCCACCACTTTATCCCCATTGGAAGCGTAATTACTGAGAGGGAGTGAATCAATTTTTTTTAAAATATTTAAATTATATTTTAACATTCATAAATCATGAAATCAGCATAGTGATCTAGCAATGCATAAATAACAATTCACATGAGCATGAAACAAGAGAACACATATATGAGTGGGAAACCATCATGAGGAAGAAGACCCACAATGATATCTATAATTGGACTACTATGTTATGAAACAAAAGAACAAAATAAGTTTATCACCAACTCAAATTGGATCACCAACCCTCATAAAGTCAAGCGTCCATTTGACTAGGATTTATCAATCATCTACTTGCAAGGAAACACCAACTCCTTAAGTGACTCAACACTAACTCAGCCACCTCAAAATTTTGATCACCTTATGAATTTTTGTTACTCAATATAAAAATTATGACCACACCTATAATATTCTATTATGCTATAAAACTCATTTCAAGATATCATTCTCAACCATGCACCATTTTTTGGTTATTTTTCGCACCTTATCAAGTAGGCCTAAACTGCCTTATATATATATACTAATATCATGGTCACACACCAATTGGTCAGTTAAACACCTTCAACCTCTTAGGTCAGCCAAAAAATATGTCTTAGTACATATTATGAACATTTTTCAATCATAATTTGAACCCCTTTTGGTCTACCATAAGTCAATTAATATTTACTCCTCCTTTAGGTCTCATGAAGATCTAATTGCATTAGGTCTAACCTTTTAATGCTAAAAATTGATCTTATTAGGCCCAGATGGACTTCTCCAAAAATAAAAAATCCATTCGAACACTTATAAAGTGAACTCTTCTGACATCCTCCATGCTTTATTAGACTTGCATCCTTCACTCATGCCATGAAATCTCCTTTAAAATAAACTACCTTATTAGGCTTGTGTACCTCAAAAGTTTGTCTTACAATAATGAAGCTTAGACACCCTTAAGATACTCAACCATTATAAATTAAACATGAATACATATTATCCATGAACTCAAGGTCATCACCAAGTGCTTGGAACACCTAAACTCTAGGAAATAAAGGCTCAAGAACATATTTGCAACTCATTTACTTAGAATTGCCAAATCACCTCAAAAACTAGTCATGAAGAATTAGACTGCCAATGCCTATGTAGATAATTTTCATGAATATTGAGGCATATAAATGGTTATATTATATCTATAAAACATCCTCATATAGAAAATTCATATGGTCTAATGGCAAATATTAGTCTTGTAGACCTATTTTTTGACCTTATGTCTCATAGTCCTATGTGAACCAGACAAGCCATTTTGTGAGCAACATTTTGACCACATAAACTAACCTCAAAATATTCTACAAATAATGATCATGATGTAAAATTCATAAATAAATTATTCATGCAATTTTATTGCTTCAATCTATCATGCACAGACCCTCAAATATATCCTTCATCTTTACCTAGGTTTTACATTATTTACATCATTAGCTATGTCTGTGACTGGCTTACTTAGATGACCAATTTAGAGAAATTTAATGATAGAACATATCTATAAAACATCTTTGACATGTAAAATGAGTCTCTAGCTTTATATTCCATCCATTTACTCTTCTTCACCAATTCAACTTTTGAGAGCTACAATAATTTCTTAATAAATAAGCATGTTCTTATACATTTTATCTCTCATATGACATACCACCACCACCTAGAGGTACCTTGGAGACTTGAATACATTATTTAATAGATTATCTAGGAATTTGAATACATCTTGAGCTTATTTAAATAAAATCTTTCACATCAGGTTCTTATTAGGGTTTTAGGGAGGTTTAACACATGTTTTGGTGTTAATGTTTATTCATAAAGGAATGCCACTTGAATCCAAAAATAATGTTTAGAGATATTAAATATTACCCTTTACCATCTCTCCTAAATATCTTAGACTCCCATGCAGAGGTTATACATTCCAATAAATGTTTGAAAGTGCTTCTCGGGTTTGAGTACCTCATTTTGTAAGCTCAAGAAGGCCAAAAATAATGATTCATGCACTTTTCCTTCAAATATTGACCTCAAACTTTGTGATCATACTTAAAACAAATTATCTCACTTTTTCCATGATCTCATATGCATTCTTGCATTGAAATCTAATCTTCATACCCCACTAGGCTAGGAAGGGTTTAAGAGATGTTTAGATGTAGACTTAGACTAAAGGTCCTACCCCTATAGTCTCACCCTAAAAATCTCGTTAATTCTTTTATACCTTACCCACATGCTCAAAAACTTCCATACAACCTTCACATGCATATTTTCATTTATTTCACCATGTAAATATCTCTTCATATCATGACTACGCTTCCTATATACTTGACATTAATGACTTATACTTTCCATGCTAATATTAACAGTGATATCAATCATGCAGACATAAGACATTAGTTGTCTTCAAACTATCTCTTTCTCTTTATCTCATGAAAAAACTCTTTTGTGCACCTTGTCACATCATACACTACCAATTATCCTTAATCACCTTTGAAATCAACATTCATAAGATTAACCTTTGACATCAATGATAATACTCAAAAATATTCCCTTTTATCATTGATGGCAACCACTCTTAGAAACTTCTCTCAATAGGCTATTTATCCCCCATTCTAAACTTTCTCCCCCTTTGACATTAATGACAAAGAGGTACTTTTAACTTCTTGGATCACACCTCTTGCAACCAAAAAAATTAACACGTAGGATTATGGGTCTATAAAGCATCATGCAAACATGATCCCCCTATCTTCATGTATACCTCAATCACCTTGTCCTTGACATGACTAACATATATTTTTAGATCCAACCCTTGATCACTCACTAGGCCACTGCATATGTTCTTATCTTCCATAAACCTTATTATTAAATAATTAGGGACTACCCCTTTATCCTCATATATTATTATATTTATATGAGTCATCAAGACTCAAAGACCATTTTCAACATGTATAAAAGAACCTTGTTATTGAATCAGACTAGTAGCATAATTAGATTTTTTCATACTTCTCAATTTTCTTATATGCCTGTCATGACTTCACAAATATTCTTGGAATTCATCATATTCTTGGAGCTAATGAACCACCTTGATTAGCTCTTATTACCCTAGACTGGATTAATGGCTAGTAGAGGTAGGAATTACTCCCAAATCTTATCTTAGATACTAAAATGTTTCCTTTGGAAGTGACTTGGTTATAATATCTAAAATTTGATCCTTTGTAGAAACATATTCAAGTTTACTATTTTTTTTCACTTACCTAGTCTCTTAGGAAATGATACTTGATGGGAATCTGCTTAGTTCTTGAATGCATGGCATGATTCTTTGAGATGCTTATGTCACTTGTATTATCACAATAGATAAGACTAATACTATCATACTCCACCTTGTAGTATTTTAAGGTCTATCTCATCTATTGGACTCGATTGAAAAATGAATTTGTTGTAATGTACTCAACCTTAGTAGTAAAAAATGAAACTGATGACTACTTCTTGTTTATCCATGACACTAGACACCCTCCTAAGAAGAAAGCTCCTACACTAGTGTTTTTCCTATCATCTAGACTCCCTACCCAATTTGTATTTATATAGGGTATTAAGTTAAACTCCTTGCTCCTTGGATACCACAACCCAAACTCCCTAGTCCCCTTGAGATAACTAAGTATCCTTTTGATTGCTTACAAATGATTTTATTTTAGTTCTACTTGAAATATTCCCATAAGACCTACTACTTGCATAATATAAGGTCTAGAGGTATTAGTGTACAACAAACTTCCAATCATTTACCTGTATGATGTCTATTTGGCCTCTAGAGATTCATCTTCCTTGTTTGACTTACACCCTATGATCATAGGTGTGCTAACTACCTTGTAATTTTCTATCTCAAATTTCATTAACATCTCTCTTATGTACTTAGTTTGTGAAATGAATATACCTTTTTTTGATTAAATGATTTATAACCTAAGGAAAAATGATAATTATCCCATCATAGACATTACAAACTCCTTCATCACATCTACAAAGGCCTTAGTCATATTCTCATGGTTTCCACAAAATATGATGTCATCCACATAGATAACCACTACCAATTGATGATCGTTTTCTATCTTTATGTATAGATTGGTCTCTATAACTCATCTCTTGAATCCTTGGTCCAATAGGTACTTGTCTAATCTAGCATACCAAGATCTAGGAGCTTACTTTAGACCATAAATATTCTTTTATAAATCTACATACATAGACCTTTTTATCTGATAATGAGAAACCCTTAGGTTTCTCTATGTACATCTCTTCCAAGTTCCCATTTAGAAAATATGAATTGTCATCCATTTGATACACCTTGAACCCTTTGAATCTTGCATATTCTAGGAATAAGCTAATAACCTCTAATCTTGCTATTAGACCAAAGGCCTCCTCAAATTCTACCCCTTCTACTTTTGCATACCCCTTTCATACCAATCTAGCCTTATTCCTAGTGACTTTTCCATTTTCATTTAACTTGTTCCTAAACACCCATTTTATGCTAATGACATTCTTGTCCTTAGGCCTAGGAACTAGTTCCCAAGTCTCATTCTTTTTATTTGGTCCAAATCCTCATTCATAGAACCTATCCAAAACTTGTCTTTGCTTACTTATACAAGGTTCTTAGTTTCAATCTTAGACAATATAGAAACATTCTCTTGATGTAGGTTACTTGTCATATTTATCCTTATTTTCATACCTACATCATTGTTGCCAATGATTTATGATTTAAGATGGTCTCTCTAAATATATCTTGAGGGGCCTTTTGGATATTTTATTTCCTCAACTTATTATTATTCCTCATTTAACTCTATTTCTTATTCTTCATTCTTGAAGTCCAAATTATATGATGCATCCATTAACTAATAATGTGACTTCTTAGAACCAGTCTCATCAATCTTCATGTTGGTGTTTTCCACTATCTTCTGCAACCTCTTATTATAACTTCTATAGATATAACTTACTAATGAGTATCCCAAGAATATTATTTCATTAGACCTTGAATTAAACTTACCTAAGTGTTCCTCATCTCTCTAGATGAAGCATTTGCTTCCAAACACTCTAAAGTATTTCACATTTGTAGGTCTACTTTCCATAGTTCATAGGGGTATTATTGCCATTAATCCTTATCTACCCTCTAATCAAAATGTAAAATATAGTACTCACTAATTATCCAAAATATATATTAGATAATATTTATTCATTTAGCATATTCCTTTCCATTTCCTGAACTATTCTATTATTTCTTTCCAGTACCCCATTCTATTGAGTTGTCCTAATTGCTAAGAACTATCTCCTTATCTTATGAACCTCATAAAAATCATCAAATTCATTAGAACAAACCTATCCTCCTCTATTATATCCTATAAATTTAATCTTTACATTCTTTTCATTCTCAACTAGATCCTTGAATGCATTAAAATTATCAATAGCTTATGACTTTTCTTTCAATAATGCTACCCAAGTCATTCTTATGTAGTCATATATGAGTAACACGAAATATATATCTCCTTGAATGATTTAGATTCTTTTAGGTCCACAAATACTATTTTGTATTAACTATAAATCCCTCGTAGTAGAATACTCCTTAGACTTAAACCTCATTCTAGTTTGCTTACCATGTTGACATGCCTTATAAAGTGTATTCATTGGTTTGATTATTTTAGGAATATTCTTCATAGACTTATTAGAGCTGATCTTGACTAGATTATCAAATTTTAGGTAGCCCAACCTTTAATTCCATAGAAAAAATTCATCCACCTTTCTCATAAAGTATCTCTTCTTATTGATCTCATACAAGATATATAGATTGTTCTCAATCCTCTTAGCATTGGTAATTAGCCTTCCTAATTTTCCTCTCCTTATATCACACCCTCTATCATGAAAGGTCAAAGTGTGTCCTTGGTTTTAATTTGACTTACACTAAGCAAGTTATGTTTTAATCCTTATACATACAACATAATATCTATCTTGGTCTATCCATTGTCCAAACTTAAGATACACTTGACAAAAATATTGGTAGTTATTTTATCTCCAAATCTCATTATTCCTATAGTACTATTCTTCGATGAAATGAACTTGATCTTGTCTCTTATCATGTGGCTTGATCAACCACTATCTATTTACCACTTTATGTCTTCATTTTAAATGTGAAAGGCAGTCTGAGTAAGTATGGATTCTTCTCATTTAGTCTTCTTCTCCTCATTCATATTGTCCATAGGATCTGACTTCTTGATCAACTTCTCAATGTATGAATGTATACCTTTTCATGTTGAATGATCTTCCTTATATGCCTAATCTTCAAATCTCTTACAATATGTCTTCTTTGATTACAATTATAACACAAAATTATATTTCTACTATTGAAATAAGCATTCATCATATTCCTTCATGAGGAATTGATTCTAGCATGATGTCTACAATCCACAGCTCTATGTCCATATTGATTTCATGATAAATATTAACCACTGAAAGAATTCACATACCTTATTTGTCTGATAGGAATTATCTTTTGATGACTATTGAATGATGTACCTCTACCTTTGTTGTCTCTTGAAGGAGTCATATTCTTCTTGACTTGTTGATGGTTAATTTGGATCTCTAATTTGAGAGTTTTTGCATAGGCCTTCAATCTATCAATACCATCACTTCTTGATATTCCATTGTCCTTTAAGATCTAACTCTCCTTTTTTTCCTTTGCCTTCTTTCTAGTTGCATTAGTTAGTGGTGTAAGAGGTGGAGTGAATCCATCAAAAACTAATTACCATATATTATAGCCCAAGGACATTCAATATGTCTTAATTATAATGCTCCAAAATGCATAGTTAGTACCATTTAAGAGATGGGCCTTGTTGGTTGAGAAACCTCCTTGACTTGTGACTAGACATGCATGTGCTTCTAAGACCTCTTTAAGTTGTTAGGCCTACTTCAAAGGACCAAGCTCTAATATCAATTGTTAAAAGAATAATTACTAAGAGGTGGGGGTGAATAAATGTTTAAAAAACTTTATTTCAAATATTATCTATCATTCATGAATCATGAAAGAAACATAGTGATCTAGCAATGCATAAAGAATGGTTTACATGAGCATGAAACAAGAGAACACATATATGAGTAGGAAACCCTTAAGGGGAAGAAAACCCACTATGATATCTATAAATCGGCTAATATCTTATGAAATAAAAGATAAAAATAATTTGAGCACTAACTCAACATGGATCACCAACCCTAATAAATTCAAACACCCACTTGACTAGGCTTTATCAAGAATTTACTTGCAAGAAAGCACTAACTCCCTAAGTGACTCAACATCAATTCAGCGACCTCAAATTTTTGATCACCTTATAATTTTTTTTACTCAATCAATAAATGATGACCACAAATATACTATTATATTATTATCTACAACTCATTTCAAGACCTCCTTCTGCTCAACCATGCATCATTTTTTCTCTTTTTTTCACACTCTATCAAATAGGCCTATACTACCTTTTATATATACTAGTCTCATGGTCACACACCACTTGGTCATCCACACGCCTTAAAACTCTTACGTAGGCCACACAATAGTTCTTGAGACATCTTATAAATATGTTTTAATCACAATTTGAACCCCTTTTGCTCTGACATAACTCAATCAGACCTTACTCCTCCTTTAGGTCTCATGGAGACCTAATTGCATTAGGTTTATCCTCTTAATGCTAAAATTTGATCTTCTTGGGACCATATGGCATTTTATAAAAATCAAAAATCAAATTAACCACTTGGAAAATTAACTCTTCTAACCTCATCCATGCTTAATTAGACTTTCATCCTTCATTCATACCATGAAAGCTCCTTTAGGACAAACTACCTTATTAGTCCTATGTACCCTCGAAAGTCTATCCTACAATTATGAAGCTTAAACACCCTTAAGATACTCAAAAATGGTAAATGAAACATGAAAACATATTATCCATGACATAAAGGCCATCACCAAATTATTGCAACACCTTCACTTAGAAAATAAGGGCTTAATAACATCTCTACAACTCGCTTACTCATGACTGCCAAATCACCTCAAAAACTAGTCATGAAGAATTAGACCTTCAACACCTATGTAGACACTTGTCATGATGTTTGATGCATAAAAATGGTTATATCAGATATATATAACATCCTCAAATAGAAAATTCATATGTTCTAATATCAAATATCGATCTTGTAGACTAATTTCTTGACCTTATATCTCATAGTCCTATTGGAACTAGATAAGCCATTTTGTGAGAAACATTTTCACCACATACACTAACCTCCAAAGCTTCTAAAAATAATGATCATGAATTAAAAGTCATAAGTAAATTAATTTTTTACTTTTATTGCATCAATATATTATGCATAGACCCTCAAATATATCCATCATATTGATCCTTCTTCTTTGTCACCACCGGCAACATCACCCCATCCTACTAGACAAATAGATTTGCAATCCATCATTTTTTTAGTAGTGACTAATCTTTCCACTCCATCACCATCTACCACCATTTATTATATCTATATCCCATTCCACCTTCAATTGATCTATCCTCTACTACTAACAAAATAATACTTACATATACAATGAAGCCTAAGATTCCACCTATTATGCCTCAAAAGGTGGAAGTTGTTGGAAATATTGTCATTGATGTCAAAGGTCTAGCATTATTGGTGATAAAGGCCCCAATTAAATTTAATGGTGTTTTTAATAGTTATATCTTGGATAATGTGTGTTAATATTTATTTAATATTAATGAATATATTTTTGGTTGCATATAAGACAAAAGAAGGGCCCATGGAGAAGTCAAAGAGTCATGAGGTAAAGACAAAGGAAGAATGGGATGCATTTTCCCATGAAGAGTCATCTTGGGGAATTCCAAGAGTCACCAAGTGAAGACAAACGAGGAAGGGTGCAATTTCTCATTAAAGGACACTTTGAAGAATATGAAAATCCACCAAGGTAAATACAAAAGAGGGAAGGAAGCTTTTGCTCATGAAGGGTCACCACATGACTTTTCAAATGGAAGGATACGAAGGGTCATGCAAGTTTGGCACCATTTCCCATGAGGATTGAAGGGTCACAAAGGGTGGAGGCTAAAGGTTATTTGGAAATCTATAAATAAAGGCTTGAGAATCCATTTGTAATGTGGAAGATAGAGTTTGATTTGAGATAGTAATATCTAGCTTAGAAGATCAAGTGAGAGATAGAGTATGAATTGTATTTGTTATATCTAGCTTATACGACCAAAGGAGAGAGAGCAAAGAGATATTATAATGAACTATAATTTGTTGAGATAGAAAAATTGAGAGATAGTTGTGTGGTATACACAAAAGGGGTTGGTGCTCCTGTGGGTTGGTGCTCACAAATTGTTATTATGTTGGTGCTCAGCAAAGGGGTTAGTACTCCTGTGCATTGGTGCTCATGAATTATTGTTGTGTTGGTGATTAGCAAAGGGGTTAGTGATATTTTGGGTTGGTGGTCATGAATTTTTGTTGTGTTGGTGCTCCTATGGGTTGGTGCTCACAAATTGTTGTTGTGTTGGTGCTAAGTAAAGGGGTTAGTGCTCCTGTGAGTTGGTTTTCATGAATAGTTGTTGTGTTGGTGCTCAACAAAGGGGTTGGTGCTTCTACAAGTTGGTTCTAATGAATATTGTGTTTTGAGTTGGTGCTCATTCATATACTTGAGATTTTTCTCTATGATTTTTCCCACATTAAGTTTCTACATTAAATCTGGTGTCTCTCTCTATCTTGTGTGGTGTTTATTATTTCAATTTTATTACATATCTTAAATGTATGCTAAAGTGGGATTTGATTAAGGTAAATCTTATAATATATATGATATACTAATTCACTCCCCCTCTTAGTATATCCCATGCTTAACAATTGGTATTAGAGCAGGTTCCTTTTGAAAAAGTTTTACAGCTTGAAGGTTGTCAGGCACCTAGAACATAAATGCTCTGATACCACTTGTTGGGGATCAACCAACAATGTTGATTACAATATGAAAGCAATAAAATGCGATATTAACCAGAATGATAAGTAACTAGAATAAAAAAATAGCAAACAATTAGAGATACAAGAAACCACCCTAAAAACTTGTATTAAACTCTTTACAGAAGGAATACAATTGAAGAAACTCCTTTTCTTCCACACCTCTCTCAGATGTATAGATCTCTCTCTAGATCTCTTTCCCTCAAGAGCTCTCTCTCTCAATTACAATCAACTCCAACAACCTGGAATGATTCACATGTATAATTCTGTACTGTTCTATTCTACATTACAATACAATAAGCTAAGATCTATATTATTATATAATAATTAGGAAACATGAGCATACAACTACAGCCATTAGATGCACCTCCTAATCAAGGGCTCTAAATATTCTTACTAAAGATAGAGATGCAAACTTAATACTAACACTTAATCCTAACATGCAAACATTCTGTTCTATCCATGGAAATCGCTTTCTAGATGCACAGGTAATCGACATCGGTTCCTACCTGTTTGCCTGTGACCGATGTCAGTCGATCCCTGTCGATGCTGGCATCTCCTGAACTACTCCTAACCAACATCGGTTGCTCTTGACTGACGCTGATGACTGTGTAAACTTACAACCTGTACAGCAACATCTTCTAGCTCCTTCATCTTCAACTCAATCATGAAGACCAATAGAAGTTGAATGAAGATTCAAGTTCTCCTTTGTAACCAACTTGGTTAACATATCAGTAGGATTCTTATTTGTATGGATCTTTTCCAACTTCAACTCACCATCCTCCAATACCTGTCGTATGAAGTGGTACCTAAGATGTATGTGCTTGGTTCTTGAGTGAAAGGCTGAATTCTTAGCCAAATGAATTGCACTCTAACTATCACTATACAATCTGCAACTCTCTTACTCCTTTCCTAACTCTTCCATGAACCGTGTCATCCATATCATCTCTTTGCTAGCCTCTGTGACTGCAATATACTCTACTTCTGTAGTTGACAAGGCAACAACCTTCTACAACTTTGATATCCAGCTAACCGTCATTCCACCAACAGTGAAAACATATCCTGTGGTGCTCCTCCTACCATCCAAATCACCTGCCATATCTGAATCTACATAACCATGTAGAGAAGTATCTAAACCTCCATATCAAAAATGCCTATTGATGGTTCCTCTCAGATATCTAAGGATCCATTGAACTGCTTTCTAATGTTCCTTTCCTGGATTGGCCATATACTTACAACTCCCACTACTTGGGCAATATCCAGTCTAGTACACACCATTGCATACATTAAACTCCCTACTATGAAAGAATATGGAACTCTACTCATGTACTCTACCTCATCATGTGAATTAGGACATTATTCTTTACTCAATTTAAAATGTCTAGCCAAAGGTGTGCTTACTGGTTTTGCATCCTACATATTAAACCATTTCAACACCTTGTTCACATAATCCTCTTGAGACAAAATCAAACTATGATATTTCCTATCTCTCTTAATACTCATGCCAAGTATTTTCTTTGCTGCTCCCAAATCCTTCATGGCAAATGTTTGAGCTAATTTCACCTTAAGCTCAGAGATATCCTGCATGTGTGATCTTGCAACCAGCATATCATCTACATACAACAATAAAATAATATATCTACCATTATCCAATCTCTTAAAATACACACAATGGTCAAATTGGCACCTACTGTAGCCATGCTCAGTCATAAACCTATCAAATCTCAGATACCATTGTCTAGGAGCTTGCTTGAGGCCATACAAGCTTTTCTTCAATCTGCACACTAACTTCTCCTTACCTTTGACCTCAAATCCTTCTGGTTGTTCCATATATATTTCTTCATCCAAATATCCATAACGAAATGCTATCTTAACATCAAGCTGCTCAAGATGCAAATCCTCAATAGCAACTAAAGACAATACAATCCGTATAGAAGTCATTTTAACAATAGGAGAAAAAATCTCACCAAAATCAATACCTGGTCTTTATGTAAATCCTTTCACTACCAATCTGGCCTTATATCTCATCTGTCCATTCTCACCTTCCTTCAATCTGTTGGTCCATCTGTTCTTCAGTGTCTTCTTACCAGTTGGCAACTCAACCAAATCCCATGTTTGGTTCTCTTTCAAGGACTCCATTTCCTCAACCATGCCATGCTCCCATTGATCCTTGGATTTTACCTGTATTACTTCTTGAAAACTCTCTGGTTCTCCACCATCAGTAAGCAATAAATAGAATAATGAAGGAGAATATTGAATTGGAGGTTTACTTACCCTTTCTGACCTCCTGATGGGCATCTGAGACTCATTCACAACATGATGTCTACCCAAATTCTCTGACAGTGACCAACCTCAGTCACTTACAAGCCTGTAACTAGCTGATGTTAGTTGCTACCTGGTCGACATCAATCTCTGTATGATCGACATCAGTTTATGTCCTGTCGGTTCTTGCTTGGCTGATGTCGGTCTTTGTGTTTTCTTGCAAGTGATTATTTCTTCTTCCTGCGAGCTCATTTTGGACCGTCACCTCGTCCAATTATCCATTGCTCTACCCAGATTGATTCAACTTCTTCAACTGATCACTATACATCACTTTTTCATTGAAAACAACATCACAGCTCCTAATTATCTTGTTAGTTCCTAGACTCCAAAACCTGAAACCAAAATCTCTTGAGACATAGCCAATAAATGTGCACCTCATAGACTTAGCATCCAGCTTCTTTCTATTTTCCTTATCAACATGCACAAAGGCTTCACAACCAAAAACTTTGAAAAATGAGAGATCTACCTTTTTACCTATCCATGCCTCTTCTGAAATTCTACCATCCAGAGCTGTAGAAGGTCCTCTGTTAATCAGGTACACTGCAGTGTCAACAGCTTCTGCCCAAAACTCTAAGGGCAAACCAGCATGCAATCTCATACACCTTGCATGCTCCATTATTGTTCTATTCATCCTTTCAGCAACTCCATTTTGCTGAGGTGTCCTTGGAACCATCCTTTGCCTATGGATTCCATGCATATAACAATACCAGTTGAACTTGTAGCTGCAGAACTCACCACCATTATCAGATCTCAGGCACTTCAATCTTCTGCCTGTTTCATTCTCAACCATAGCTTTCCAAATCTTAAAAGTCTCAAATACATCAGATTTATTCTTAATACAATAGACCCATACCTTTCTTGTAGCATCATTTATGAACAAAACATAGTATTGTGATCCTCCAATAGAAGCAACTTGAGCCAGTCCCCACACGTCTGTGTGAACAAGCTGCAACTTATGCTTCTTCTTTGTTGACCCAGTCTTGAAAAAACTTACTCTCTTTTGTTTCCCAAAAACACAGTGCTCACAAAAATCTAGATCTATGCTTTTCAAATCTGAAAGCATACCTTTTTACTTAAGAATTGACATTCCCTTCTCACTCATGTGGCCGAGCCTAGAGTGCCACAATTTTGCATCCACATCTGAAGTAGATAATACAGAAGGAGAATTGTTAGTAACACAATTACATAAATAGAGAGTACCTACTCTCTTACCTCTAGCCATTACAAGTGCACCCTTGGTCACCTTCCAAGATTCAGCTGTGAGAGTTACTATACAACCCTCATCTCCTAATTTCCCTGCAGAAATCAAATTCCTCTTCAAGTTGGGAACATGCATGACATCTCTCAGCACCCATGTGTTGCCATTCTACATTTTTAGCTGCACTTTTCCTTTACCAACAATTTTACAAGGCTCATCATCCCCTAAATACACTATTCCAAAATCTCCATGGACATAGTCACTAAAATATTCTCTATTAGGGGTAGCATGAAAAGATGCACCATAATCTAACACCCAAGATTCTATATTATTATTCAAAGAGAATATTAAAGCATCTTGTGCAATACTTGCAACCTTTGCTTCTTCTTTTCCTTCATGATGATTGTCCTCCTTAGGCTTTGACCAGCAATCTTTGCTTATGTGCCCTATCTTTCCACAATTTTAGCATTGTGGCTTCCTGCCATTTCTGGATTTGGATCTACCTCTCACCTTTGACTTAGACCTTGATCTCCTCTTGCTCTTCTCTTTTTGCCTTCCCCTGCTCTCAAAACTTAAAGCATGCCCTGATGTTTCCTCTGTGCTTTTTTTGCGAATTTCCTCATTCAAGATAACACTAACAACATCCTCTACTTTTAAAATATTTGAAGCAGATGCAGTATTACTAACTGCCATTACCAAGCTATGCCAGCTTTCAGGCAAAGAACATAATATTAAAAGAGCTTTAATTTCATCATCAAACACTATATTGACTAAACTTAATTGATTTACAATTCCATGAAAATCATTTAGATGATTAGACACAGATCCACCTTCATTCATATGCAAATTGAATAACTGCTTCATAAGATATACCTTATTTGAAGCTAAGGGTTTTTCATACAAATTTGCTAAAGTAGTCATCAACTCTACCATTGTTTTTGCCTGTGATAAACTAGATATCACAGTAGATGCCAGACTCAGTCTTATAGACCCCAGAGCCTTTCTATCAAGAACTTCCCATTCTTCATCATCCATGTCTTTGGGCTTCTTTGAAACACCACCTAATGGTAAGTATAGATCTTTCTGATACAGATAATCCTCTATCTGCATTCTCCAATGTTGATAATTCTTGCCATTAAACTTGATCTTACATACATGGAGAATCCTATCTGACTGGAGGTGACTGACACCGGCCGATCCCTACTAATGTCAGTTTCCTATACACTATCCTCTGACTGATGTCGATTGTGGTCTGCTAATGCCGGTGACTATCATGCTCAGAAACCTTCCATTTGCATTAAGGTGAAGCTTTTAGCTCCACACCCTAACAAAGGTAGATCGAGAAAGCATGATGGTTGGATCACATGAAGGATTTTCTACAAATAAGGCCTCTTTGTTTGATGGGATGAATTATGATTTTTGGAGCATAATAATGAGGACTTATTTGATGGCCCTTGGATTATACATATGGCAAGCAGTGATGGAGGAATATGAAGAGCCACAGACACTTGTAATTATTCTAGCAAAAAAGAAGGTAAGTGAATGTAATGCTCAGCTTTATATGCTATTTTATGTGGCCTATTTGAATCTAAATTAGTTAAAGTTATGCAATGTAAATCTACTCATGAAAATTGGGAAAAACTTGAGAATATTTACAAAGGTGATGGAAAGGTTTAGTAAGCTATGCTTTAGACTTTTAGAAGATAGTTTGAAAGTTTGAAGATGGAAGAAGAAGAAGATATAACAAGTTATATTTTGCAAGTTGATCAAATAGTAAATTAGATTCAAGGTCTTGAAAAAATGATGGAAGAGTCAATGGTGGTACAAAAGGTTTTGATATCTCTACTAATGAGATATGATGCAAAGGTTTTGGCAATCGAGGAGATGAAGAATTTAGCCAAGCTAAAGATGGATGAGCTTTATGTTATACTCACGACATATGAGATGCGGACTAAACAAGATAAACCCTTAAAGAGATAAGCTACTTTTAAGACATCAAAGAAAGAGATAGCTAAGATTCAAGAATCAAATGATAGTTCCAGTGATGATGAAGATGACAACGGAGCTCTTTTCATTCACAAGCTGAAAAGGGGAATAGGTAAATATCAAGGAAAATTGCCATTTAAATGTTTTAATTATGGAAAGATTGGACATTTTTTAGATAAATTCCCAAATAAGGGTAATGATGATGATGAATAAGGAAAGTATACATACAAGAAGAATTTCAAAGGTAAATTCAAGAAGGGATTCGAGAAGAAGAGCTTGCATTTTAAAGATCCTAGCTCAACTGAAGATAGTGGAGTCAGTGATTCAGAAGAAGAAGAGATTATATTCATGGCCATACATGAAGATGCCTCTATAACAAAAATTATAAATGATCAACAAGAAGAAGAGGAGGAATCTGAAGTGAATCTGGAAAGAGAACTCATTTGTGCCCTAGAAGAGTTAGAAGCTGTTGAGAAGAAGAATCAAAGATTGAAGTGCCAGATTGAGAAAAATAAAAAGGAGTCAAAGGAAATAATTGATGATCTAACAACACACTTGGAAGAAGCCAAGAAGAATGAAGAAGGTCTAATATCATAGTTGAAAAAAGTAAGAAAATAATGTGAAAGGTATGTTATTGAAATTGCCTCTTTAAAAGAAGACATTGAGAAAGCAATCGATGATAAAGTAGTTAGTGATTCAAATTTGAGGATAGCACTAACATATTGAGTAAGATGTTAGAGAGACAAAAGGAAAATTTAGATAAGATAGGTATCAAATTTGAAAATAAAATAAGCTATGTTGAAGCTCTTAAAAAAGAGGAAATAAGGGAAGAAGTGAAGAATATAGAGGACATTTCAAATAAAGAAGGCTGAAGGGAACAAAGCTACAAAAGGAAATCAAGTCAGAGATATATAGATAGGTCTTATTTTTATGGTTACTATTTTTTTTGTAATGAATATGGTCACAAGAAATTAGAATGTAGAAAAAGAAATAATAGTCTCAGAAATAAGGAAAAGGAAAGTCATGTAGAGTCAAGCAAAAGCTACTATTCTTTTGCTCCTCTATCAAGCTTGGATGAAGAGGCCATAATTTGTTGCAAGTATATAAAATTTAGACACATATCTTAGTACTATAGAAGCATTTTTGAGCTAGTTAAGAAGGACTAGAGTTTCAAGGCTCCATTAATCAAGAATAAGGTTCAAACATGGTAGAAGAAATAACTTGAAGATTCTATGTTGGTTCAAATAGCTTTGCATGCAAGAAATGAAGAAAATCCATGGTTCATTTACAATGGATGTTTGAGGCACATGACATGAGACAAGATCAAGTTCATAACCTTGAAGAATATCAATGGTAGCATAGTGAAATTTGGAGAAAATACTACTACCAAAATTGTTTAAAAAAGTACACTAAGTTTGGATAATGGTAGAACTAAAACTGAAAATGTTTTGTATGTAAAAGGTCTTAAGAATAATATATTGAGTGTTAGTCAAATATGTGATTAGGGATACACATTAAATTTTTATTCAAAAGGTTATTAGATTAGAAGAAAAGATTCAAATGAGTTGATTGCAGATGCTCAAAGGACAGGCAACAATTTATATGTATTATAAGATATCTTCTCAAAGGCATGATCAAAGGACACATTCAAAGACCTGTAAGATGAGTTGGGAGTAATTTATATTAATTCCTACCATTGAGGTTCAACATTAGTTGAGGGGGAGTTAAGTGTTAGCTCTAGGTAGGACCTTTGCCTTTGATGTCAAAGGGGGAGAATAAAAGGTATAGGTACAAGTGCAGATATAGGTACAGGGAATAGGTATAGGTTGCTACAATAAGGGGAAGTTACTTTAGGTTTTTTAGATGATAGTATGTTCAAGATTTAGGATGTGGTAGTTTCAAGATTGAGGTTGTCATCAATGACAAAGGGGGAGATTATTGGAAATATTGTCATTGATGTCAAAGGTCTAGCATTATTGGTGATAAAGGCCCCATTACATTTAATGATGTTTTTAATAGTTATATCTTACCTAATGTGTGTTAATATTTATTTATTATTAATGAATATATTTTTTTTTGTATATAAGACAAAATAAGGGCCCATGGAGAAGTCAAAGAGTCATGAGGTAAAGACAAAATAAGAATGGGACACATTTTCCCATGAAGAGTCATCTTGGGGAATTCCCAGAGTCACCAAGTGAAGACAAAAGAGGAAGGGTGCAATTTCTCATGAAGGGACACTTTGAGGAGTATGAAAAGTCACCAAGGTAAAGACAAAAGAGGGAAAGATGATTTTTATCATGAAGGCTCACCACATGACTTTTCAAATGGAAGGATATGAAGGGTCATGCAACTTTGGCATCATTTTCCATGAGGATTGAAGGGTCAAAAAGGGTGAAGGCTAAAGATCATTTGGAAAGATATAAATAAAGGCTTGAGAAGCCATTTGTAATGTGTAAGATAGAGTTTGATTTGAGATAGTAATATCTAGCTTAGAAGAGCAAGTGAGAGATAGAGTATGAATTGTATTTGTTATATCTAGCTTAGAAGAGTAAAGGAGAGAGAGGAAAGAGATAATGTAATGAACTATCATTTGTTGAGATAGAAATATTGAGGGATAGTTGTGTGGTATACACAAAAGGGTTTGGTGCTCCCATGGGTTGGTGCTCATGAATTGTTGCTATGTTGGTGCTCAGCAAAGGGGTTGGTGCTTCTATGGTTTGGTGCTCATGAATTGTTGCTATGTTGGTGTTCAGCAAAGGGGTTGGTGCTCCTGTGGGTTGGTGCTCATGAATTATTTCTATGTTGGTGCTCAGCAAAGGGGTTGGTGCTCATGAATTCTTATTGTGTTGGTGCTCAGCAAAGGAGTTGGTGCTCCTATGAGCTGGTGCTCATGAATAGTTGTTGTGTTGGTGCTCAGCAAAGGGGTTAGTGCTCCTGCAAGTTGGTGCTCATTCATATACTTGAGATTGTTCTCCATGTTTTTCCCCACATTGGGTTTCCATGTTAAATATGTTGTCTCTCTCTATCTTGTGTGGTTTTTATTATTTTAGTTTTATTGCATATCTTGAATGTATGTTAAAGTGGGATTTTATTAAGGGAAATTTTATAATATATATGATATACTTATTCACCCCCCCCTCTCAGTATATCCTGCACTTAACAGAAGTGAATGAGTAAGCAATAGTAGTCCCTCAAGAGAGTGAGGATGGAATAAAATTCACATGAATATTAGACCCTATCATGTTATATGATAGTGAAGAGGAAGAGATAAGAATGGCCAATGAATAATATTGGGTCTCTGAGATAGAAACTAAAGAGTCATGGTCCATCAATAAGACCACATAATCCAACCTACTGGATGAATGGTTATCTGAGTAGAGTGTGAAATTAGGGAGAACATAGTTGATAGAAGTATTTGAATAAGTCAACCAAATAGATGGTATATTTGGTAGCTACTTAACTATTTTTAGATAGAAAGGGAGATGCAATGGGAGAGGTAGATTCACAATTGTAATCTAAAGTATAGGGGCCATCCCTAACTACCTCTCCAAGCCCTCCACCTCATATCACAATAGTATCAACCATAGAATCTAGTACTCCAACAATTCCTCTTTTTGTTGTAAGTTATCTAAGTTCACATTTTGTGGCAACATTATTGATTTCTATAATAATAATTGGTGTATCACATTATTTACAATCTTTAGATTCTTTAATTCAAATAACTAGCCCTAGGAAACTGCTACATTACCAATTTTTCATACCACATCCCATCCTACTATTTTGGATCTTATGTTCATTACTACTATGAATTTTGGGCTTTCATATGTTTCTATTACTAACTATTTTCAAAATATAGTAAGTACCCTAATTGTCTATACATTTTTAAGTAAGACTAGTCCTCAATCTCCTAAGCCATAAAAAGGGGTACATTTTCAAATCTCGGTGTCTCCTATTTTTTTTATCATAAGTCACCCCTCCCATGCCATATACACAAATATAAATACCTATTGGTTGAGACACATAAATGAATACACCTACAATTTTAGTGCACAAATCAAAGGGGAAGGATAAATACATCATAGATACACTAGTATAGAAGCAGGTTATTGATTGGAAGAATGATATTACTCATTTTCCTACAATAAGGAAATCATTACCAAAGGATATGATACCTATAGGGTCATCCCCTTCAACTAGTGGACAATCACACTATCTCAAAAATCACCACCCACAAGGCAAATAGAATAAATCGAGTAATAAGTTGCCCTAAATATTCCTTCATGGATTAAGCAACTATAACAGGAAGAAGAAACTTGAAGATAAGAATTAGTGATAACTAATCAACCTATAGTTAAATTTTATTTTCATAGGTAGATAATAATGTTGAGAAAATTTAAGAGGAAAATTGTGATGGCTAAGGGCCAATAGATAGAGTTAAAATAGAGATAAGATATATTCTCATTGACAAAGAAAAGGATGGTGAATCCTTCATGCCTTGATAGGATTAGATAATACCCTTAAAAAATTTATATTTAACAATGGGGTGATTAAAGAGATGTTTATAAGTTTTTATCAATCCATGCAAAAGCATCTAAAGGTGAGAACCATCCAATCCCCCAAGGAGATAATGGATAATTTATAAGGGATTTTTGGGAAGCTATTTCATACCACTAATTCAGTAAGGTCCACTAAGGCCACCTTCCAACCCAAATGGGGAGAAATTCTTCAAATTTTTAATAAAATATAAGATATTGATGAAAAACTATCTTTTATAAACTAGTAAATAAGAAATCAGGCAGATGCCCACCTCAATTTAATAATGACCTCCAAAGTTGCTTGGGCAAAGAATTACATTGATACAAAAAGGGATAGTATACTTGAATGGCATCAAGATATGTAGGCTTTGGTCCAACAATTTTCAATTAATGAGAGGGAAGTTATCTTTATCCTAACAGACTTAAGATTCATTCAAGTAAGCACTCCATATGGAAAATTGGTGCTTAAACCCATTTTTTAGAGACTTCTACAAAAATCATTGCATAGCTTCAAAGTAGAGATCTAGGGGACTATATACATAACTAGTGGTGAGGTAATGCAATAGGTCAAATTTTCATGAGATAAAATTATAGGGACTAACTCACTACACATTAAGGTTAGAGTTGTATTAGGTATACAAAATAAATTGATGGACAAGCTTCCTTAGTTATTCAAAAGAGATTTACCTGAATTTGAGATAATTGACATGACTTTAAAGAAAGGAATGTACTTTAAATTTAGATAAAATAAAATAAGCAAGAAATTGGGGTAGTTTTTGTCATGCCAACCCCACCTTAAAGTACTCAACTTCCCATGTACACATTGTTGCATACTTAGAAAAGCCCAGCTTATGATTCACTTATAATTGTAACACAAGGTTAAACTTTAGCTATACCAACTCCTACTTCTACTTCAATAATCTCACTTACAGTTCTAGTACCTATTTCAACTATATCTCTAATTTAAACTCCAATTTTTATTCATTTTAGCTTTTACTTTGTCTTTATTATAGTGCAAATTCTTTCAAAAGTGCTACATCAGCACTATCTAATTATACATATGTACTTGCATGGTTTAGTTGATATGGAATTATTAGTTATATATTTAGATGAATAATTGTATTCAGAGCTATCAATGTTATACATTCATGATTTGTAGGAGATTATCATATAGTATTATTTTTTAATTATATTTTCAAACTTCACTTGAGAGATGAGACCTTCCCCATCCCAAGATTATTTATACTTGTAACCTCCTAGTCTAAAAGGGAGGAAAATTTTGGTTGTTAATATTAATAAGAAAGTCTAATAAGTTATGCTAACTTGGTCTTGATGTGAAAATTTTGATTCTTCTCTAATTCTATGGGCTGTGTTAGACATGTTGTCATTTTGGTATCTTATTTATTTGTTTTTGCATGAGTTATCTTTCTAATAAATTTATTCATTTTAAACTATCACTAATTTGAATGCATTTTTCATGATGATTATAATTCCTCTTTATAGATGTGCAAGAGTAATCTAACAAATACGATAACATTTGGTTTTGCATGTTTAAGTTTACTACGTTTTGGTTCCCTTTGAATCCTAACTACTTTGTATTGTTAGTGTGTTATATAATTTTATAGTATACTTTGGTCTTTTAATTTTTTTTCCTACCTAAGTTCAAATATTATTTTGTAAAATGTCTCATCTTATGTAGTCCGTAGGCCTCTTTTATGCCCTTATTTTCCCTCTTTTTTTGAGTTAATTTTATATGTCCTACCCACCTTAGTTAACATCATCATCCTTCCTCCCAATTTAATTATACCTAGGTTCATCCATATTTTACCCATCTATGGTAAACAATCTACTTCACTCACTGTTATTCTACTAATAGGTTGTTATAAAACTAAATACCCTATAACTCATGCCTTGGATTGAAATCCTTTCAATGATACTAAAATTTTAGAGGTTACCTCATAATACTCATAGGGTATGTAGACAACCCACATCAATAGCTATTTATAAATTGGTTCTAGAAATAGGACCTTCAACTCAACCTCTATTTTCTTTGAAAATATCACTTGAGTTGTAATAGAAATGCCCAAAAAAATAATAAGGTCAACCTCAGACACTAGCTTACTACTCCCACCTTTTTAAATCCATATAAAAGTTATATATGATAAAGGAGTTAGGAAATAACCCCAAGTTCAGTCATTATCTCTATGCAAACAACCCCATCTTTCACTACTCCCCATGGCCCAGCCTCAACCTCAACCTCAAATCCAAATTCTAGTTCAGGCTCCAACCTAGCTAACTAGTTCTATTATCAATGTTATTAGAGCTATGAAAAACATACCTAAGAACCCAAATAAGTATCTTCCTTCATTCTCTCCTTCTAGAGGTAATATTTTATAATAATATATCAAAGCCTTTAAAACTAATTTAGAGATATTGAATATGACCCATAAAGACATGGCTTGTAGACTTTTCCATTTCACATTACAATATGTAACATATGACTAGTTTTTAAATATACCAAAAGGTTCCATTACCTCTTAAAATAATTTCAAAACACTTTTTTAGCACAATTTTTCTATGTCATTAGTGTAAGTGTTGTTTACCAACACTTTGTTAGTATGAGGTGAGAACCTAACCAACTACTATGAGCCTTCAAATCTAGATTTCAAAAGATGTATAGTAAATTAGAAACTAATTATCAATATAATGAGGAGATTGCCCTTGAGATGTATAAAAATTATTCAGATCTCATGAGTGTTATTTTCTTGTGTAGTGTTATTGGTACATTTGACTTATGACAAAGCTAGCAACATAGATAACCAATTGAATCCTTAGCTACAAACCTTAGTCCCACTAATCCTTAGTCCTATTTTCCTAGTTTTCAATTAAATTTTGAGTGAAAATTAGAATATTATGGTCCAAAACCATAATGAGGCATATAAATAGTTACCTTTAACCTAGGTTCCACCCAATCAGCATATTAACTTCCTAAAGAATTTTTCCCTTAACTATAAAAACTTGAATTAGTCACTGATACTAGTGTTGTCACTTGAAATTGTACCCATTTAGGAGATGACAAGTCTCTCCTTGTTCAAATGGCACAATGGAACCACCTCAGGGTTGTGGGAGACCCAAATTTGAGGTAGATCTCTAGATTAGGACTAGCTCCCTTAATGTACCACTATAGATCAAACCTAATACTAAATTTTGGGGTATGAAAAGGGAGAAGGATAAATAAAAAAATATAATATATGGGAGGTGATACACCAAATATATGATCTACTCACACCACTTACAATGCACTTGGAACCAAAGAGAACCCTACACATACACTTCATCTAATTAAACACTCCTCTTCTACATCAATGTTTCAAGAATGGGGTCCTGAAAAGACCTTAGGCTAGGAGGATTTAGATAATAGGTCTTCTAGATTCACTAATTAATGAGCTAATAATTACACCTACAATCCACATTAGACACTTCTTGTTGACCTAGAAAAGAGAGCTTTCAAACCACATTGGGCACTAGGAAGGACAACATGTCAAGGTAAGCAAAATACAAATGTACAAGATCAATAACCATAATATACACTTAATGAAGTCACGAATGAGGTAAAATAACACTATTTATTAGTTCAAGGCAAATTTTGATTAGGTATTTTCCATACTCAGGTGGAGATATGTAAATAACAACCAAAAAGGCTAGAATATATAATAATTATGAGAGGAGAGAGAGAAGGGGAAGCTCAAGAGTCACTAAGACATTTTTCAAGAAAGGAGCAGTTATAAAAATCATATAATAAGGCATGAGATAGGTCCTATAAGGAAAATATGGAAAAATGTCTCCCAAATCATAAAACTTCTCCATATGTGGGATAGATGTTCTTTTGCTTGCACATGAAACTGCCCTCATGATTTGCCTTCACAAAACTACCTCATCATTGAGTAGGTCCAAGTCTGATGATTGATATAAGGGAGAGGGGTTACTAAAAATCCCATAAATGCATTATAATGGTCCCTAATCATCCACATTATTCTATCCATAAGCAATCATCTCTAACAGTTACAAATGACTCATTCTCATGCACCTCTCACACTTGGCATTCAAAATCCTTCCAATTCTAGAATATGATACATGTACAAGGAGGAATGACACCTATAAATATTTTCTAAGTCATCAAGTTCATGAATCAAGCCTCAAAATGTTTCCCAATTGGATTTTTCACCATTTTCACTAAGTGTTCACTATCTGCCCACTACACTAGTTGAGATGAAGAAGATAGTAGACATACTTAATAGACTATATATCTTAATATATGATCATTGATACTTTTAACAAGTCCTAATATGTCTCTTAAAGGTTGTTTCATCCTTTAAAGCTTCTCCATACCTACAAAACACGTAAATCTATCAAGAAAAGCCCTATTATACACCATTTGTATAGGTAGGGTACACCTAAATTGCATGGTATAGGGCCTTGGAAAATACTCTACCACATCCAATTTTTTTCATGGTCACTTTACCCCATTTGGATGTTTTATTTGCAATATTTTCTCCATTGGATCTGAATTAGGGTTTGTGAGGGTTTTAAAGAGGTTTTAGGTCTTAGCATTTGTTCATGAACATCCCATGTTGAAGTCTTGAAATAATTCCATTTAAGGATTCTTATGGACCCTCCCTAATACCTTTTAACACCTTAAGGTTCCATGCAAAGATTCATGGAAGTTCCAAGCATTCCAAGTTAGCCATTCATGTCCCTTTTTATACATTCTCCAGGGTCTAAGTATATTCAAGCCCAAAAATGTCTTATTCATGGATTCATCTATAAATAATGGTTAAAACACCTATATAAACATATTTCATCAAATTTTAGTGGTCATTTGGCCCTAAAAGTGATAGAACTCCTCACTAGGTACTAGGCCTAGATTACGCTTACTAGGCTTAGTTGCAAACTTTATAGCTCAAACCTCCTTGTTGACCTTCCATACCTCTGAGATGGAATATATGTATCATTTGAAATCCCATGATTTTTTTCCAAATAATTATAATTATTTATAAATCTTGAAATTTGAAATGACCTCTCATTTGGGGTTAGGCTTGTACCTTGTCTAACTACCCTACCTACAAACCTTGTTGCATGGAGTGCCCTATTTAACCTAAAATATTATAGATTATATTTCCATGTTTTAATATGTATTTTAAATCTTCACAAATCATCTTGGAGGGTCTTTTTTTGTTTTGGTCCACCATTTCATCTATTTTCCTTAAAACTACTAGTTTATGCAAAGGAAAAGTTTTCTACCTCTGAAATAGAATAGAGGCATGTTGTCCTATTTTAACATAAAAATTAGTTATTATATGGGATTATAAAACTCCCAAGGATGTTTTTTTACTAATTTTAAGCACCTAAATCCAAGTATATGACCTCTTACTTCCTTAATTTCTCAAATAGACCTTGTTAATCAGCTCTATCTATAGGGTTTTGTAAGACTGACTATGTTTGCTCATTGTAGGTCACTATTAGGATTTGTTTGGATTTTAGATGATGATTATTAGACATATTAGATATATTATATGGTTACACACTACATAATTCCTTTAAAACTTACCCATATAGTCCATTAGAGCTAAAGATAATGCATATTTTTGGGACTAAGAAATTTTACTCAAAACTATTTTTTGGACTAAATTAGTTTCTCCTCAAGAGTTTGTAGGTTTATTTTAGTGGTTGGTATGAGTTATGATGTATATATAAATATTCATGAACCAGGATAAATACAATACTATAGTCATAGTATTGTCAAGGTCTTATCCCCTCCCCATACTTAGGCTTACCCAACTGAGTTTTTTATGCTCACTATTGTATCAGTCCTTCTTAGATAATTCTAGGTGTTAAATAACCTTATCCACTTGGTCATGATGTAAATAAGTTATTTTAAACCCCCATGATGTTAAAAAATATGTTTATCATCTTGAAAACACCTATATGCTTTTTGTAAACCAAACTTTGCTTTTCCTTGGGTTGAGACATTTCCGTAGTGACCCCTGTTATAAGTGCTTATTAAGGTCACATGTGTGGATTAAGGGTGAATGTGTGAGGTAAATATAATAAAATCATATTATCTTTTGGTGATCTTAAGTTATAACATCACTCTCATCCATTGGAATCATTTTAACATGATGATAGGGCTATGTTGTAACTTTGAATGATAAGATTTCCTTTTGAGCTTGTAAATGTAGACCTCTTTGCCTACTCATAGTTGGCTATAGATGGCCTTTTTATAAGTCATGAACACCTATAGGGGATTATTTACTATGATGTTGTACCATATACCTCCTTTAAATCACTAATGTGCTCTCATACCTGATAAATTTCCTCAAGTAAGAAAACATGTTTGAAATTGTCTCGTATACCTCCTTGAAATCACTAATGTGCTCTCATACCTAGTAAGTTTCCTCAAGTAAGAAAAAATGTTTGAAATTTTCACTTCCAAGGAATAGCATCACTTTTAGGTCAAACTTACAGATGACACTGACTGATTTTAGTGTATCAAATTGCATTTTTATAGATCCCATTAACTATCTTCTATAGGTCATTTTATCACAATCTTTTGAGAATTCATTGTCCTTGTTAAGAAATACAAGGTGAGCATATTAGGACACTTAAAAATTCCTCATATCCTCATTGCATTAAATCAACAAAATACTTAGGGGCTCTATTTCAAGCTTTTAGGAAAAGAATCCCTATATCTCAACCATCACTCCTTTGAAGGAAACCACATAGTAATTTGACATTTATTATATGTATGTTGTGATTCCCTTATCATATCAATATCCCAAAGAAGTATTAATCATGATTTCATACCTCAGAAGGTACCTCATACTCTGTTGGCACCACCTGTAGGTGGCTAATAGGTAGCAAGTATGATATTGTAAGGAAAATGCATGATTATTGTTCCATTATTTTTACCTTGATCATCAAATTCACCTTTATAATTCAGAACAACTGAAATAACATTTAATTAATTCATATTAACATGTAAAACTTCCTTCAAGGCACCTGTAAGTGCCTATTTCTGAGTATAAGGTAGTGAGGATAAAATTAGACCAAGAACAAGCCTAGAAGAGGCTTCTTGAATTCATGAAGCTTCTAAAACTAGAAATAATATTTAAAAAACTATGGAGAGGCCTTGAAAAACACTTAAAAATAACCAAGCTATCAAAACAAAACAAAATAGTCTGAAATGAGCTCAAAAAGGGACCCCTCATGGATGAATAAGCATCAAAAATTGCCTAGCTTCTAAGAAATGGTTAATAAAGGAATATCCATGAAACTCAAACTTATTGCCATGAATTTTAAGTATAATAAGGCCCCTCTGAACCCCCAACATCACTCCTCCAAACTCCACTTGTATATACTATACTATGCATCCAAAGTTGACTCTCCTTAGCTTGCAAAGGCAAGAAAGAAGAAACTGAAGTAAAAACTAAATTTTTTGACCTTTTCTCTATAAATGAAATGTGTTAAAGACTTCAAGGAGATGAAGAGACACTATTCTCATTTTTAAGCTGAAGGTGGACTTCCCAAGTCCATATAAGTGCCATTAAGGGGCTGATTTTAAGGAGTTTTCCCTATTTTCATGCATGAAACTACTTCCTAACTACTTGTGACTGATTCTTCACATGTTCTAACCTCCTCCACATTGAAATAAAACTCAGTGATAATTCATACCTTAACAAGTCTATATAATTCATTTAATGAACCAAAAAAATGACCAAAAGGCATTTTTTGCATATGAGACATGGTAAAGGATAAAAGCATGACTTAATAACACCTTGAAACATTAAATGACCATATTAGGACATTTTAAAGATAATTTTAACCTTTGTCCATGTTTGATTAGGGTTGACTATAATTGACTTTAGTTGACTAGATAAGTATAAGGAAGCTAGGCTTAGACCAAGGCTACAACAGAGATGGGTGAGATGCTTCGACACATGTGAGACCCTTTTAGACATATAAGAGCCCTTGAAAAAGTTTCAATATGTATGGGTTGACCCAATTTGACTAAAATTCAAATTTTGTCAACACTTTTGGTAATTCCTAGAGGTAACATGCTCGCCTATGTTAAGGAACAGTAGCCTTATCACATCCTTTGGGCAAAGGGAGTCAAATGCACTCTAAAATAGAAGGATCAGACCTTTACTTGTAGAACAATATAGCTAATTAACCTCAAAACAGACAAAGGAAAAATAACACACAATAATACCAAGCAAGCACACAAAGCAAAGGCATAATTATGCTACTAAGCACTTAGGGAACATAATACATATCAAAAAGGAAACTAATTATATACATCTATCCAAACATACCTCCCTTCTTGGATTAAATGGAAATTACCTTAAATCTCCCTCCTCATGAGCTAAATGAAGATGCCAAGCATGCTTCTTTCTTGTTCCATAGCTTGGCATGTCCTTTGATGGAGTCATCTCAAACAAGTTTCCAAGATAGATGAACTCTTCTTGGCCTTGGAAACATGGCTCATACTATTGTCCCTTTGTCTCATAATGGCAAATTTGCATCTCTATGCATGGGACTGCTTATGGGAAGTTTATGTCTTCTTGAGAGACCTCATTTTTATTCTCATTTATAACAACCTCTTCAAATCCTTCAAGAAGTGTTGTATCATGGAATTATAGGAGTGTTTCTTGTATAAAATCCTTCTTGGTTTTTGTAGGATTAGTTTCACATGTGATTTTAGAATCAAACTTTGAACCATCTTCAAAAGACTCATGGCCATCATAGATTAATCCATCATGATTTGTACTCTCTTGATGGTGATAACTCTCAACAACACATACTTTCCCCTCAATAGTTTGGGTTGTTGTTCTTAGGAGTCTTACCTTCTCTCTATCTTCATATTATTTGAACATTTGCATATAAGTGTGCCACATGTCTTCTTCTTGAAACATATCATCTTGTTTATCATGTCTTATAGTCAGCTCCAAAGGAATTATAGGCCCCATGAAACCTTCAACTTCATTGAAAATGTCTTCAAATCTCTTTCACAAGTCATCATCCTCTCATTAATTAGCATCATGAGGTGGAATAACAAGATAAACTTCTTCCTTTTCTTCTTTGAAATTCAAAATAACTTCTTCCAAATCATATTATTAAACATAAGGAATGTCATCTTCATTACCATTATAATCTAATTTTTTCTCAATCAATTAATCCATATTAGCTTTAATGACTTCATGTTCTTCAATATTTCCTTGCATAGATGAGAGATTCTAAATTTTAAGTTCTAATTCCTTAATGTTTTTGGCAAGGATTTCTTGGAATATCTTATTTTGGGATGAGATAGGATCTTCATTAGGAAAATAAGTAGGAGAGAGTTGAGATAAAGGGAAAAAATATTCTTGAGGTAGTATGGGTTGGAGTTGAGTAGGTTTAAGTTTCTTTTCACTTCCAAATCAGCCACATAGACATTATTTATCCTTATTTCCATAAGATGCAACCACTTCTTTCCACCTTGGGAAGCGAGGCTTATAGGGTTCTTCATGGGGTTGAGATGCAATAGAGTGGTAAATGATAGGCTTAGGAAACTTCAGATTTCTTTGGGCTTAGCTTCTTATCTCTAACTTTGAGAGGTAGGATTAGGAGCCTCGTGTTATACTACCATGATGAATTGTGTCAAATGTTGGTTTGCCAACTCAAAATCCTTGTCAAGATAGGCCTCCAACATCATCTTTTTCCTCTCAAAATCTTCTCCAATCAAATTGTGATATGGATCAACTTGCTGAAAAATGGTGTCCTCCTTCCTTTGGATGCTCTCTTGGATGGAATTATAAGAATGGAAACTTGTGGGAATGTATGAATAACTTGGGGCATTTTTAAGCATGATTGGATTAGCATTTTTAATGGTATAGTTGACACACTTGAAGGATTATATGGGGTATATTGGAGCTTTCAATACTGAGTTGGTTCATGAGCTTTCAACCTCTCCTCTATGTGTAAAATTAGACCACAAACATCAAGCATTTTTCTAGAATACCTTGCCAATTATATCTCTCAATGGGCATAAATTTTATCTTGACTTGATCTAGAACATCCCTCACACTTTTGATATTATCACTAGGGATGACTTGACCATAAACATTTCTAGTATCAAGGTCTAACATATAGTTTTTGTAGCCAATCAGAGTCTCCTTGAAATTTATAATGGAATAATTTGGAGAGGAACTAGGTGGAATAGGTGAAGCACAAGATTGATAGGGTTGATTATAAGCAATATAGGATTGATAGGGATCATGACAAGAGTGGCCAAGGACTTGCTCATGTTGATAAGGGATAGTCAAAGATGGATATGTCTCACCAACTTGTGTAAGGACAAATTCAACATAAAAATTATCCATGAATTACTCATGAGAAGTGTATAGAATAAGAAAAAAAATCAATTAGAGTACCTAGACTACTTAACCAATAGATTTATTCTTGGAGTCACCATTGGTGCTTAGTGGAAATGCCTTCAAAGGTTGGTATGTTGATGAAAACACCAAACCTCCTTAAGGAATGGACTTTTGAGTCCCACCAGGTGTGCCAAAAATTGTTGTCACTTTAAATTTCACCCCTTGAGTAAATTACAAGTCCCTCCTCATTCAAGTAGCATAATGGAACCACCTCAGGGTTGTGGATGATCCAAATTTGAGGTGGATCTCTATATGGGGATAGCTCCCTTGATGTACCACTATAGATCAAACCTACTACTAACTTTTAGGAGATGAAAAGGGAAAAGGATAATTGAAAAAAATATATAATATAGGTGAGGTGATACACCAAATAGATGATCTACTCACACCACTTACAATTCACTTGGAACCAAAGAGAAGCCTACAGATACACTCTATTTAATTAAACACTCATCTTTTACATCAATGTTTCAAGAATGTGGTCTTGAAGAGAGCTTAGGATAGGAGGAATTAGAAAATAGGTCTTATAGAAATAATAATGAATTAGATACTCACTAAACCTAAAATCCAAATTATACACTTCTTGATGACCTATAAAAGAGAGATTTCAAACCACACAAGGCACTAAGAAGGACATGTCAAGGTAAGAAAAATACACTTGTAGAAAATCAATAACCATAATATCAACTTAATGAAGTCATGAATGATGTAAAATATAATAATTTATTAGTTTAAGGAAAACTTTGAGTATGGATTCACCATACTTAGGTGGAGAGATGTGTACAATAGCCAAAAAGGCTAGGGTATAAAGCAATTGTGAGAGGAGAGAGAAGGGGAGCCTTAAGAGTTACTAAGACACTTGTTAAGAAAGGAGGAGTTATAATAGTCATATAAATATGCATGAGATAGGTATATAAAATAAAATATGGAAAAGTGTCTCCCAAATCATCAAGCCTCTCCATATGTGGAGTAGATGCTCTTTTGCTTGCACATGAAACTGTCCTCATGATTTGCCTTCACAAAACTACCACATCACTAATTAGGATCAGGTTTGATGATTGATCTAATGGATAGGTTTGGTAAAAATACCCTAAATGCATTTTAATTGTCCCTAATCATCAACACTCTTCTATCCTTGAGCAATCATCTCTAATAGTTACAAATAACTCATTATCATGCACCTCTCACACTTGGCATTCAAAATCCTTTTAATTCTACAACTGATCCATGCACAAGGATTAATGACACATTTAAATAGTTTCCAAGTCATAAGGTTCATCAATCAAGCCATAAAAGGTTTACCAATTGGAGTTTTCACCATTTTCACTAGGTGTTCACTATCTACCCACTAGACTAGCTAAGGTGAAGAAGATAGTAGACACACCAATGGGACTATATAGATCAATATATGAGGATTTAGAGCTGTAAAATTCATAATATTTCTCCTAAAGGTGGTTGCATCTGTTGAAGCTTCTCCATACCTACAAAACACATAAATCTATCAATAAAATCCATATTGTACACCATCTATATAGGTAAGGTACACCTCAATTACATGGGATAGGGACCTAGAGAATCGTATACCACCTCCAATTTGTTTCATTGTAACTTTACCCAATTTTGATGCTCTATTTACAATCTTTTCTCCATCGGGTCTGAGTTGGCATTTATGAGGGTTTTAGAGAGGTTTTAGGTCTTAGTGTTTGTTCATGAAGATCCCAAATTTAAGTCTTTAAATAATGCCACCAAGGTATTACTATGTATCCTCCCTAACACATATAAACACCTTAAGGTTCCATTTAAATATTCATGTAAGTTCCAAGCATTCTAAGTTAGCCATCTGTGTCCCTTTTTGTACATTATGTAGGGTCTAAGTATCTTCAAGCCCAAAAATGGATTATTGATGGATTAATCTACAAAATTATGGTTCCATCACCTATATAAAAATAATATAAAAATATTATACTAATTTTTAGTGGTCATCTAGCCCTTAAATCTACAGGACTCCTCTTTAGGTACTAGGCCTAAATTAGGCTTAGTTGCAAACTTTGTAGTTCAACCCTACTAATTGAAATTACATATCTATGAGATGGCTTAGATGCATAAGTTTCACTCCCATTAATGTACTCCAAATAATTATAATGTTTTCTAAGTGTTGAAATTGGAAATGACCTCTCATTTGGGGTTAGGATTGCACCTTGTCTAACTACCCTACCTGCAAACCTTGTTTCATGGAGTGCCCTATTTGACCTTAGAGCTTATAGATTAGATTTACATATTGTAATAGGAATTTTATAAATTCACAAATAATATTGGAGGGTATTTTCATATTATGGTCCACCATTTCATCTCTTTTCCTCAAAACTACCAATTTATATAAGGGAAAAGTGTTATGCCTCTGAGATAGAATAGAGGCATGTTGTCCTATTTTATAATTAAAGTTAGTTATTGTATGGGATTTTAAAACTCCCAAGTATTAAATTCACCAATTTTTATCACCTTAATCCAATTATATGACCTCTTACTTCCTCAATTTCTCAAATAGACCTTTCCAATTAGCTCTATCTACAAGGTTTTGTAAGACTAACTGTGTCTACTCACTATAGGTCACTATTAGGATTTGTTTGGATTTTCAATGATGTTTAGTATAAATTTTAGATATATTATATGGTTAAACATTTCATACTTCCTTTAAAACTTACCCATATATTCCATTAGAGCTCAAGACAGTGCCTATTTTTAGGACTAAGACATTTTCCTCAAAACTCTATTTTGGACTGAGTTACTTTATCCTCAATAGCCTATAAGTTTCCTTTAGTTGTTGGGATTAGTTATTATGTATATATGAATATTAATGAACCATGAGAAATAATGGAATATAGGAATAGTATTTTCAAAGTCTTATCCCCCCCCACACTTAGGCTTACCCAACTGAGTTCTTTATGCTCATTGTTGTCTCAGTCCTTCTCAGCTAGTTGTAGGTGTTCATTGACCTTATCCACTTGGTCATGATTTAAATAATTTATTTTAAAACCTCATGAGGTTAAAAAATATTTGTATCATCTTAAAAACACCTATAATATTTATTTGAAACCAAACTATGCTTTTCCTTAGGCTAAGACATTTCCTTAGTGACCCTATTGTAGGTGCTTATTAAGGTCACATGTATGAACTGAGGGTGAGTGTGTGAGGTAAATTTATGAAAATCATATTATATTTTGTTGATATTAATTTATAACATCACTCTCATCCATTATAATAATTTTAACATGATGTTAGGGATAAGCTTCAACTTTGAGTTATAAGACCTCCTTTTGAGCTTGAAACTATAGACCTCTATGCTTGCTCATAATGGGTTATAGATGGCCTTTTTCTGAGTCATGCACACCTATAGGGGGTGCTTGACTATGATGTTTCAACTTAGACCTACTTAAAATAATGAATGTTCTCTCATACTTGGTAAGGCTCCTCAAGCAAGAAAACATGTTTAGAATTGTCACTTCCAAGGAATAGGGTCATTTTTAGGTCAAACTTACAGATGACACTGACTGAGTTCAATATATCAAAGTGAATTTTTGGAGCTCGCATTAACTATCTTATATAGGTTATTTTCTCACAATATTTTGAGATTTCATTTTCATTTTTTATGAAATATAAGGTGAGCATATTAAGACCCTTCAAAATCCCTCACATCCTCATTACATAAAATCAATAGAATACTCAAGGGCTCTATTTTATGTTATTAGGGAAAGAATCCCTATATCTCAATCATCACTCCTTTGAAGGAAACCTTATACTTTACATATTAATTTATCCTTTATTATATGTATGCTTTGATTCCTTTAGCATATAAATATCCAAAAGAAGGATTCATCATGAATTCATACCTCAAAAGGTATCTCATACTCTATTGGCACCACCTGTAGGTGGCTAACAAATAACAAGTATGATATTATAAGGAAAATGCATGATTCCTATTCCATTATTTTTACCTTGATCATCAAATGCACCTTTATAATTCAAAACAACTAAAACAACACTCAATTCCTTTATCTCAACATGTAAAACTTCCTTGAAGGCACTTGTAGGTGCATATTTCTGAGTATAATGTAGTGAGGGTGAAATTAGACCAAGAACAAGCCTAAAAGAGACTTCTTGAATTCATGAGACTTACAAATCTAGAAATATAATTAAAAAACCTATGTATAGGCCTTGAGAAATACTTGAAAACAACCAAACTACCAAAATCAAATAAAAGATTCTGAAACTATTTCAAAAAGGGACCCCTCATAGATGAATACACATAAAAGCTACCTAAACTCTTATAAATGGTTCATAAAGGAGGAGGCATGAAACTTAGACTTTTTACCAGTAATTTTAAGTATAATAATGCCCCTCTCAACCCCCAAGATAACTCCTCCCAACTCCTCCTGTTTGGACCATACTATGCATCCAAAGTTGACTCTCCTTGGCTTGCAAAGGCAAGAAAGAAGAAACGGAAGAAAAAAATAAATTTCCTAACCTTTTTTCTACAAACCAATCATGGTAAATACCTCATTTAAATTAATAGACACTTTTCCCACATTTTAATAAAAAGGTGGACTTCCCAAGTCCGTACAAGTGCCATTAAGGGGCTAATATTAAGGATTTTTCCTTATTTTCATACATGAAACTACTTCCTAACTACCTCTAACTGATTCTTGACATGTTATAAACTCCTTGACATTGAAATCAAACTTTGTGATAAATTTATCCCTTGACAAGTCCATACAATTCATTTAATGAACCCCAAAAAGTGACCAAAAAGCATATTTTTACATGAGACATGGTAAAGGACAAAATCATAACTTAATAACACCTTAAAACATCTAAACAACCACATTAGGACATTTTAAAGATAATTTTAACCTTTGACCATGTTTTACTAGGGTTGAATAGAGTTGACTTTGGATGACTAGAAAAGTACAAGGAAGCTAGGCTTAGACCAAGGCTAGAACAGGGATGGGTGAGGTGTTGAGACACACATGAGACCATTTTAGACATATAAGAGCCCTTGAAAAAAATTAAATATGTAGGTATTGACCCAATTTTACTAAAATTCAAATTTGGTCAACACTTTTGGTAATTCCTAGAGGTAACATGCTTGCCTATGTTAAATGCACTCTAAAATAGCCTTATCACATCCATTGGGCAAAGGAAGTCAAATGCACCCTAAAATATTAGAATCAGACCTTTACTTGACTAAAAATATAGTTTATTGACCTCAAAACACATAAAGGAAAAATAATACCAAGCAAACACACAAAGCAAAGGCACACTTCTACTACTAAGCACTTAGGGAACACAAGACACAATAGAAAGGAAACTAATTATGTATGTCTAACCAAACATACCTCCCTTCCTGGATCAAAATGAAAGTACCTTAAATATCCATCCTCATAAAATTAATGAAGATGCCAAGCATTCTTATTTCTTTCTCCTTGGCTTGGCATATCCTTTTATGGATTTATCTCAAATAAGTCTCCAAGATAGATAAACTCTTCTTGGCCTTGGAAACATGGCTCATACTATTGTCCCTTTACCTCATCATCACAAATTTTCATCTCTATGCATGTGACATCTTGTGGGAAGTCTATGTCTTCTTGAAAGACCTCATTTATCTTCTCATTTTTTCAACATCTTCAAATCCTTCAAGAACTGTTGTATCATGGCATTCCAGGAGTGTTTCTTGTTCAAACTCCTTTATGGTGTTTGTAAGAGCAGCTTCACATCTGATTTTAGAATCAAACTTCAAACCATCTTCAAAAGACTCATGGTCATCATAGATTACTCCATCATGTTTTGGACTCTCTTGATGGTGATATCTCTCAACACATAATTGCTCCTCAATAGGTTGGGAAAGTGTTATTAGGAGTCTTGTCTTCTCACTATGTTCATATTCACTGACTATTTACATATAAGTGTGCCACATCTTTTCTTCTTGAAACACGTCATCTTATTTATCATGTCTTGTAGTTATCTCCAAAGGAAATTTAGGCCCCATGAAAATTTCAAATTTAGTTTAAATGTCTTCAAATCTCTAACACAAGTCATCATCCTCTCTTTGATTAGCATCATGAGGGGGAACAACAAGAGAAACTTCTTCTTTAGAATCCAAAAGAACTTCTTCCAAGACATCATCTTCAACACAAGGAATGTCATCTTCATTACCATTACAATTTAAATTTTCCTTAATCAATTGATCTAGATTAGCTTCAATGACTTCATTTAATTCAAGCTTTCATTGCATAGATGAGAGATTATATATTTTGAGTTCCAATTCCTTAATTTTTTTGTTAAGGCTTTCTTGGAATAGATTCTCTTGGGGGAGATAGGATATTCATTAGGAAAGGAAGTAGGAGAGAGTTGAGATAAAGGGAAAAAGGCTTCTTGAGGAAGCATGGGAAGGAGTTGAGTAGGTTCAAGTTTCTTTTCACTTCCAACTTCTCCACTTACACATTTTTTGTCCTTCTTTCCACAAGCTACCACTCATCAAAGTCAACATCAAAATTATCCATGAATCACTCATCAGAAGTGTATATAACAAGAAAACAACTTTAATTAGAGTACCTAGACTACTTAACCATTATATTTATGCTTGGAGTCACTATTGGTGCTTAGTGGAATTGCCTCCAAAGGCTGGTATCATGAGGAGAACACCAAAACTCCTTAAGGAATGTACTTTTGAGTCCCTTTGGCTGTGCCAAAAACTATTGTCACTTAAACTTGCACAATGGAACCACCTCAAGATTTTGGGTGACCCAAATTTGAGGTGGAGCTCTAGATTAGGGCTATCTCCCTTGATGTACCACTATAGATCAAACCTACTACTAACTTTTGGGGTATGAAAAGGGATAAGGATAACTAAAAAAATATAATCTAGGGGAGGTGATACAACAAATAGATGGTCTAATCACACTACTTAAAATAAACTTGGAACCAAAGAGAATCCTACACATACATTTCATATAATTAAACACTCCTCTTCTACATCAATGCTTCAATCATGGGGTCTTGAAGAGAGCTTAGACTAGGAGGACTTAGACAATAAGTCTTATAAAAACACTAATGAATGAGATAATTACTACACTTGTAATCCACTTTAGACACTTCTCAATGACCTACAAAAGAGAGATTTAAAACCACACAAGGCACTAGGAAGGACATGTCAAGGTAATAAAAATACACTTGTACAATATCAACAACCATAATATGCAATTAATGAAGTCATGAATGAGGTAAAATAGCATTTTTTATTAGTTTAAGGCAAAATTTTAGAAGGGGTTCTCCATACTAAGGTGGAGAGATGTCTAAAATAGCCAAAATGGCTAGAATATATAAAACTTATGAGAAGAGAGAGATAAGGGGAAGCTTAAGAGTCACTAAGACACTTTTCAAGAAAGGAGGAGTTATAATCATCATAGAATCAAGCATGAGATGGTTCTTATAAGGAAAATATGGAATAATATCTTCTAAATCATCAAACTTCTCCATATGTGCCAGAGATGTTCTTTTACTTGCACATGAAATTTCCCTCATGATTTGCCTTCATAGAACTACCTCATCACTGAGTAGGGTTAGGTTTGATGATTGATCTAAGGGAGAGGGTTTACTAACAATCCCCTACCTAGATTGGAATGGTCCCTAATCATCCACATTATTCTATCCATGAGAAATCATCTCCAATAGTTAAAAATTACTCAATATCATGCACCTCTCACACTTGGCATTAAAAATCCTTATAATTCTATAATCTGATCCATGCACAAGGAGGAATGACACCTATAAAGAGTGTCCAAGTCATCAGGGTCATGATTCAAGCCCAATTTCCAAATGGAGGACCATTTTCAATCCTAACATAAAATGAGCAATCCCATGAATGGAGATTTTTTTAATAGGTCATTTTCAATGTGTTGTATCTATTAGGACATAGAGAAGACAACAAAAAAGTCATTTTGGGGTCTAGAATGCAAACAAGCCCATTGAATAAGATGTAAACCTAAGGCCAAATCAGGGGTCACTCATTATCATAGACTTAAGTTAGATTCCAAACCTATTTTTACATGCTTATGAGGCTACTAAAAAGGTGTTTCATCCTTCATATTGTATATTAGACATCAAAGAAACCATTTTTGGGCCTAAAAGCAACTCAAGCATATAGAAAACATGAAAATAAGCTCAAATAGGTAGGTTTGATCACTCATATATTTCATGAAGCTATGCATGGGAGATATAGGCATTATTTAGTGTTATCAGGGGTCTTATAAGTCATATCTGTGTAATTTTTTTTCAAGTTGGACATCCTAACTTTATGAATAATTGTTTAGACCTAAAACTATTTTAAAACCTTCATAAACCCTTGCTAAGGACTAGTTTGTGAAAATGGAGTTGGAGTGCCATCTAAAGACATTTTTTGACCATAATAGATATTTTAACCTGTAGATAACTCCCCTAGGATACTTCACACTATGATGAGTTGTATGAAATTATATGGATGGATGCAAAATAAGAATTTTCTCACTATTTTGTGTGTTGTGCAAGCTCTAAGAGGATTTAGGAGATGAAACAAAGTTTTAAATAAATATTTACATTTATAAAAACTCTTAATATTAATTTAATTCCATTAAATATCTTATTAGTTCCCCAATTAGGTGTTTCAACTCAACTAGTCAAATCTGGCATATTGGGCAAGTTAGAGAGAAGGGATGAAATCTTCAAGTAAAGTGATTTTAAGATTCCCCTGATGCTTCCAATAACATGGAGGGTCTTTAAAATTTTCATTAAACCTCTCCAAAATATTTTCATGGCAACGGATTCCAAATTTGAAGACAAGTGTGTTAGGTGCATGAGAAGGAGGTTTCCTAGAGTGTAGGTGATAATGGATCTCTCCCATGTGATTCTAGAAGACCAAACATGAAAACAATGGATGATGAGGAATTTTTGATATCCTCCCCTTATATTCCAATAATTTAACCTGACCTTTATCAATTACAAGTCAATCAAATAGCCTAATCATGAAGGCAAATTTATGTGCAAGAAAAGCAATTTTAGGCCACTTTGCATAACTTTGATAACTTGGATTGACATTGGTTGATCCTATCCTTGCATTATTTGATATTATTATCATGCATTTATAACTAATTTTATCATCTTTACAAGTGTCCTTGTGACCTTTGGTCTTCTCTTTCTCTCTCTCTCTCTCAAACTCTATAATAGTTGGCCATTTTGGCATTATATGAATGCTCCACATGATATTGGTGAAAACATACTCATTTGTATACATTTTAATTAATAAAATGACTAATTTTTACCTATTTATTACTTTTCAAAAGTGTGTTCCACTTGAATGATGAATCTTTTTTAGTGAAGACTATGGATTCCTAACATGTGGTCTCATTCTTTCACCTTGTTTATAGTTCAAAAAATTCTTCTTATAGGACATGTGAAGTGTTTTATGGAAAGTGAAATGGTGAGTGAGTTGTTATTTTCATTAGTTCCATTCAATTGCTTTTGTCTAGTCCTCTTATCTTTGCACATTCATCCATGACCTCACAATGTAGCATTGATGTGAGAAGATGAAGATTGAAAGAGTGTATTTGTAGTTTGCTTCTGGTCTTAAGTGTGCAATATAATTGGTTGAAAGTCATAAAATTTATTTAGTGTATCACCTCCTTATTTTATATTTTATTTTAGTAATCTCTCTCCCTTTTCACCCCCTAAAGTTAGTTGTAGGTTTAATCCTAAGTGGTACATCAAGGGAGCTAGCCCTATCTAGAGATTCACCTCATTACTTAGGCTTCCCACAAGCCTATATGTGATTCCATTATTCCACTTGGATGAGGAGAACCTTGTCATGTCCTCAAACGATGCAAATCCAAGTGATAACAACTAGTTAATACTACTATAGTACATGGTACTGATTTTGATTCCACAAAAATATAATTGGAATCAATCCAAATAATGGTCCAAAAATTGAGCAATGAGTTTCTAAACATGCATAAATACATGGGAAACACTAAAGGATAGAATACTAGTTAGATATTTGGATTCAAAATATACAAAATACCTTTCAACATGTCTATAAATAATAAATAATAGTAAATTCCATCCAATAAGATGATAGAGATTGATATCATGGAAGAAACCCTTCTTAATTGGTGCAAAGTTCATAACACAACACAACATGGTGAATTATACTACGTCAAATTCTATACTAATTTAAAAATATTTCAAAAGGAGATGGATCGATAGGATAATTTTTTTAATTAGTTAGAACCATCTTCATCTAATGCTTTAATACATCTCATTAAAGTAATGGTATTTGAGACCTATGATTTTCCTTTCCCAATGGAAGATGACAATGAAATTGAGGATAATACTGATGAGATATATGCCTTCTAGTAATACCATCAGGCAAGGAATAGTTACAATCTAAAGAACAAAAAACATGTGAATACTTTGATACCTTATAAAAATAGTTGTAGTACTCATCTTGATCTCAAGTACAATAATAACCTACATACTCCTAAGGAAAAATACTAGTTACAAATCTCAAAACATCAAGACAAAGGAGGGTACAACATCATCAAGAATATGAAGAATATTGAGGCTAATATCAGCCTCCATGAGTTGTCCCAATTCATTAAATAAAGAGAGTTTTGCTCAATTCCAAAGCTACCCATGCCTACACGGATGGTATATAAAGATAAACTTGAAGTGCTAATATATTATTAACTATCTGAATATTCATAATGAATGTATGTAATTATTTGGTTGACTCTAGAGCCTTAGCTAATGTGACACATACCGCTATCTACAAAAAGTTAGGTTTGACTCTAGTTAAGTCAAAGAGAGTGATTTTGTAGGTAGACAAGCCTTTAGTCCCATGTGTCAGAGAATTAATAAACATGCATATTAAATTGGCATCTAAATCACATGTTTAATAGAGCATTGATATGTTGTTATTTGAAATTACATAAGCATATGGTATATTATTAGGTTGAGACTAGTCAAATACATTGAAATTGTATATGGTCAAAGATTTATTTCACATGTGGCTACCCTAAAAAGGAGTACCAAACTAGATCAGGGTAGACCAAGAGCTAAATATGAGGTACATGACTACCAAATACAACTCAAATAATGAGAAAATTGATTTTTTCTCTTGACATGAAAGTGTGTATACTTTCACCACCAAACAATAACTTCATAAACAATAATTTGAAGGTGCTTCTTAGTTATGGACCCGTTATTTTGATGGTACCTGATCAAAACAAGGTTCTAATGTCAATATGGACCTCATAGATCTAGAAGGGAATTAGTACCTAGATTTCTATAGGTTGTGGTTCTCCTACACCAACAACAAAGATGAGTATGAAGCTCCAATTCTAGGCCCATATTTTTTCCTAAAGCATAATGTTAGGTAGCTAGTAATATTTAGGGACTAAGAGCTGGTTGTGAACTAGATCAAAAATAAATATCAATGAAAACTTACCTATTTAAAGAAGTAAAATCACCAAACATGGGACCTAATTGATTCCTTTAAATCATTTACCATCAAAGCCATCCTAAGGGAAGAGAACCAAATAACATACTCATTATCAGCTTTAGCTACTAATCTGGCACTACTCTAGGAGTCTAAGATTAATAAATTCTTAATGGAACTGGTTCTTTACCCTTCTATCCTAGACAACATATACAACTTCTAGGTGTTTAAATATGATCAAAAAATTATGTAATTCATGAATATTTATGGATATTTTAAATCTCAAATAATAAATGAAGATGTTGAGCCAATGCATATTCAAAACATGAGAGAAGATGACATTTTTCAACTCAAGGAGAACTGCATCCCATTAGGCACAATCTCCTTAGAACAAGATTTTGATTTATATCCCTAGGCTCAAAAAAAAAAAGAAATAGAGTCTAATTTCATCAAATAAAATATGGTAACTGACCAACATCCTTAGTTTGTGAATGTGGGATTGAGTTGCATAGATAATGAAAAATAAAGGTTTGAGAGATTGATTTTATAATACAAAGAAGTCATTGGGTGGACATATGATGACCTAAAGGTATTTAAACCTAGGGTGATCACTCATACCATTCCTCAAAAGCCAGAGTACAAAAATTTCAAGCAAAAATAAAGGCCATTGAATCTAATCCTAGAAACTTTCATACAAATTGAAGTACAAAAGTAATTAGATGCCAAAATTGTTTTCCTAATTAGAAATTTAATTTAGGTGTCCAATCTTGTACCATTTAGAAAGAAGAATGTGTAAATCAAACTCCATGTTGATTTTATAAACCTAAACAAAGTGTCAAAAAAGTATAATTACCCTCTACCCTCTTTAGATGAGGTAATTCAGATGGTAAGTGGATCTAAAATGATGCCTTCTTGGATACATTCTCAAGATACAATCAAGTGCTGGTTAAAGTATAAAATAGGATGAAAATTTCCTACACCACCAAGTGGGTAACTTTTTCATATAAAAGGACTTTGTTTGGCCTAATTAATATAGGAACCACCTTCTAGATATTAATGGGTTTTTACTTTCAGGCACTAGTGGGGAAATGCATCATCATATACATGGATAATCTGACTATGTTTTTAAAAGATAGATTTGATCACATAAAACATATACAAAATATCTTTGACAGATGTAGAAGATATGGGGTTTTCTTGAATCCAAAGAAGATCATATTTAGAGTTAATAAAGGAAATCTCTTGGGCCATATCATCACCAGAGATAGGATCTCCATTGATTAAGAATGGGTTCATGCCATTTATAAGTTGACCCCACCTAATAACAAGAAAGAGTTGAAATCTTTCTTTGGCAAGATTATATTTGTAAGGATATTTATTTCTAGTTTTACAGAGATTGTCAAGCCATTGAATGTTATCCTAAAATAAGATGCCAAGATAGAGTGGACAACATAGGTCAAGAAAGCCTTCCTAGACATCAAGAATACAATCACTCAATCTCTAGTTTTGATTATTCTATACATTAATAAATTTTTTATCTTTATTCATTCACCTCAAAACATATTATTTGTTGTAATGCTTATATAAAGTGAGAAGATATTGGACATCCCATTGCTTTCATGAGTACCAATCTAAAGGATGCAGAGTTAAAATACTCAATGATTTAAAATTAGATATATGCCTTTACCAAGGCTATAAAAAAAATTAGGCTTTATATTCTAAGGAATAAAACATATGCCATCATCCCAAACCTAACTGACACAATCATGATTGGATAGAATGGGTTTGGTGAAAGAAGAAGAAAGTGGATGGCCAAATTTCAAGATTTTAATCTTGAGTTTAGACATAATAGGATGGTTTGAGGTTAGAGAATCATCCAAATGATGAGCAAAAATGATACATGCATCCACATTGAGTATATCAATGAGGCTCAAGTAATTAGTGGATAATGGTACTCACAAATCATCTATTACCTACTTTCAGGAACATGTCCTCTCAAACTAATTAGAGAGCAAAGTTGAACATTCAGGCTCAAATCAACTCATTATATGATTTATAACTGAGTCCTATATAGTAAGAACTATGAGGGCATCTATCTAAAATGTCTTTCAAAATAAGATATTGTAGATATTTTGAATAACTTTCATTAAAAGTTCTTCAATGGGCACCCCTCTAGAAATAAAAAAATCTCATAAGATTTTAACGATGGAATACTAGTAGCCTATAATCTTTAAGGATGCTCATAACCATGTCAAGACCTACTATGATTTTTGATAATTCTAGAAGAGAGAATTAAATGATGACATGCCTTTATAGCTAGTTATAAAGGGACATCCTTTCACCCAATAGGGCCTTATTTTATTTGGGTGATAAACCCAAACTCCTTGACAAGGTAAATGTTTGTCATAATAGTTATTGACTATTGTACTAGGTGGATAAAAGTTATTACAATAAATAATTATAGATCAATTGATGTCATCAATTTTATAGAAGAGAATATATTGACTAGGTTTGGCACTCCCATTTTAATGGTCCATATTTTTAATCCTCTAAATTTATAGAGTGGGCCTATGAGAATCAAATCACAATCAAGTTATATTCAAACTATCATCCATAAGGAAATGGCATGGTTGATTCTACCAATAAGAATCTAATGAATTCCATTAAGAATTTGGCATAAAATAAACTAAGAGAACAATGTCTCTTATTAAAATATTCACTATGGGTAGACAGAACTAAGTACAATCAAGCCATCAAGGCTTCACTTTTTTTTATGGTATATAGACAACAACCAAACTTCCCCATTAATCTCAAGATACCAATGTATCAATTAATGTAGGATTATATGGGAGAAGATGAAAGGATACAGTCTAGACTATTGGATATAGTCTAGATGGAGGACATAAGAACTAAAGTGCTATACAACTTTAGTAAACATTAGCATATTATTAAATGGTGGTTTGATAAAATATATAAGATCAAGGGATTTAGGATTTCATACTTAGTGCTTTTATGGCATAAAACACATGAAAATAAGGGATAACATGATAAGTTAAAATTTTTTTATTAGACCATATCATATATCATAAATTATTGGCAATAATGTCTTCCAATTGAAAGACCTCCAAGGTAATGTCCTTGCCTTTCCAGTCAATGGATAGTTTTTGAAGCACTATTTCATGGATACTCTAACTTGAGATACATATGATTAAACTATAAGTGTAGAGTTAGAGAAGGAATATATTATATTTTTTTATTTATAGATTAGATTTATTGCTTTTAGGATAAGTTTCCTACTTTTTAGAATTAGTTTTCTTATTTTCTTCATTTTGCTTTTAGTAGATTAGATGTTATGCTTTCTAGGTTATTTTTCTAAATTATAGAGTGGAATCACAAATTTCTTAAGTTAGAACTACAAAAAATGACATGCCAAAAACAAGCGGAATAATATATAAGGGGCACAATTGGTATTCATAGGGATGTATTTTAATAGTATCAAAATTTCTAGGGTTAAGGAATGTATTGTGATTATAATAGGTTCTAATTGGGATTAATAGGTTTATTAGAGTTATAGGACTTACTCTAATATACTCATGGAAATTTTAAAATCTTTCCATTCTTAAAATATTTATTGCATTATTTCATGCTAAAACTTGGATGAGAGATGATCAAAATAGAACTGCATACACACTGATAGGGACGTATTGACAAAATAAGTTTTCTTATACATACATCTAGTCAATGGTGGTTCCCAACCCTTTTCTATTTATGACAAAAACACACAAAAATCATACAAATTGATAGAATATGGGTGATTCAAGCAATACCTACCAAGGCTATGGATAACTAGTTAGTAGTAGAGTAACGTTTTTAGAGGAATTATAGGTATCCCTATCAAGGTTATATATGTATATATGGAAGCAAAGTAATTCTTAGGATTTACTTACTATTTGGTTATGAAATCATAAGTCAAAAAAAAACTTACAGTGGGTTTTTAGGTCTTTATTAAAACTTTCATAAACAAGGGGAATTAATTTCATTAGATCACACACAAATCCAAGGAATGGAAGGGGTTAGTATGTTGCATGAGGAAGTAGGAGTCTATTTCAAAGTTTTTTTAACTTATTCTTTTTTTTGTGGAGCTAAAGTTTTATCATGATGCATTACTAGAATTCTAGCTTCTCAAAATAATGAAGATTATTTTCCCCTATGAGTCCCTATTTGTTTTACCCTACCACACAAACCCCATTATAAAATTTTAAAATAGAGGCCCAATATTAATTAAACATCCTTTTTTGGTCTTCTAAATTATAATTCTATGATATAGAATTCTAAAAAACATGAATTCAAGGAATTTATCTAATGTTTGAGAAGTTCGCTTTACTATCTTGGTTTTCAGTTGTTTGTTTAACACAATTCTTAGGTTTTATCTCATTGATTGGAAGGTGTTTTTGAAGCTAAAATGAATCGAAGTTATGTCTAATCCATACTATATGATTTAATCTTCACCTTTAGTTTCATTCAAGTGTTTATGTACATGGTTTGATTAATTATGTAAATAGCTAACCTAACTAACGTGTTATACTATGTAGTGGTTTTTTTGCCTTTGTTACATTTTGAATAGGGTATAGTGTACTTGGGCATTTCCTGTATCATTTAGAGTTCATTATTTCAATGCATCACCATTTCACCCATCAATAACACCAAGCTAAAAGGTAAAATTCATCTTAGCCTCCTAGAGGTGATGTTAACAAATCCTTTTATATGAATGATCCTAGGTAAGTAGATCATAAAGACTCATCCATGTGTCATAATCCTTATTACCCAGTAGCTTGATAGTGACATCTATAAAGTCTTTTGTATAGATGATCCTAGGAAAATAAATCATTGAGATCAATCCATGTGTCATCATCTCATTCACCTGACATCTTAATGATGATGTTAGTCATCCCTTTTTATGGATGATCATAGGCCAACAAATCTTTGAGATTAATCCACATGTCATCATCCTAGAAACCCAACAGTGATGCCATCAAAGACCTTTGTATGGATACTTCTATATAAGAGGATTGTCGAGAGCTATCCATTTGTCACCATCCCACTAACCCATGAACCCAAGAGCAAAGTATAATATATCACACCTCAACCATCAATATAACAATGACATGCAAACATGTGTCCTCTAAACACACATAAACAATATCAAAGACATCACTATTAAGTCTAAAAGAGTGGAAAAGAAGCATTTATCATAATAAGATGACTAAGCAGACAAGAACATGTGAAAGAAGCCAGATGGCATAAAAAATTATAGAATTTATTTTTATGAATTTTAAATTAAAATGCTAAATAAAGAAGAGAAATGAAAGTTGTTGCATCCATTAATTTGCATGAAGCAGTGAATTAATACATTGAATTCTCAAAGTAGGAGTAATTAAAGAAATATATTGTGAATTTCCAAATCCAATTGATTACATTGATTTCAAAAATTTGAGTGCACACTATGAATCTAGAGATATCTTACAATGAAGAAAATTTTGACTTTTCATAGAGCAAAGAATTTTCAAATCATAAATTTAATGGTAGCCATGGCTCATATTCTAGTTCCCTCTACATATTCTATTATAGGGTCGATTGAATATAGTGATAAAACATTTGATTTGGCAGCCTTTAACTATAGTTTAATAATTATTATATCATTTAGGATGTGGTTGAGGTAGCCTGACCTTATATATTGTAAGACCAATTATCCATGTTCATATAGATATATGCAGATGACTTGTTGGTTGTCAAAGTAATGGATCTCCATAATGTAGTGGTCAAGCTTGAGGAAATGCCATGCATAGACCTCTTGTTTGATTTATTTTTGAATGGTATTTTTTTGTAAAAATATTGCACTTCAAGCTAAGTAAAAGACCACTTGCATATATCAGTGGCAATGACTTTGAGAAGTATTATAGACTTCAAGTGTATGAGATGACATATAAGAAATATATGGTGAACATATTATTTTTTAACAACAATTTCATTAGCAAGTTACAATAATGGGTTAATAATCCAAGTAACTTCACAGTCTAATAACCTTACCTCTACCATTCCTAAAGTTATCTTCAATCCATGGGTAAGAATTACTATGGCCTTTTTTATTAGAATATATGGTTTTTTTACTATTACCTATGTCAATGACATATGGGTCCCTCTTTTAAATAGACTTATTTATATGATCAAACAGTCTAGGCATAATATTTTCATTAATAACCTAATAAGCCATAGGGTAAAAGGTTTCAGTCAACCTCTTCATATTTTTCTTGAAATTGTGGATATGGACTTCATCACATATCTTATTCTGAGGGTAATATATGGATGGTTTCTTAATTTATTGAAATGGTGTGTGGACCATTGTAGTTATAACATCCACTACATATGACATCATATAGAAGTTGCCATCCAAGAAACTTCTAAGATTCTTGATTTTAAGAATTGATTTGGAGCTGATGATCTCTCTAATTACTATGAATTTATTAGATGTACCTCAAGTTCATAGTAATAAGAATAGAAGGCACTAGAGAACATCCTTTATAAAAACCAAGGATTGTTCTTGATAAGTTTGTTGAGAAATAAATTATTACTCAATTGGATAAAAGAGTTGACACCAAGTTAGTTAAGGCAAATTAGGTATCCATCCAACCCACCCCTCTTAGTATTGGCAAAATGTAATACACAAGGTGGGAGCACTTACAAATTTTCAAGAAAATTAGGACACATTATGTGTTCAAATGGGCACCCTACAAACACTAGGACCATAGAAGAAATGTAAGAATACACCTCAATAAATATGAAATAAAAATTAGGATCAACTATGTCTACCAGGCCTATGACCATGATAACATATTTATGAATGTTGAAGATGATTATAAAGTGGCCATAAGGATACACAGGGCCAACATGTCCATGATTTTGACATAGAAGATGTAATTTGATCCCACTATCACCAAATAAGATGCTAAAAGTATTGAGAATCAAAAATGGGTTTCCAAACCCATTCATTAACCCCCTCCTCAAGTAGAACCAAGAACACAAGAAGATGTTAACCCATCTAGGGTAGCTCATGCTATAGATAAAGTGGAGAGTCATCCAACTTCCCCTACACAGAATTATTTCCACCTCCCCACATCACATTGTTGAAAAATAAAGGCTTGTAAGTCCAAGTGGAGAAACTAGTATATTTTTAATGTTTCCTTTGCCTCCATTGACCATTGTATGACAAGTAACTTTTCCTTCATTTTTGTCTCAAGTGCATATTACTTTATATTCTTTATCACCACTAGCAACATCACCCCATCCTATTAGACAAATAGCTTCACCATCTATCATTATTCATGTAGTGACTACCCTTCCTAGTTCATCACCATCAACCACCACTATAGTCCCTCTATCTCCCATTCCACTTTAAACTAGGGACAGCCTCTACTACTACCAAAACAATACTTACACATGCAATGAAGCCCAAGAATCTAACTATTTATCCTCAAAAGGTGGAAGTGAAGGAGGAACGAGTAGAATTCCCTAAAGAGAGGGAGGATATAAGAAAAGACACCTAAACATTAAACCCTATCTGGTATATGATAAGGAAGAGGAAAAGAGAAGAATGGTCAATGAAGAAGACTAGGTCTCTAAGATAGAAAGTAAAGAGTCATGGTCTATCACTGAGACCACAAAATTGGACCCAAATGATGAATGGTTATCTAAGGAAAGTTCCTAATCATAGGGAATAGAGTTGATAGAAGGATTTGAAGAGGCCAACCAAAAATATGATAGGGAAAGGTAGAGTCAAAACTACAATAAAATAAAGATATTAATGGAAATATGTTTTTTTCAGATAATCAACAAGAAATAAGGTTTCTTCGCACCTCTATTTAATAGTGGAATTTGAAGTTGCTTGGGCACAAAATTAAATTGTTGTAAAAAGGGATAGTATAATTGAATGGCATCAAGAGATGTGGGTTTTGGTCCAATAATTTCCAAACTAGGAGAGGGAAGTTATCTCTATCCTAACTGACTTAAGAGTCATTTAATTGAGCACTCCATAGAGTTAATTGATGCACACACCCATTTTTTAGATCCTTCTACAAACAACATTAGATAGGTTCATAACAGAGATCGAGGGTACTATTTATAGAACTAGTGATGAGGTAATGCAACTAGTCAATTATATAAGAGATAAAATTATAGGGATTAAATCATTATAAATTGATGTTAGATTTGTATTGGGCATATAAAATTGAAATTGATATAAAATATTATTTAATTATTCAAAATATCTATGCTTGAATTTGAGACCATTGACATAGACTTTCAATCAAATCATATGTTCTACATTTAGACAGAAGAACCTAAAAAATCAACTATGTCAGCTGGGGTTATGATAACCCCATCTCAAAGTACTAAACTTCCCATGTACACATTAGTTCATACTTATATTAAACCAACTTATGTCCCACTTCTAGTTGTATCACAAGGTTAAACTTTAGTTCCACCAACTTTTGTGTTTGTTTTGAGCTCAATTCTAGTTCTAGTTCTTATTTCAATTGTAAGTCTGATTAAAACTCCAATTCCATCCATGTCAACTTACACTTCAGCTTTATTATAGTGTAAATTTTTATAATGGTGCCACATCAACATCATCTAATTATACATATGTAATTGCATGATTTAGTTTAGATGGAATTGTTAGTTCAAGATTTATTTTATATATATATATATATATATATATATATATATATATATATATATATATTATATTTTTACATGAATAATTTTAATCTAAGTGATTAATGTTGTACACACATGCTTTGCATGAGATTAACATATAATTATATTTTTTTAATTGTATTTTTAGACTTTACTTGATAGATGAGACCTTCTTTGTCCCAAGCTTATTTATAATTGTAACATCCTAGTCCCAAAGGGAGGATAATTTTGGTTGTTAAGAATAATGGTAAATTCTAAGAAGTTCTAATAACTTGGTCTTGATGTGTAAATATTTATTCTTATCCAATTCTATGAACTATGTAAGACATGTTGTCATTCTAGTATATTAGTTCTTTTTTTGTGCATGAGTTATCTTTCTAATATATTTATTCGTTTTAATCTATCTCTAATTTGAATGGATTTTACGTGTTTATTATAATTCCTCTTTGTATACGTGCAAGAGAAATCTAAAAAAAGCAAAAACCTTTAGCTATACATGTTTAAGTTTATTGTGTTTTAATTCCATTTGAATTTTAATTATGTTTAATTGTTAGTTAGCTATAATATCTTTCAGCATCTGACATTGGTCTTTTGATTTCTTATTCTACCTAAGTTCAAGTACTAGTCTTGAAATGTCTCATCTTGTGTGGTCTACAAGCCAATTTTATACCCTTTTTTCCCTCTTTTTTTAGTTTATTTTGGAAGTCCTATCCACCTTTGTTAGAACCATCATCTTTCCACCCACTTCCACTAGATCTAGGTTCATCCATAGCTGACCCATCCATGGTAAACAATTTTTTTCTCTCATCACTATTCTACCAACATGCTGTTATTAACTTAAATACCTTTGTAAATCATTTCTTGGAGTGAAATCTTTTCACTGATCCTAAAACATTAGAGTCTACCTTATAATACCCCTAGGGTGTGCATAAAACCCACATCAACACTTCTTATCACAATTAGATGCCAAAAATCATTTGCATAACCTTTTTTGCTTCCTATAGACATAAAATTATCCCCTCCTCCACTATTACTAATTTTATCATCATTAATCACAAATTACTATGATATATAACACCATCACAAATATCTTGCTTGATATCCTATTTCCTCATACCAATCTTATATCATAACATATCATCCTTTGCATCAATTAATCATCCTCATTATCACTATATTTAACCATTAATCAAGTTTTCATAATATTAAGCAATTTTATATTCCTTGTCACTCACTCTCACCTACCATCACCATCTAATCACATCCCTAATCCCTAAATAACCTTCATTAATTATCATAATCCACCTCTATAACCTACTAATCTACCTTGAGCTCCACACCATCCTTATCTATAATCCTCTAGGAATTTGTAATTATTATAACCACCTACCAAATGCTCTCACCAATCCTTCCACCATGGATAAATCATAGCCTTCCATTCCTTCATGAAGCTCCTATAAATTGAGCTATAGCCTCATGCAGAGCATATTTTAAACTTTTAACCCTTGAGTCTTAAATCTTTGTCATATTTGAATCTTACAATAAAGTAGTGCTATCATTAACTTATCAATATAACCATGGCCTAAATGTTGTTCAATTATTTATTCAATTCATAACAATCACATATCCTACGTCAAGCATCAATCCATCAAACTTTGGATCACATCTACAACATCGAAGAAGAATTCATTCACAAATTTGAGATATAATCTTTGTTAAAATTATTCTATTAAAAAAAATGTGTTACAAATTTTGCCTTTATTTCCTTGTATATTGTGAGAAAGCAAGTATAAATTTTATCTATCCATTATGCCTCCCTATGTATTTTTTCATCATTTTTAAAACAAAAAATAAAAATAAAAATGTATATGGCTTTGGATGTAAGAACTAATAATGCTAATGAGATGTAGAAGGGTTGGTAAAGTGGTTTGGTTGTGCCCATCCCCACCCAATTTTGAATCTCATAGGGCATTTACAGGGCAAAGTTGTCTATTTTAGTTGGTTTAGTAATTTTAACGGTTGATGGTAGCCATTTATATTAGCTTAATAGTTATCAAGGATTGGGCCCCTTGATTGTGTCCAAATATAGTTTGTAGCTTTGAATCAAAAGTGAATATCAATAAAAAAATAATTATTAATTGAATATGATCTAAAAATTTGAAGGATTCATAAAAATTAGGACTAAGTATCCATGTTAGATTTCAAGAACCGAAATGTAATGCACATTGTGTAGCCATGAATGTTATAATCCTGAAAGAAATGTTATAGTTTAAGGCCATAAAATAGTAAGCATTAGAATTATATTTCATTGCCTTGGGCTTGAAAAATATTTGATTGATTATTTTCATCTAAATTTAATGTACTATAAGTGTGATTGAATTCCCTATTGGTCCTAATGGGATGGGAATTATTTGATTCCTTAAATATATTAGAGTATATGGTCAATACTTGTTATAAGGCCACCTATGGCCTATCAAGAGTTTTGATAAGATTTTATTTCTAGTATGTCATGTCATTACATGGCATTGTGAACATTTTTTCTAAATTCACGATTTATGACTTCCTACATCCTTTGACAATCCAACGAATATGCGTAGAATAATTCACATGGATTTACACATTTGTTTCCAAATCATTTTATAAATAGTGAATATAACATGATAATTAACAAGAAGCCTCTTTTCCATTATATCCCAACAATTAAAAAAATGTAAATATTAAACATTTCCAACCACTTCTTTGGCATAAAAAATTATCTATTTTTTATCTCAGTTCCTTTGATGCTTGAGAAATATGTTCTAATGATACAAAATCATGCTCCAATTCATCCTTCTTATCTTCACAAGTTTCAACATCACTTCTATTTCATCATCATAAAATTCATTAAGTAAAACTTAATATATAAATAACATTGGTTCTAATTTTAGGTACAAGTGATCCGAGCAACATTTTAGGTGACAATTCAGGTGATGGTTCTACCCCAATTAGTGGCAGAACTTCTAGGAGCCATAACTTTTACACCATTGCTCTGTTTGACTCCCCGTTTGAACCATTGGAAAGATAAAAATGAGGGGAACGTCATGATATGGAATATATCTCTTCTTAATGGGTTTTTACACTTGAAAAATAAATGTAAGTGCCCTAAATTTCAATTTTAGTAGTGTAGTCTAAAAATAGTAGGTTTCTAAAAATAGTAATTCCTTAAATTCTATATTGTTGTAAATCATGGAAGTGAACCACTCTATCTCCCTTGAGAGTGGTAAAATTTCACATCCTCCTCCTACCTTCAAAATGTGTATAAATGAAGACGCAACTTTAAATGGAAATCAGACATCTCTTCTCAGAGATAAGCATATGTTTGGATCTACAAATTTGATGAATAAAGCATCTCTTCTCAAAGATATAATAATTGTTATTGTGTTTTTATTATTTCTTGAATTATATTTCAACCAAATCTTATAAGTTTTGGATCAAAAAGTTAGTTATTGCCTAGCTAATTGGTGAGATAGACACACTAATATGTAAGGACTCAGATCTCTGATCCAACATTTCATCTAGGTCTTCTCCCTTACTAGAATATTCATTTAAATCACTTATAGTGAATCCATTTTATTTTTATAAAAAGGTATTTCTAATTAAATATTTTAGGTGGAGTGAAGTATTGTTTAATACATTTTTTTAGGCCTCATTTTATATTATTTTCATGTATAAATGAATAATATCTAGAGAACATAAATCTAAATGGAATTATTTAACAAGAGGAGGTAAATATGTATCAAAGAATTTTTATTTTTAATCAAACAAATTTTCAATTTCTATAAATAGGGAAAAAAATCTCAATCATAATTTATAGGTACATAAATGTCGAAGGCCAATTCAAAATCACATCCCTACTTGCTAAAGACATGAATCTAAAATGCTAATGGTGTGTTTATAATTTTGCTTATTAAAATAATTACCTATCAAACAATCAGTTAAATTATATTTTAATCCAAATTAATCATTTTAATCAATTAACTAGATCTATCTTATTTGGGTGACATAATTGTGTATGCTCTCCCCTCACACCCATTGGGTGACCTTGGGGATTAAAAACTTGAAGTTTCCTTGTTTGTGTTTGAATATAGTTAATACATCATTGTTATTCATCTTATATGTTTATTTTACTCGAGGCAAGATTGTGTATGCTCTCATTGCTTACCCCTAGGGTGATCTTGGGGATCAAAAACAATAAACGCCTACCCTTTTTATTTTTATAGGGAAAATGTGATGTTGAATTTATCCCCTTACACATTTCATAGTCTTTATGAATTTTATGACATGTGTTTCATCACCACACTCTAATCCACACTTTGTATGCTGGCAAAGTATAAATATCAAAGACAACTATTTTAAATCTAATAAATATTCCCCATAAAGGTTTACATGAAGTGAAGATGCCATACTCCAATACTCAGACATTAGACAACATCCTTACATAGACTCAAGCCCCACCATAGTGTGAGGTATATAGGGATGCACCTAGAGAGCCTCAATAATCCTAGATTAACACCTGTAGGTCATAAAAACATTGGTAGTGCAGGGAAAACAACATACCTAAAGATCCTTCATGACATAAAAACATGGAGTGAGAGTTGGGAGACCAATATATCCACCACTTTATATGAGTACAAACATGGGATACTAGTTTTGTTTCACATCCTTCTCTACTACTATAGACTTTTGGAACTATTGATCTTGTTTGAGTGTTATCCAGACTTGTATTGTTTGAAGAACTCATACCCTACACAAAATAAAAACCTAAATAAAATGTCAATATATACATTCATAAATTAATCATCAACATCAATAATCCAATATCAACCAAGGCATAGACACCACATGATTGAAATACACATAAACCAACTTTCTTTATCCAACCCCAATAATTCAATGTTATAAGCAAAGTTTAATATGATCATTACCTCATCAAATCAATTCAAGCAATTTAATATATAATCCATAGTCTAAAATTGGCCACATCCACATTAATTAACCCAATCATCCCCAATCACATTAAACCAACTAAACAATCATTTTCTTGCCTTAATATACATAGACAATAATCCCATCGACCAACATCTAATCTTAGTTTGCTAAAATACTAAAACCTAATCAAGTTTGAGTCAATCAATCTAATCATCCACTTAAATCCAATAGTTAGATTATCCAAATCACACTATTCAATAAAAACATTATTTTATGTCATCCAACATCTATTTATCTAACCAAAATTGAGTAAAATCAAATATAGAATTGTCCAACCACTTGAGCTAACTTACATCAAATCAATCTAACATAAAGGGTCACCTACACCCTAATCAACCAATCAATCCCTACTTATCAATAATCCAATCATTTTAGCTAGTTAGAACCTATCCAAAAACATCAATCCAATCCAACTATCATCTAGGGTTACATTTAAACAACCCTAATCCATAAATCATACACAACTATTAAATTTTTTCCAATATTATCATCCATCAATATACTCCTCTTATTTAATCTTTGAAATCCATCTTTTATCAACTTACCACAACAAATATGATCATCTATCCATGCACCAAGCCTTTTGTTCTAACCAAACCTAGCCATATCGGTATAGAGAGGGTGAATACAAAAAAAATCAAAAAATTCAATGGAATTCCATTAATAGATGATCCAAAATCAAAAATTACATCCAAGATCTAAATAACTATAGAAACATCAAAATCTAATCAGATGCATCCATGTTCAAGAGTCAACACAAGGTAATGTGCCAAGATTAATTTAAAGATTAGGATCAAACTCATTCATTTATAAATCAATATTAATAAAAATAAATATCCCTAACAAACCCCTATTTGATGATCCTCTCTATGATCATTCACTTACCTTCGATGAACCTATCTTTAATCTACCCATATTTGATGAATCTTTCTTCAATGAGCTCATCTTCAAATAACCCATCATTTACAATAAATATATCTCTTAAAATTTTACAAAACCCCCCATTTCTAGGATTCCTTTCATCCTAAATCCTTTATCACCAAGCAAAGAGTGAAGAAAGTACTTGTGGAAAAACATAATCCAAGTAGCCATAATCTAAACATCCTTTATTAGTAACAATCAAAACACATATGAAATTGCATCTGAAATAAAATTAAATAAATAATTAACATCATCCAAATTATGATCAAGATCAGCATCACCATCATAATAAAAATCATCACTAGCATATACTTAAGAATCGAGAGTGCAAAATATCAATTAAACACCTCCTACAAATAAGGCCAATGAATTTATTGATTCTTCCATGATTCTTGAAGAAATATTTAACGACATCAAAACATGGCCTCCTAGTAGCCTCTATGAGTTTTATTCTTCCTCAATCCTTTTTACAACATCACCCATCCTTTTTTTGATAACTCTCATTATTTTTGCATCACCAATCCTTTTTATTATCCTGACATTTAATCTCTTTCAACCATCAATTAGAACTAACATAATCACACACCATCAAACTTACTCTATAATGGCACATCAACTACATAATCCATGGGGATACAAGATGATATCTAGTTATAAAATCATAGTAATGACTTAAAATCAGCGTTGTTCTAATAATACATCTTAGGGAATTTAAAGAATCCTTTCATCAAAGAAAATAAAATAATCTACCAAATCAAAAACCAATGTCCCCTAGTGAAAACCTTATTCAGACACTAGTATATAATCAAAATCAAAATAATCAACAAAATCAAAATCCTAACAATCAAGAAGTAAAGTCCCTTAGTGAAAACCTCTTTGAGGTGTTATTGGGTAATCAAAATTGGGCAAATCAAAATTAATCAGATCTAACAAATCAAAAATCATCTAATGGTTCAAACCTCTTCAAGACACCAATAGATAAATAAATTAGCTCTACATCACTTGATCAAAACATCATATAAATTAATATTATAATCACTAATAATCCAAAAATCATTCAAATTGTAGATACTCTCAAATATATAGAGCATAAAAGTCTTATGGTCCTCTTGAGAGAATTTTTAGAAGTCTTTGCATCATCCATAATCATCGCACATAAATCACAATCAAAACATCCATAATCAATAACGGTATGTGTGATCATTAGTTCCAATTTCTAGTCTCATGATAGGTATACCTAATTTCATGATCATACCATCCATCCAAATCTTATACACTAGCATAAAATGAAATCCTTAATCCAATCCTTATCATACTTTATCCTCCCTAGCAACATTGTATTTCATAAGGGTTACAAAGACACCTAGTTGAGATGTCCAGATGAATCCTAATTAATAATCAATGAAGATCATAATGACATAAATGGAGCCCACATCAAAAACATAATCCAAGTAGAAATTTTTCCTATAACATGTATTGGTTAAATATCATGGATGTGTCACCATAATGCATCTTTTACACCTCCAATAAATCAAGAGGCCATCAAACCATCATGAAAAAAATCATTCATAAAATGGTGAAAACTAGTTTTATAGCACCTTGGGCAAGTACCATGATGAAAACCAATTGTCTAGCATCATGTGAAATTATAGATTTTCCACAAGCACCATGACACTTGAAATCATCTCCATTTGCATCAAAATATTCATCTTAAAACCATCATTATCCATCCTAAACATATTCTGCCAACCTATTTTCTAGCTTATTGTACTTGTCTTTTCTTCCTACCTTGACATTTTTGATGAAGTAAAATAAGGTTTAATCTTATTTTGGAAACATCTTGGCATATACTCTAAGTCATACTTTGATAACTATACATTTTTTTCCCTTGTGATGTGGTCCTTAGATATATCTAATCCATTCCTCATGCACCCTCATCATATTTTCACATTTTTAACAATCCTTTCATCATTCCATCTAATATCATTCCCCATCCTAATTCTTAGGCTCAATTTTCCATTTTCTAGTGAACCATTTTGTACATACATATTCCAAAAAACACTAAAAATATAAAATTCCCAAAATACCAAAAAAAATCATAAAAACCCAAAAACTTCAAAACATCCTAGCCATCTTGTCATACATTCTTAGAAAAATTTATATTCTTACCTGAAATCATAATTTATGTCTAAAATCCATATCCCTTTTCCAAAAAATCATTTTGACTATCATTTAGTCCCATTATCTATTAAATTTAACCTCATGATATATATCATTGCCTAGGGGGAAATCAAACAAGATCAATCAAATCATGATCCAATCACCCATCCCATAGATTTTCAACAAGACAATTGACAAGACACTGATCACATAAAAATCAATGCATTGCATCATATACATGTAAAAAATTGCATATTCATTTTACTTGTATTATATTTTATGATGTTTTAATTATTTGAACATCTTTTATCATATACATATCTTTGTCTAATAATTTATGTTTATCTATTTATCTACATTTGTTACCTTAAATGTCTTTGATTTAGAATTTTGTGGATATTTTTGTTCATCTTTTATCCTTTTTATCTTTTATCCAGTAACATACAAAAAAACATGCCATCTTGGTTTGTCATACCAATGTTGCATTACACTATGTTTTAATCATATATTTTACTTGTAATCTTTTTTTATTTTATGTTAATCCTACAATCATAATGGAAAATAGCCATCATGATCATACAAATATCATGGTGCATACTTCCTAGTGTTACATTAAAACATGATTTCTCATCAATATAGATCACGATAATGACAACCCCAATCCTCACACATTATCAATAAAATATCCAATCATCAAAACCCCTACTCAAACCATACATCAAATCATCAATCTAAACCAATCATCTACAATCCTCTATCCAACATCCAAATCAAGCTATCTATCTAAGCCAACCATCTAATTAATCATCATAAAATAAAATAAAATGATTCATTAGTTCATCCCTCTAATCAAATTGAATATCCAAATCCAATCATATATCTCAATCAAATATTTGATCAAATCATCAATTCTTCATCTAAAATTCACAATTTAAATCAACACTAATATAATATTTTTACTAACAATCTAATTATCTCATTGATATTTGATCAAGTGAAGCATAAATCTTAGCCATCTCCTTGAGGCATAATTTAGGATTCCTTTATCATATCATTTTTCATCCCATACTCCATTTTAAGTATAACTACATTAGCTTGAGGTCTATATGGACTATGTAGGCAATGCTTAGGCATATGGGGTATCTAAGGTTAGCTTAATTGTAATCCAATAATCAGTCATAATTCATAATTTCTTCTAATTAACAATCCATATCTAATTGAAATCCTCATAATTTAAGTGTGTAGACATTATTTTTCCATATCCTCTATTTAATCTAGTCAAATTCTTCATCGACATGTGATCCCTCATCCTTAATCCATGTAATTAGTATAATACTTGAACTACATCACTCCCATATCAATTTATTAGGAAACATCACTCCCACATCCAATCTTTTTGTCTCCACTCCTCTTAATACATCATCACTTAGGTTAAATATTTCATGTAGATAATCAGTTAATCCAAATCTAAATTAGTTTAAAGTTAAATCTAAAGTTGAGCTTAATTCTAAATCAACCACCATCTAGTTAATAATTTCCATGATCTTTCCATTAAATATTTCACACCTATTGATTGGGAATTAACAAATAATGACATCCATATTTAATCCCATAGAAATTAAATCAATAATCAATCAATCAATCAAGTAGTTAGTCAATTAGTCAGTCAGTTAGTTAATCAATCAAGTAATAAATACATCAATTAATTAGTCAATTAATGAATCTAATCAAAGTTATTATCTCTCTCTGAGATATATCAATTCTTAGGATCCAAATCTCACAACTTTGATAATCAATATATCCAAATTATATGACTTCCCATTTCATATATCATTGACTAGGGCACATCCAAGGTCATAATTTTATCTATATCACTCCCTAGCATGTATCATTATTTAGGGCATAATAAATTTATCTTATATAATATCTATCAAATTGTATCTCATCAATTTCAAGCATTACAACAAATTAATAATGTTAATCATATCAATTATATTTGACACATTTATTACACTAATCACATCCATCACAACCCCTCTTTATTCTATCCATGCATCCTACCCATAATTTCTTTAGAAAGTCCATACATCTCATTCCTCCCTTAATGACCCCTCAAGGTGGAATCACTTATTTTAATTATCATTAACTTACTAGCCACCATGGTCTTTTAATTATTTTAAATGCCAACGCTTTTTCTAGTCATAAGGCCCTTTCAAAGAGGGGGGAATGTAGACATAAAATTATCTCCTCCTCTATCATTACTAATTTTAATATCATTCATAATTAATAAACATAATCTCTAATACCATTACTAACACCATCACTAATATCCCCCTTTACATCTTATTTCATCATACCAACCTTATATCAAAACACATTATCCTTTGCATCAATTAAGAATCCTCATTATCACTCTATTTAACCATTAATCAAAATTTAAAAATATCAAAGAATTTTATATTCCTTTTCTCCTACCCTCATCTACCCCCACTAGTTAATCACTTCTCTAATCCCTAACTAACCTTCATTAATTATCATAATCCGCTTATATAACCTACTAATCTACCTTAATCTCTACACTATCCTTATATAGAATCCCCTAGGAACTTTAATTCCTAATATCCACTTACCAAATCATCGCATAGATCCTCAACCATTTATTTTAATCCACCATGGCTAAATCCTAATCCTTTATTCCTACATGAAGCTCCTATAAATTGAGATACATCCCCATGAAAACCATGTTTCTAACTTAGAAAATTTGAGTTTTGAAGCTTTGTCATCTTTGAATCTTATAATACAATAGTGATATCATCAACTTATTAGGACATTCATAGCCTAAATATTATGTAATTATTGATCCAATACATAAAAAACACACATCCTACATCAATCATCAATCCATAAAGCTTTAGAACACATATACAACATCAATGAGTAATAATTCATTTTCAAATTTTAGGTATAATCTCTATGTTTTGTATTTAGTTTAGTTTTATTTTGGATTTTTATTCCTTTAGATTAGTATGAGGTGTGGTTATTTGAATTAGAGTATGAGATTTTATGTTTTATAACACACCTCTAATTTAATTTTCCAAACTTCCTCCTTTTCACCCTCAATCCAACTCTATTCATCAATCCATTCCCATTATGTTTCAAAGGATAATGTTAAATACCCATCTCCATGTTGTTCAAACTATAAAAGGATAACCACCTTTACCTCCCCAACTCAATCCTACAAGTTAAAATTTTCCCCCTCCTCCATCTCCTTCTAGATAAGTTTATAAACATAAGGGATATGAATTCATTGATCAATTATGTAATACTTTATCAAATATTTATATGCTAGAGCTATTAAATAAATTACCATCTTACAAGGATATCTTATATGCATTGTTACAAGATATCACTCTTACTATAAATACACAACCATATTTGTCTACTTCTATCATGAATACCTTTAAGGATATTCACAATACTATTGCTTTTGATAATAAATATATACCTCCTAATCATATGATTGAGAAAACTATTTTGTTATTCATTCAAATATAAATACATGGAAAGATAGTGAAGCATGTATTGGTTGGAAATGGTTTTGGGAAAAATAATTGTAGCTATGAATTTATATATAAATTATTCTTCAATAAGGATAATCTTCAAAAATATATGCAACCTACACATGGATTTAATAAAAGATTAAAATAAATATTTGTAACTATCACATTGGATTTACTATTAGGCCCTAAAATTATATTTATTATTTTTCTAGTCAAACTCGATTAATTAAAATATAATTTAATCTTGATATGACCTTGGATTCATGCAATGGAAGCCATATCTTATCATTTCCATAAATGCATCAAATTTTTCCATGATACAAATTAATATATAGTTCCTAATGATAATTCACCTTTTCAATATTGAAAAATGACATAGTCACAATATGTTAAGGTCTCTGTCATACCACCTAAAAAACTAATTCAAATGACACAAATGCAAACTTATGAAGTTGGTGAATCAAAAAAAAATCAATACCGCACATTTTTCTCACATTCCTAAGTAAATAGAGGAACCTATCAAGGAAGCTATGAAAAAAGTGAAAATTTATACACAAATAGAAGAAATTATCAAGATAACTAAGAAGTGCCAACTCCTAAAAATTTATAATAACCTCTCATAGAGATACCATTTTTGGTTGATTTCAAATATTCTTTTTTGAGATTTAATACTATTATAGTATTGATGATGAAGATACAAAAATAATAATAGATGATCAACTAAGCAAGTTAATTGTCAATCCCATTAATGAAGATGAATACTTGTCTTATTATTTATTCACATATGTTGGAGTGGGATAATATATAGATATTTATTGTATAAAAAATAAGGACAAAATGCCCATTTCTAATCAAGGGGATATACAAAATACTTCAAACATGTGTAATAATATATCATAGGTTATATTAAATTTAGTTGACTCAAATATTTCTCTTACTATAATGGTTACATCTCCCAAGGAATGGGTGAAAAATAAAAAATTGTAGTCCCATTCAGAGGGTAAACCACCAAATCAAGATTAAACTCTTTCTAAAAAAGGATTTCTTAATACTTGAATTTCAAATCAAGACTCAATCTCTAAGGTTACTCATTAAAATATCATTCAAAAATAGGAAACAAAGCAACATTCTTCCTACCTAGATCCTCTCATTATGAAACCACTTATGGATGTTAAACATTTCACTAATTTTAAAGTTACTTGATTAAAAAATAAAATATATTCATCCTAAATCTTTTCATATATCTTGGATATGATGCACAACATTTAAATATAACTATGGAATCAAAGTATTGCATAGGATCTATCACATTACCAATCACTCATGGTCCTAAATCATGTTGATCATTATTTCACATTGATCCTAATTTAGAGAAATGCAATGAAATCCTTGAAATATCATGGAAAATATTAGTTTGATTTACATTGAGTAATAATTATGATTCTCTAACATTTGATCAAGATGGTGCAATGATCACCATTTCAAAAGAGAACATAATCACAACACCACAAGGGCATAAAGCAACGTACACTCTGAAAAAATAATATAATCTAGTTATAATTGATATGAATACTACAACATATATGATATAGTATAATGGATAAGATATCTCTACAATGTCATATAATTCCACTTGATGGCTTATCACAAAATTCAACAAGTGGATATACCTTATATGTAGGAACTCTATCAAAACTTTCCTCTAATCAAGTTATTGGTTAAGTTACTCATAATTTATTTTGTATATAGCTTCTTTGATTTTAGTTCAATTATATTTATTCTATCGCTTGTCTAAGAATTATTATATCTGTTGGATTTATCTTCACTTTGGATACTTTCCCTCTTAATTTTCAAACTGGTTTGAATAATCCAAAAAAACTATTTTACAATGCTTTCTTGCTCATTATTTATGGAAATACACTTATTTAATATGTTATTTTTATAATGATATGGATTCCCTTTCACTTACATGATCATATTTATGTAATACTACATTGTACATGAGCATAAATAGCCAATTGCCCATGGGGGGGATATACATTCCTATCTATATCAATCATTTGTGCTACATTGTTATATTTCATTTACACATGCATTGGGGGAATTTTCTTGCCTTATTTCCACATCATTATTTTAGTACTTTATTGTAGATTATTTGAATCTCTCTCATTTCCTTTATTTTATAATAATTTCTTCTTGCTAATTTACAAATAAAATAATTTCAATATTTTAGTAATTCAAAAAAATTCAAATGTTTCAAAAAATTAAAATTAAAATTAAAATAAAAAAATGTATAGGTCAAATTTTTTTTTAAATCAAGATATTTTGAAAAAAATTAAAATTAGGACCTAAAATAATTTTATTATGTTACTATATTACTTATTTATATATTTTATTTATTATATGTTAGGTAGATAACATATTTCAATTTTAAATACACTTCACTTTTCAAGAGGTATTTGAGTGTGATACATGACATAATTTTGCATGGTTCTTTGATGTTGGGTTTCCCTTTTTACACAAAACCCTTAATAAGTTGGGGGCATAAATTCATTCTTTATGAACACTTCAACATGTTTTATCTTCCACAACCTTTCTACCATGTTGAGTTGTATATCAAACAAGTGTTTTTATACTCACTCACAATTTTCATTACGGTACATGAATATGTTATTTTATAATAATGATAATGATACATATTATTTATATAAAGTACTCTCATTTTTTCTATGATTCCATTCTTAATTTACTATATAATAGTTATGAATTTATCTATTATTATGTGTGACCATTGGCCTTGTGTTTGCAACATATACACATTATGGATTATATGGAATAATCATGTCATTTATGTGTGTCCCTTGGCCTTGTGTGTTTATACAACATTCACATGTCCTTTATATATGGCCTTATGATTGAAATTACTTGTATGTTAATTTATTATTATTATAGTTCCATGATTTATATCATGCATTACTCATATTTACTAATTTTACACTTGTTTCATGATATATATCATACACATTATACTTTTGTGTTTTGATGATATATCAAACACGTGTTTTATGCACATTTCAATATTATATTCAATAATATGATGTAATACAATTTTGATTTTCATATGATACTACATGATTACATATTTCAAATATTATACAATTCCATTTTTAGATTAGTGACTTAAATGCTACATCTCTCATCTCAAAATGGGATATCACAATGAGCTTGTATTAAGAGTTCAAGTCTTCATGAGAAAAAAATATATATTTATGGTACTCTACAGTTTTTATAATTACAATATGATTAATAATTTTTAGACTATGTAGGCATCTGACATATATATACACTCATTTATATAGTTACTTCATTACATATCCATATATACTTGGTGCATATGCATGGCCATGTGAAAAATAAATACAAGTTGTAAATTTCAAAAGTTACAAGCTCAATTGGAAATTTTTTATCAAATAAGTAAAGATACAAGGAGTATTATTTTCATTCATGTTCATGTTTATACATGAAATTTTTCAAATTTCAAATTTCTCAAGTTCAAAAGTTTCAAAAGCTTTAAAGTTTCAAATTGAATCTAGATCCATCTATAGTGATGTGATTTATATCATTTTCAAGTGGACCACATTTTCATTTTAGCAAGATAAATTTAGTGGCTTCACACTCTTCTTTTACCACATTTTATTTGAGTGACATTCAACATATTTTTTTCAATGTAGTGAGCTACATTTGGTGCTTCCACCCCTTCAATTATGCTACAAGATTAATCTATTATGAAATTCGGAGCATACAATTTTTCTAACTTATTGACTTTCACTAGTTTTTAAATTGAGATGTGATCACACTCAATTTTCCATAGGTTCATCATTTATCTAAATTCCTCAACAAGGGGGCACATTCACTTCTCCATTTTCAAGTTACATGTCAATTATATTGCACACTCATGTAGGTGTATTATTTCTTTGTTCTCTTTTCAATTTTCATATTCTCACTTTTTAAATATGGATAATAACTACTTTTAGTAACTATTGAGGTATTAGTTTTCACCCTTGGGGAGGATTCTTCAGGATCTCCCCAACTAAGCTACACAATGGAAAATAACCTCAGGATGTGGGTATCTTGTGGTCAAGTTAAAACTATGCACAAGGTTAATTTCTTCTGGATGGATCACCTAAACTAAATATTCTACTGGGAAAAGGGTTAGAAAGGGAGAATAGGATTACTAAGAAATTTTAAAATGTGATGCACAAAATTTGAATGTGAACTCACATAAGCATGAAAAATACACTAATGAAGCTTAAGAAAATGCTAGCTCACACAATCTCATAATACAACTAATATGCATTAGAGTTTCATGAACTAGGTTTAACAAGAAACTAAGGAAGCAAAGATAAATTCTAAGACTCACACTAGGCATTCATTAATGGTAGAAATAACACAAATAAAGACCTAAAACTAACATGAAAAACACCTAAACTAGGCAAGAAAGAAGGACAATGGACATGAAATATTCTCCTTCACAATGCCATCATGACCAATCTTACTAAACACAATTTAGAAGTAAGAGATAGGTAAATAAAGTCTTGATTTATTCAAGAAGTCTTTCATACAAATTTTGATAGGTTTTAGTCGTATCAAATGAGAGTCTCTTGTCTCTGAAAAAAATGAGAATTCTTGGAGCTCTTGAAAAATGGGATAGAATGGGTGATATAGGAGAAGAGGAGAGAGAAAGAAGTGAGCCATAACAGTGGTCAATAAATTAGGTTAAAATATTTAATTAGATCCCCAAATACCTTTTAATCTATTAGCATTAATTGGTCCTCCCAATTAACCATTCATTAACTCTAAATGACTTTAAACTACTAATTGGCTTAGAAAACATGCTAGAAGACAAGAATCTTTTTAAAATGGTGAGTCATGATCCATTCAAATGGGAAAGTCCCAAAATACTTTTATAACCTAATTGAATGCTCCATTTGGCCTTTTTAGCCTCCAAACTCTCCATCTACTTAATGAACTTGTCATACCATGATTCATCTTGATATGTCCTTTAGACAATCACTTAAGCTCATTTTTTTGGTATGCCTTTAGAACACAATTATCAGAATCACCATGCCCCTATGTCAACTTATTTATCTATAACCATTTTATCATTACTTTGAATTTTGAACATAGGTCCATTGTAGATGAAAACCAATCCCATTTATTGGTTTTCATATAGACATAGTCTTAAATGAAGATCTACAATCTACCTAATCTCCTAATCATGAAAAAGATGTAAAACATATGTTTGAAAGATTTTAAGAGGTTGGACTAAGCTTTAATGGTAGTAGACAAAATTTTAGGGTTTGTTCTAGTAGCCCATATTCATATCTAGATCTTGAATTTACTCATTTGCCAACTTAGGTGGAAAGATATTTGATCCTATGTGTTTGCCTTCATGGCATCTTCTTGAACTACTTGTTTCCTTTTAAAACCTAACCGTTTTCAAGCTTGTACATGTGTCTACATCCTATGCTCCTTATAACTTGATAAAATTTGCTCTGTTGATCCTCATGGGAGTCTTTTAGCCTTGACCCTCATCATTATCATTAAGCTTCATTTTACTTTCTAGATCATGTCACTTGGTATCCCCATATTTATCCTTAGGATCCTATTTTTAGTTTCATCTAGTCAACATGATTTCACCACATGGTGACCTATCATGTAATCTAAGTTCATTGAAATTTTGAACTCATGTGCACCATTAATCTAACTTACATGGTCAAACACTTGACATTGATTTTGATTATGCTTTATCAAATGTGCATTGTTGATCCTTTAATCCACCATGATTGTGCCACCTATCAACCCCACATTCAATCTCAAGATCCTCTATCTTGTTAACCTCAAGCTCACCATTGATCTTGATTTTCATGATTTAACTCATGTTGTTGATCTTGATGACCCCATTGACTCGATATTTTATCCATGTGCCATTAATTTATGATCTATTCAAGATATATTTTGACACTTATCAAATCTATATTTAACCTCAAGATCCTTTAAAATATTTGAATTTAAATGGCTACTTCCTATGGTTTTAACTCAACATCTCCATGCACATCCAACTCTATTGGTTCAACTTTGAAGGCGTATATCTTGAGATAGATAACTCATAGAGATACCAAATTTATAGAGGGTATTCATGGCACAAATAACTTCATGTTCATGAAATTATTCAACCTTGATCAACCTAACAAGTACACTCATCAAATGTGTAACTAAACTAGCCTATTTATTTTTTCATGATGTACCATGATAGTCTGACTCCTTGAAAATCATCAGATTCACACTTTAAGCTTACTTAAAGTGTTTCAAAATATTTTTGAGTGACTTGTGATCTTCTCATGAAGTCTATTTGCCCTTTCTAACATTTTATCATTCACTCAATAGGAACTCTAATCAGCTTTTCACTCTACACCAAGACTTTTAGAATACTATTCCATCTATGCAAAGCCTTGTATGTAGGCAAAAATTGGCCAACATTTCTAGTGACATCCTAGGATTGCATGTCTATTATGCAATAGATTTGTAGCCTTAACTTGTCTATTGGGCTTATGGATTCACAAGTTTCTTTCTCTCAACTAACATGGAATTGATATAGGATTATCCCTTTCTATAAACTTTCTTTTTGAAGCATTAAGGATAAAATAAACAAGAAATAACATTATGCCCAAGGCACTTATGGAAGGGAAAAACATAACTGGAAAGAAATGTGCACAAGGGCACTTAGAGGAAAACATGAAAATATACTCTAATACATACAATATTATATAGTGGTTAAAAACTCATTTAATAGTAAGGCTTCAAATGAATATCATTAACTAGGATGGGTAATACCTCTCCATCCAAATAGACAAGATTAAAATCATTATGTTATTTGGATGCTTGAATCAAATAAGGGCCACTCCACAAGTTTTCAAACTTAGTATGGTTACTTGGCTTAGCCTTATTTGAGTCCCACTTGAGGACTAGATCCCCTTATTTTAATTCCCTTGCTATTTCTATCTTTTCAAAGGCTTTATTTACTTGATCTTGGTGTGACTCTAGTGTCTTCATTAAAAGGTCCTTGGTTTATTCAATCTCAATGAGCTATACCATCCTCACACTTATAGGTTCACTCTCCATCAACTCAAGCTGATGGGCTAACTGCAAGGTAGGCAGTTCAAGAGAAATGGGCAATTTGGCTTCCCTCTCATATACCAAGAAAAATGGTGAGTTGACAATGGTAACTTTGGGAGTCACTTTATCAACCCATAAGGTTATCCTTAACTTCATTTATCACATTCTCTGATTCTCTTCCATACTCCTCCTGATAATCATTATCAATTTATTATTTATGGACTCTATAAGTCCATTGCCTTGGGGGTATTAATTACATTATGTTCTAAGGTAGGTTCCAAGGGAAAGTTCCCATTCACTTGTCTTTATTCTACAAATGATAAGGCATTTTTTGAAATTATTGTTATCGGTACACCAAACCTAGTCACTATGCTATCATATAAGTCCAACACTATTGTTTCATTGGATTATTTAAGGGAAATTTCTTCCACCCACCTAGTGAATTATTCAATAATAGTGACTACCCATTTGTGTTCCCTACTGGAAGGTGGATGGATCATTCCTATGAACTCTAAACCCCACTACATGAAGGGATGTTCCACCTAAATTGGGTTGAGAGGAAGAGCTACCAATCTTTGTTTTACTATAAAGAGAGTACACTTTTGATATTTTCTAACCTATGCATATGCATCCATAAAGAGCCTAGGCCAATAATAACCAGCTTTCATCACCTTCATTGTTGTAGTCCTTAGATTAAAATGGCCTCTTGTAGGTCCATCATAGAATTGCTCTAAGAGCTTTATCACTTGATTATCATCAATGCACATAAGAAGCACTCCATTGAGTTTTATTATAAATAAAATCTCATAAAATAATGTATAAGGTATGGACTAAAGTCTAAAATTCCTTATCTTTACTCTATCCATACCTTGAGGACACTCACCTGTCATCAAGAAATCTATCATCTTTTAGAGCCAACTAGTGTAAGGTGGAGGTGCATCTATTTGTGAGTTTTCATGTTACCAAAACAATTTATTTATCTTCATGGAGGTCATAAACCATATTCTCACATAATAATTTGGCTCTCACTATCTTGGTGACCTTGATCTCCATGTCATACTCCATGACCTTGGTAATCCATCCAGCCCTCCTCTCATTCAAATCTTTGTTAAGAAGGAAGTCTCTCACCCTAAAATGAGACACCATAAGATAAATCCTCCTATTGGAGATCATTGGTTTTAATTTTTTGAGGCTTCTCAAATATGAAAGGATATAATTTTATATAAAAGTATACCTTACCTAATATCCTTCAAACCCTTGACTGAAAAAAGCAATTAGATATTCAAGTCCTTCACCATTCTTCTACATTAGCATAGCTTATATGTTATCAATATTGGTGAAGGTGTATAATATGAAATCCCTCAATAAATCAAGATTCATGAGCAAGGGTGCTTAGGCAATGACCTACTTCATAGCCTCAAATTCTAATTTACCTTCATTAAACCAAGTGAACACATGGTTTTTATTTAGCATAGTAGTAATGGGTTTTACCAAGTTGTAAAAACTAGGTATAAGCTTTATTTAAAATTTAATGTTCCTAAGGAAACTCTAGACTCCCTTCTTTTGCTTGGGTAAATATAAGGCCAAAATGGTACTTATTATATTAGGGTCAATGGCTAATCCTTATTTTGAAATAATATGTCCTAATAGTTTGTCTTTATGAACAACAAACACACATTTTTTAGGATTTAAAGAGATCCCATATTATTTTAATCTTTCAAAGATCAACCTCAGGTGATCTAGGTGCTCATTAGCCCTCTTAGATAAAATTTTGATGTCATCTAAGTAGACTTACATCATCTAATTTAACAATCCATGGAAATCCATGTCTATTGTTCTTTGAAAAGTAGCCTTGACATTTAAAAATCCAATAGGCATCTTATTATAAGCATACATGCCCCACTTTATATTGAAGGTAGTCTTATATTGATCTTCTTCTCTTACTAGCATGTGGTTGTAACCTAAATACCCATTCGAAAGGGAGAAGCATTCTGAACTGGAAACTATTTGAATAAGTTACTCCATATATGGAAAGGGGTAATTATCCTTCAAAGAGATTCTCTTTAAATCCCTAAAGTCAACACACAATCTAATCTCCCCATTATTTTTCCTTACTAGTACTAGGTTTACTACCCATAATGAGTGTTTAATAGGAAAGATGATCATGGATTCAATTAATTTAGTCAATTATTTCCTCATAAGATCTTTAATTTTAGGGTTGATAGGCCTTTGATTTTGCCTAACATGCTTGGAATCAGCCTCTAATTATATAGTGTGTTGGGCTAGCTTGGGATCAAAGTATTTCATATCATTGTATTCCCAAGCCAATATGTTTGCATATTCTCTACAAATCTCAATGAAATTATTCCTTTCAACCTTAGTTCTTACCTTTCCAAGCTTAAGGAGCTTATCTTTGAGGATTATAACTCTTTTATAGTTCTCCTCATCGATTAACATTACTACCTTGTCTTTTCTCACATGGTCTCCTTCATGGAAAAGACCTTCAAGGGTAAACAACCCTTTAGGAAGCTTATTATTTATCAATTAAACAATTTGATCTTAATACTAATGTTGAAACTTTTCTTAGTTCAATGAGGAAAATTTTTCTTCATATTACAAGAAACAAGCAATCTACTTGTCATTATTAAAGACCTAACAATGAGCTTCACTATTTGGAACTAATAGTCTTACTACCACTTTAACATGTGGTTACACTTTGGACCTTTTTAATTCACTTAGGAGGTCAAATTGAGCTCCCACAGCTATTAACCTATCAACATGTTGGTTTTAGTTTATTGACACTACTCAAATGTTGAAGGCCTCAAAATACTCAAGAATGTTCCACACTCTATGCTTGTAGGATTTCATCAAGGGATTGTTTGTGATATTTTGGGCTCTAACCAAATGCATTATCAGCTCACTATTTCCATATACTTTCAACTATTTAATTCCTCTCTTACTATCCCATTAAAGGTCATAGATAAGGCCATCATACTCTATTACATTGAAAGATCAAATAAATTGGAACCTCTAAGAAGATAAATACTTATCATTGGAGGGGGATACTAGAATTGCACCTGCATCCAATCCGTGTTTTCTCCTTGAACCATCAAATAATAATTTCTACAAACCATTAGCATCTTGTTATGGCCTAGTGAGGGATGGCATGGACTAATTTTCCTTGTGAAAGTAATAGACACCAATATATCTCTCTCTAATATCTTCCAAGGGGTTGATCAACTAATTATCACTCCATAACTCATCTAAAAACATATCAGGTATCTCCTCAAGATGAGTTTTTAGTTCTTGACCAACAAGGTGCTCATCTTCATCTAGGATGGTATAATTAACGTTTGAGTTATCTGGCCCATAAGACTCAATGTGAAATTGTGTAATAGGCTCAACTTTAATAGATACCTTGGTCCTATACCTTGTTTTGAAATCTATGTAGGACCAATATTTTTTCTAGATAACCCCCTATTTTTGTTATGAAGTCTTTAAATAAGCATAGAGGAAAATGAGGAAGCACATCTAGGATCAACACATATTGAGCCACTAAAATACTAGGGCAAGCATATAGGGTCAAGTTCAATCATTTGATGATGCTAGCTGATATAGTGGAGGATCCATCAAGCTAAAAATCTCCCTTAGATTGGGGCTCATATTTCAAACCAAGTTGATCTGTTATTGATTTTAGCATCATGAAAGTACTTATTTCACTATCTACCATGAAATTGTGAACTAAGGAGTCACCAATGACTATATAAATGTATAAGTGAGGAGGTTTTACCACCTTTTTTTATTCCCCTTCATTAATTTGTTTGGTTGCATTAATGAGAACTACATTTTCTTTGCCTGGTGGCTTCTTTGAAATATTTATCCTTGACAATCCTTCTTCAAGGATATCCACCTAAACATGCATAAACAACATGTCCCACATTGACATACTCACATTGGATTTCTTTTATTTGTTCCAAAATGTTTATGGTCAAACCATCAACTTTTGGTTATGCTCTAGAAACCACAACTGTACTTTAAACTTTTGAGTTTTGGGGCACAAAGGCATTCCCTTGATTCTAATTATTTGGATCTATTAGAACCTTTGGAGTAGTAGTTGATTATTTTAGCTTTGATATTAAAGAATTAATGGTAGGAATCTCTTTTGTTTCTTCCTAGTTACCATCCATATTCCTTCTTTTGAAACTTGTATCAATAGCCACTGGAATGTAGGATTGGCTAGAACTAGCTTGCTAGTTAGATGCATAACATTCTTCTTGTTCATAATTAACCATTTTAGCATCCAACTATTTTGGTACCTCATTAGACCTTTGGCCTTGTTGAGGTTCTTATAGTTTTTTCATCATGATAACTCTTATGTTTTGAGCCATGAGGGTTTGGTTATACCCATAGCTAGCACCCTAGTGCCATTATTCATTTAAATTCTAATTAAACTCAGTGTTTGGGATAATGGATTCACCAAAAGATTGATTCCAAGTCATGGTAACCTTAAATTATTGATAAATGTTATTATAAATAGGTAAAAAATTATTAGAGGTTCTTGTAACATTTAGATTGTAATGATTTTGCCTAACATAGTTAGGTTTCCCTTGGTCTTGGCCTTGTCCTTGTCCTTGGAAATTTCCTTTATAGGATGGCCTATTTGCTTGATATTATTGTTGCTAAGGTTGACAAGGAGTTTTATGATGCATATTTAATTAGTTTTTATGCCTCTTTACATTTACCAACTCATTTCTAAAGGATTGAAACATGCTCTTAAGATATTGGAAATTCTTGTTTTCTTAGGAATCATTAGATTAACTAATTGGAACCTTTTCCTATTTTGGTGTAGGTATGGAAATAAGTGTTGGCATAGGAGGAATGATATAAAGGGTATGAATAGCAATAGGAGATGTTTGAATCTTAGGAAATAAAGGCAATGGTGTTTTAGGTGTAAGCTTTCTAGCTTGTACTAGATAATTATCTACTTTGATTGCCACCTCATAAGTATTTCATAGTGTGTCTCTTCCCATAGGCTGAATCATTACTACAATATCACTATTTAGATCTTTCAAATAGTAAAGGAAGGAAAATTTTGGGGTATAACTAATTAATATTGGAATCCTATCCCAGGCCTTCTAAAATCTTGTGTTGAAATCTTGCATAACTTCATGAGGAGCCCTCTTGATTATCTCTACAAGTGAGAAATGGCCGCTTTTGTCTTCAAATATTTTACATAATGCATTACCTAACAGATCCCATGATTTGATGGAGTTAAAAATAAGGTTTTTATACTATTCTAAGGCTTTACACTTGAATCAGATGGCTAATATCCTAATAGACAGATTTTCTTTAGTGATATCATGAATATTGTAGAAGTTGGCTATGTCTCTACGGTGTTCAAAAGGTATTATTTATTGGTCCCCTATGAAATAAGAGACACTTTTTGATCCAAAAAATATAATTTCTAGTTGATAATATCTCAATAGCATAGAAATAACACAGTAATAATGAATTCTCTGAGAAGAGATGTAGTATTACTCAAGATCGCAATACAAATATATGCTTATCTCTGGGAAGAGATGTCTGTCTTCACATTTCAGGTTACCTCTTCATTTATACACATTTTTAAAGCATGGGGAGGATGTGTAAGGTCACAAATATTGAGGTAGATTAAGTGGTTTGACTTCCAATATTTAAAACAATACAAAATTTGAGGAATTACTATTTTTAGAAACTTACTATTTTTAGACTGCACTATTAAAATTGAAATTTGAGGCACTTACATTGGGTTTCCAGGGGTCAAACTTCATTTATCAAAGATCATGCCATTTTAAAATTTTCTCCTCATTCTTAGCTTTCTAATGGTTCAAACAGTGAGTCAATTGGAGCTATGGTGCAAAAGTTATGGCTCCCAAAAGTTTCATCATCAATTGGGGTGGAACTGTCACCCGAATTGTCGCCTAAATTGTTCCCTGGATCACTTTTAAGAGATGTTACTATAATAGGCTCATATTTTTGAAGGTCCAAAGGAATTTATCCATTGAAATACATAAAATGAAAATCTATAGGGGTTACCATGGTAGTAAAAGGGGATAACAAAGATCTTATTGTAGAGGTGAACCTAGAGATTGGTTTAGAAGGAAATATTTCTTTACATGGATGCATATTACTAAATATTAACCTATTTATTGTGTTTAAAGATAATTAAACAAATTTAAAATGAATACCTCAATAATTTGATCTTTTAGTCACCTTTGACATGAAAGATGGCTACTGTTATGCACCAGGATGTTAGTTTTTCTTGGATTCATTAGATATTATTGCATGAAATCTAGAAATACTATAAAATGATCAAACTAGAATCAAATTCGACTAATTATATTTAGAATTAGGTCCCATCAGGCATGCTAGGAACTATTATGGCATTATTTTTCACCCCTAGGGAGGTTCTTTAGGCTCTCCCTAACTAAACTACACAATGGTAATAACCTCAGGATGTGGGTATCCTATGGTGAGGTTCAACCTCTGGAGAAGGCCATCTTCCTCTTGATGTATAACCTAAACTAAAGATTCTACTGGGGTTATAGAGGGAGGATAAGGTTACTAAGAAATCTAAAAATGTGATGCACCAAATTTGAATGAGAACTCACATAAGCATGAAAAATACATTGATGAAGATTAAGACAATGTTATCTCACACAATCTCACAATCTAGATAATATGCATAAGTGTTTTATGAACTAGGTTCACCAAGCAATTAAGGAAGTAAACAATAATTCTAAGACTCACACTAGGCATCCATTAATGTAAAAAAGAACACAAATCTAGACTTGTAACTAACTTGAAAATTACCTAAACAGAGGTAAGAAATAATGATAATAGACATAGAAGATTTTCCTTCACAATGCCATCATGCACAAGTTTACTAAACACAATTCAGAAGTAAGAGATAGGTAAAGAAAGTTTTTATTAATTTAAGAGGTATTTCATGCAAATTTCGACAAGGTCTAGTCTTATACAATGAGAGTCTCTTGTCTCTAAAAAATGAGAATTATTGGAGATCCTAAAAAATGGGAAAGAATGGGTGATATAGGAGAAGAGGAGAGAGAAAGAAGCAAGCTAAAATAGTGATCAATAAATGAGGTTCAACTACTTTGATGGAGTCCCAATCACCTTTTGATCTATTATCATTAATATTGCCTCCCAATTAGCCATTCATTAACTCTAAATAACTTCAATCCCCTCATTGGCTTAGAAAACATGCTAGAAGACAAGAATCCTTTTAAAATGGTGAGTCATGATCCATTCAAATGGGAAAGTCCCCAAATACTTTTATAACCTCATTGAATGATCCATTTGACCTTTTTATCCTCCAAACTCTCCATATACTTAGTGATCTTGTCATATCATGATTCATCTTGATATGTCCTTTAGACAGTCAATTGAGATCATTTGTCTAGTGTCCTTTCTAAACACAATTGTCAGTTTCACCATGCACCTACACCAACTTATTTCTCTATCACCATTATATCATAACTATAAACTTTAAACATAGGTATACTATAGATGAAAGCGAATCCTATTTATTATTTTTCATATAGAGATAGTCTCAAATGAAGATATACAGTCTACCTAATCTCTTGATTAGGAACAAGATGTTAAACATACATCTAAAAGATATTTATAGGTTAGACAGAGCTTTAATTATTGTAGACAAAATTTCAAGGTTTAGTCTGGTAGCTAAGATTTGTATCTTAATCTTACATTTACTCATTTGAAAACTTGGGTGGAAAAATATTTGATCCAACATGTCCACCTCCATGGTATCCTCTCAAGCTACTTGTTTCATTTTAAAACTTGACCATTTGGAAGCTTGTACACATGTTTGCATCTTATACTCCCTAGAACTCGACCAAATATGCTTTGTTAATCTTCATGAGAGTCTTTTATCCTTGATCCTCATCATACCATTTATCTACATTTTTATTTATAGATCATGCCACTTGGTAGACCTATGTTTATCCTCAGGATCTTGCTATCAATTTCATTTAGTTAATACACTTGTGCCATGTGTCAATATCATGTGAAATTTGAGTTCATTGACCTTTTAATCTCATACACATCATTGATATTCTTTGCATAGTCAAATGCATGTCATTGATCTTGATTCTTCTTGATTGAATACATACCATTGATCTTTTAATCCACCATGATCATGCCACTTGTTATCCCTGCATTCAATCTTAGAATTCTCTAACTTTTTAATCTCAATCTTGTCATTGATCTTGATTTTCATGATTTAAATCATATCATTGATCTTGATGGCCCCACTAAATCAAGATTTTATTCATGTACCATATATTTATGATCCATTAAATTGATATTTTGACACTTGTTTACTCCAAGTTTAACCTCAGGATCCTTTGAAATATTTGAATTCAAATTGCTAATTCTCGTGGTTTTAATTTGACATCACCACACAAATCCCACTCTATTGGTTCAACTTTGAAGGTTTATATCTTGAGATAGACAACTTGTCAAGATACCAAATTTGTAGAGGGTATTCATGGCACAAATAATATAATGTTCATGTAATTATTTAACCTTGATCAACCTTCCAATTACACTCATCAAATATGTAACCAGACTGACATGTTTATTCTTACATGACATATCATGATGGTCTAGCTCCTTGAAAATCATTAGATTCACACTTTAAACCTATATAAAGTGTTTCAAAAGCTTTGTCAGTGACTTGTGATCTTACCCTAAAGTATATCTACCATTTATATCATTTGATCATTCACTCCATAAGAACTCTCCTCAGATTCTCACTCTACACTAGGAGTTCCAGAATACTGATCCATCAAGTCAAAGTCTTGTATGTAGAAAATAATTGGCAAATAATAACATTGTTGTAGGATTTGAATTTAGCCACCTTGTGAAATTAAGCTTCACATTAAAATACAAATTGTGTATATAGACTTAGGTTAAAATATCATTTAATTTAGTAATTTTACTTTTTTGTATCACTAAAATAAATTGGGGACAAATGTAAACACTCAAATTTAATCACTAAGTGCTTGATAATGTTTAATCTTGACATCCTTACCTTGATTGGTCTATCTGAGTTTTTTTTTAACTCAAAAAATATATAATATCATTCATTATTATAAAAAATATCTTTAAAATACTTAAAATATCATCCATACATCCCTATTTTACTTATCAACTCATGTTATCTAGATTCCAATAGTCTTTGTCCTTAGACAACACCACACTAGGTAGATAGGGTTGTAGTGGGCCTTGTCCATTATTTTAGTATTGTATCTCATTCCTTAATAATAAATTTAAAAATTCTATACATTTCACATTACCTATCCCACACTTTTAACAAGGTTAGTTAGCATAAATATTAAAAATATTTCTCTATATAAGCACATAAAGACCTCTCAAAACATCATATAGTAATAAATTGGTAATCCTAATGCATAGTGATCAAAAAAGGCACTAATATTTTCAATTAAAATTTTGAATTATTCTAAGCCATAGGGTAATTCTAAAATTAGTTAATTAAAGGTTAAGGGTACTCATTTTCCAATATTCAAGTCAATCTATCTAGCTATATTAATTTTTTAAATATCAAGATTCATACCCTCACTTTAGGAGGTAAACCAACATCAGTCAAAGACCCTTTGGGATATGTAGGTAGCACTCAAATTTTTTGTGGATTTATAAAGATATATTAAATATTCTCCTTGTCCGATTCCCCCTTTGATATTTGATCTCCACTGTGTTTATTGTGTAGGAGCTAAGGTTTGGATTTTTTAGGTCTTTCACACATCACATCAACACATGTAGACAATCACTAAAACCTCAAATATAAATTTAGGTATCTAGATTATAAATTCAATTATACAATCAACCAAGATATTACAATAGTCAATAAACAAGGCCATAGTGCATTGATATCTTATTAGTGCAACATTTTCCCAACACGGTTTGAATTTTATTTTTAATTATGACATAATTCATAGCTATGACACAATTCATGGGTATTTTGAGTTATTTTTCATCAACAATCATCCTGCATAGTCAACAATAAATCATATCCAATCTGGGTTTACATATTTATTTATTAATTTACAATTTATAGCTCATTTCAAATTTTGTAAATTACTTTATGTCACATTTAGATTATGTAGATAATATATTATGAATTATATTTCTATAGTTTTTTTCATTTATAAAATTTAACTGTTAAATCAAAATAAAAATATCAAACACTTGTAACTTTTTATGAGGTATTTGAGTGTGATACATGACATAATTGTACATGGTTATTTTATGTCGATCTTCCATTTTTACATAAAAACCTTTCTAAGTTGGTGTAATCTCTTCATTCTCTATGAACACTTCAACATGTTGTATCTCTCGTAACCTTTATAACCTATTGAGCTATATATCAAACAAGTGTTTTTCTACTCGCTCATAATTTTCATTATGTTACATGAATATGTTTTTTTCTAACAATGACAATGATACATATGATCAATGTTGACTAATCTCATTTATTATATGCTTCCATTCTTACTTTACTATATAGTAAATTATGACTTTATTGCTTATTGTGTGTATCCCTTGGCCTTATGCATACAACATATACATGTTATTAATTGGATGAAATAATAATGTCATTTTTGTGTGGACCTTGGCCTTGTGTTTTTATGCAACATTCACATGTCATTTGTATGTGGCCTTATGTGTGACATTAATTGTATGTTAATTGCTTATTATTAAAGTGTCATGATTCATATCATGCATTACTCATACTTACTAATTTTACACTTGTTCCATGATGCATATCATAAACATGATGCTTATGTGTTTCAATGATATATAAAACACATGTTTATGCACATTTCAAGATGTAATACAATTCTAATTTTCATATGATACTACATGATTACATCTTTCACATATTAAACAATTCCATTTTTATATTAGTGACTTACAAGCTACATCTCTCATCTCAAAATGGGGCATCACAATGAGATTGTATTGAGAGTGTAGGTCCTTATGAGCAAAACAAACTAGATCTATGGAATTGTACAATTTATAGAACTACAACATGATTTATAATTTTTAGACTATGTAGGAATTTGACATGTATGTGCACTCATTTCTATAGTTACTTTAATACATATCCACATATACTTGATACATATGCATGAGCATGTGAAAAATAATTATAAATTCTAATTTTCAAATTTTTCAAGCTCAATCGGCATTATTTATCATTTAAGTAAAGATACAAATGGTATGATTTTCATTCATGTTCATGTTTCTACATGGAAAATTTCAAATTTCTCAAGTTCAAAAGTTTCAAAAAATTTAAAGTTTCAAATAAAATCTAGATCCATCTACAGTAATGTGATTCATCTCATTTTTCAATGGACTAAATTAGAGTTTAGTGACATTCAACATCTATGGTTTCATTTTAGTGAGCCAAATTTGGTGGTTCCACACTCTTCTCTTACCACATTTCAGTCGAGTTACATTCAACATATTTAGTGCACTGTAGCAAGCCACATTTGGTGCTTCCACCCATTCAATTATGTTACAATATTACTCTATGAGATTTTGAGCATACAATATTTCCAAATTAATGGCTTTCACTAGTTTTCAAATTGAGACATGATCACCCACAAGTTCATCATTTATTTAAATGCCTCAACAAGGGGGCACATTCACTTTTCTATTTTCAAGTTACATGGAGATTATATTTCACACTCATGTAGGTGTATTATTTCCTTAGTCTCTTTTAAAATTCCATATTCTCATTTTTTAAATATGAACAATAACTACTTTTAGTAACATTGTTGTAGGCTTTGCATTGAGGCACCTTGTGAAATCAATATTCTCATCAAAAGATAAATTATGTATACACACTTAAGATTCCCATCTCATTTACTCTAGTAATTTTACTTTATTTCATTAGTAAAATAAAGTGGTGGTAAATATAGACACTCAAATTTAATAATTAACTGCTTGATAATGTTTAACCTTAACATCAGTACTTTGATTGGTCTATTTGGCATTTTGTTAACTTAAAATATATACAAGAGAATTCATTATTATAAAAAATATGTTAAAGCTACTCAAAATATCATCCATAAACCCCCATTTTTATTATATACTCTTATTAGCTAGATTCCAATAGTCTTTGTCCTTCTTAGACAAGACCACACTAGGAAAATAGGGTAGTAGTGGGACTTGTCCACTACTGTGATCTTATCTATCATGCCCCAATAGTAAATTTGAAAGTTATATACATTTCACATTACTTGTCCCATATTTTTATCAATTTTGGTTAACATAAATATTCAAAATCAAAATATTTCTCTATATAATCACATCAAGTCCTCTCAAAACATCATTTATTAATCACAAGTTAATCCTACTACATATTGAGCAAAAAGGCACAAATCTTTCCGATTCAAATTTTGAATTATTATAACTCGTAAGCTAAGTCTAAAATTAGTTTATTGAATGTCAAGGTAACTAATTTTCAAGTATTCAAGCCAATCTATCTAATTTTATTAATTTTTAAAATATCAAGATTCATACCCTCACTTTAGGAGACAAAACTACATCAGCCTAAGATCCTTTTGGGATATGTAGGTAGCACTCAAATTATGTGAGGAGTTATAAGGATAGATCATATATTCCCCTTGCCTATTTCCAATTTTGTATTTAATCTCCATTTTGTTTATTGTGTAGGAGATAGGGTTTGGATTTTATAGGTCTTTCACACATAAAATAAACACATGTAGACAATTAGTTAATCCCCAAAGATAATTGTAGGTATCTAGATCATAAATTCAATTGTACAATCCACCAAGATATGATCACAGTCAATAGAAAAGGCCATAGTGCAGCCCTATCCTCTTAGTATAACTTTTCCACAAAATAGTTTGAAATTTTATTTTAAACTATGACACAATTCATAGGTATTTTGAGTTATTTTTCATTAACAGTCAGCCTGCACAGTCACTAATAAATCAGATCCTATCTAGGTTTACATATTTTATGTTAATTTACTATTTATAGCTCATTTCAAATTTTGAAAATTACTATATGTCATATTTAGATTATGTAGATAATGAATTATATTTCTATATTTTGTTTGTTTATAAAATTTAATTGTTAAATCAAAATAAAAAGATCAAACACTTAAATCTTATAAAATACTAAGCGGTATTTCTCCTTGGATCAAATAAGGTCATATTATGAGTGGCCATTGTTATAACATGTATATGGTCTTCATGTATAATAATTGTATGTATGTTTTTATTCCTTTTTGTTTAGACTTGATGTGTTTGTTAGAGGTTTGTGATAATGATTTTTTTTGTGTGTGAAATAAATCTTTAATTTTATTTGTAGTTTGTGGTTGTTATTTTAAAGGTATAAATATTTGTTGGGTTAAAAAGTGACATAGTTCATGGAGTTCATTTTTTGTTGTTTACTGTATGTGTAAACATTGTTTTTATAGTATGCCATCACAATTAGGGTGTTAAATATCATGTGGTATTGCAAGGAAATGATGGTAATGATCCCACGAGGACAGGATCATGAAGACAAAAAATGTCTATTTTGCTCTTAGGTTGATTTTTAGTAAATTCTTGGAAACCATGGAGTTTTTTTTTTGTATTTTTATATATTGTGGGTAGGTGGAAAAATCCCATGTAGTGTTGTAGGGAAAATATGTGTCAATAATCATCAGGTCATTGGGTGACAAAGTTAAGGGTTTCCTATTTTTTCTTGGGATATTTTTAGTCAATTTGGTCAGTATTTTGAGAATTTTAGGATTTTGATGGAGGTAAAAACCACAAAGAGGGGGGTTGAATCAGTGGTTAAACAATATTTCAATCCAATTCCTAACTCTTCAAGTTACTTAACCAATCATATCAATGTACAAGATAGATTAATTAAAGAACAAGCATGAATGAAACCATTAGACAAAGATTTATGTGAGAAACCCTCATGGGGTAGAAAACCCAATTTAAAGCCTACAAAAATAATGGACTAATATCTTATAATTATGGATCAAACAAGAGGATTTAGTGAGGCACCCACTTCACAAGGAGCACCAACCCCTAAAGTTGACAAGCACCAACTTGCCTAAGATGTTGAGCACCAACACAACACATATCCAATGAAAAATTCTTAAAATTTGATTGCTTATGTATCTAATTGAGAAAACACTACATAAACACTGTTATTCAAATTTTAAACTTCACACAAGTCACCAACACCAAGCTATCACTTCAACACAAGCAAATAACCCCTTTATAAATTTTTCGCTTATATTCAAATATACACTCATAAATCTAATAAAATTAATCAATAGAATAAAAAAATTATGCGAATTCTAATGAAATATTTCTATAATAAAACTCATACAAACATTATTTACCAATACCCTCAACAACCTTTGCATAAGGTCTTCAAATAACAACACACACACTTGCCTATCTAACTTTTTCACACACCAAAAAAGCATAAAAACCCTTGTATATATACCATTGTCAATTATGGTTAGCCATATCACTTTATAATATATTATGAATAATTATTCATGTCCCCCAAGTTCATCCATGATCCTTTGCACAAGATTTTTAAACCATACCATGAGCTTAGTTTACAAACACCTCACACATGAAGCATAACACCAATTATGTGACTATATTTGACTAAATAAAGATTATTCAAATATTAAAAATATATGAATAAGTAAATCAAGTATTCATCAACATTATATAATCATTATAAAAACTTGATCTAACTATCTACCCTACAAACAAACTCAATCATCCAAAATAGGTTCCTTTTGCTAGCAAAGCCATCATGGTCAACTATGAGTCAACCATTCAATCATCTCCAAGTGACTAGGAACAATACTAATTTTATGGACATGGGTCATACATTGAATAAAACACCTCAATGATCTTAGACCCATTCCTACTCCCTGATTAGGCCTTTTAATTCCTCTTTTCACTCTGATCACTCTTTCAGACTTATGACACCATTTCCTTCATATTGACTAGTCAACTTTAACCTCCTATAAATTTGACACAAAAAGAAGAATATTTATAAAAAAATTTATGTTTTTTTGGGAAAAAAATTTATATGAAACAATCATCCATTATATCATCTTGTCATTTATACAAATCTTCCTTAGAAACAAGAATATTGTTAACAACCCATTTTCTATGGGACTCACACACTGTCAAGAGACCAAAAATACTTTCTCAAAAACCTAAATGAGTTTTATAAAACCTTTATTTTTCATATTTTATCACCCAATACATTATAATCCCAAACCATCAAGATCTTCTCCATTAGGTCTATGACTAGGGTTTTTGCATACAAAAACCTACTTAGCTTCTTAATCATCATTCATAAAGGATAAGACCATATTATATCAAATAATTCTTATATAAAATTATTAGGGACCCTCCCCAACATCTCCAAAATTATTATCTCCCCATGTAGACTCTGCATGTGCTAACGAACACAATAAAGTCCTTCTCAAGCTCACTAGACACCTTTCTAGCACCTCTTGAAGCCATAGGATCCTTTCTTTGAATTTTAATTCAAATTTTGACCTATGACTTGGTAAATAAAATTTAACACTCCTATTTTATGACTTCCAATGTATATGTAAACTTAACCACTCTAAAAACATTCTTTGGCCCTTCATAAAGCCTCACTATCCCACCTAGGCCAACTAGGCCAATAACCAAGTTGTCATGTAGAACACTTTTCACCTCCTAAAAATCATACATCTAACCTCTTATCACCATATACATGTATAATATGTATATTCAAATAATAGTAATCTCCTTACCATGTCATAAAATCCATAGAACTCAAAACCCCATAGGTAACCATGCATGATCAAGACAATAAGACATAACCTAACCTGTAAACCTCATGAAGATAACCCTTAAGCATAGAACACATCAATAAGAAGTTAATCATCATCATACCAATCTCCATTCATCCATAAAACATCCACCTAGTACACCTATGCATATCCTTACAAGTATCATATTATACTAAGCACAATATGCCACCATGTTCCATTTCACTAACATCACATACCACTTTGTCATCACCAATGCCACTTGACCTCATTGACAACACATCTACCATCAATATCCCAATAGATTTTAGCCTTAATGTTATAGATGCCATGGCATGGGGGAAATAATTATTTTATCTTTATCTTGAGTTGAGTGCTTGATTTTATTTCTTTTGTGTTTTTACATAGGTTTCAATTTTTTATTGGTGTTTTTTTCTTTCCAAATATATTTTTTTTCTAGGCCTCGATAGATTTTTATGTTTTGATAAATCACAGTCAAGTGGTATCTATTTTTTTATTAATTTCATTAGACTCTATGATTTGGTCGAGATTGTTTTACCACACATTTGTCATAGTATGTTACCTTTGACATCATAAAGGATGTATCATTATAAAATGTTAATTTTATGATTGTGTAGACCTAGATATATTTTTATATTTTGATATAAAATTGGTAGGTGGTAAAATCCCATGTAATTTCATAGTAAACAAAAGTTGTCAATTACTATTGGGGCCTAGAGTGAGGGATTTAGTGAGCTCCTATTTGTTCATATATTCCCCATACAAATGTTGTAATCTATTTCTCTTAATATTAGAGAGGACATGGGTGTGGGATTGTAGGACAAAAAATGGCATTGATCCTAAGGGATGGCATCATGAAGCAACATAACATTTATTTTGTTCTTAGGTTGATTTTTAATGAGTTGTATGAAATAATGAATATTTTGTTTGTATTTTTATATATTAAGGGTAGGTTGTAAAATCCCATGTAGTGTCATAGGAAAAACATTTTTTTAATAATCATTGGGTTGTATGGTGATGGAATCAATGGGTTATTATTTTCCTTGGCTTATTTTAAGTCAAATTTGTTAATATATTATGAATATTCAAATTTTGTCCTTGATATTATAGACTCTATGGTGTGGAAAAAGGCCTGATTTTATATCTAACATGAGCTAGGTACTTGTTTCTATTTATTTTTGGGTTTGCCAAATGTTTCAAAATTTATATTGTTGGATTTTTCCTATCCAATTATATCTATGTCCAGGCCCTAGTAGATTTTTATGTTTTTCTAAATCATGGTTAAGTGGGATTTTTTTTGTTCTTAGGCTAATCTTAGTGGACTTTATGATTTCATCAAGCTTTTCTAGCCACAATTTTTTATAGTCTATTTCCTTTGATATCAGAGAGGGTGCATCATTGTAAAATGTTGATTTTATGTCTATGTAAACCTAGATGTCTTTTTATATTTTGATATATCATGGGCAACTAGAAAAATACCATGTAATATCATAGTATAAAAAATGTTGTCAAGAACTACCAAGTGCATGGTGAGATAGTCATAGGGTTCATATTTTATTAATATATTTTTTCCCACACATCACAATCTATTTCTATTGATATTAGATAGGATGCAATACAAAAATTCATGGTTTTATTTCTCTATGGAAGTATATCAAATTATATTATTGATTTTATAATTTGATAAGTCTTTGTATTGAATATTTGAAAGCTTAATAAGACACATGAAATTTAATTCAAATAAATTTATTTGAAAATTGGTAGCTAGAGTGGCAGACATGTCCCCTCAATAAATCTAGCCAGAGCTTGAAAGGGTAATCACATGTGACTTTTACTACTTTCAATAATATTTGGCAAATCATGCATGTGACATGTATATTCAATGCTAAAATAATTTGTGTACACACTCGCACACATGTATGCATGTCTGTGTGCATGTGTGTGTGTGTGTGTGTGTGTGTGCGCGCGCGCACACACACACACACACACACACACACACATCCCCTCTCTATGATTTATAATTATTTACTTGATATTTTTATTTACTTATTATCTTAAAAAAGTGAAATAATAAATTATTAAGGCAAAAAATTAATGACATAGGTGTTTTAAATGTCAAAAAGTAATCAAAATTAAATGAGCATTCAAACTAGTGTTATGAATTAGTTTGGAAAAATCATTTACAAGGTATGAAGGAAATCTGGAAAACCTACAAATAATTATAATACATATATAAATTTGTTTTATGTTTTTTTTCTATGGTTATACTATGAGGTATACCAATATTTGTGTGATACAGGTTTCATCTTTTCTATTGCTACCTTTTTTTATACCAAATCATTTTATGTCAGTTATTAGATAATTTCTTGGGATATATTTTTGTTGAAAAATAAAGTATTGTTTTCATTTAAAAATAATATTTTTATCTTGCATTATAATTTGTTAAAAAATACCCTAGCTATGTAGAATTATTTTGGATTAATAAAAAACATTTTTTTCTCTTTCTACAATGAAGAGCTAATGTGTGGATTTTTTTTTTGGGTTATAATTTTGGAGAAACTATTTCATTGTATTTTTAAGATTAATTTTGTCTTTATTATTGGCTATGGTGAAGACTTATTGCTAAGTACATTTCACAAGGTTTTCTATGATCAATGTCTTTGGCATATTGAATGTGTTGCTTTAGCTAGGTTTTATTGACCCATGCTCATGGAAATATTATCTTAGATGTTTCTTTTACCAATTAAATCTAATAAATCACCCTAAGAGGTGAAAATATCATTTTGGGAAGAAGCATTAATTATGCAAAGGTGAAGTCAAATGAGTTTATTTTTTTAATAGTGGATATTTTTAAATGGTGATGTTGTTTTGTTAAAAACTATTCTTTTTCATGTACCTACATATCTTTAAATGGTTTCATATATAAAATTAGGCCATAAAAAAATATTCATATGTTGTTTCAACTTATGTTTTTGAATTTGTTGACAAATTTTAGGCACATATGTGTCAGAATGCAGTGCCTTTGCTATAAAAATAGGTAATGGTGTGGAAAAACCTTTAATTTATCTTTATCTAGGCACATATAGCTTCTTGTGATTTTATATATCATCACCATGTTGTTATATTATATATTAATTATATTAAACCACATTTAAATGATCTTTGGGTGATGAGATGACAAAAAAAGAGTCCTTATTTTATTTTATGGCTAATTTCGAAGAAATCTGTTATTTTGTATCAATTTTTTGGGGGGTTTATGTTTTATCTTTGTTTAGATTAAGTTATTTTTTAATGTTTTTTTGGTGTATTTTAGTAATGTATTGAATATTTTTTAATAATATGATAACATGCATACACACATATGTGCACTCATGCATGCATATGCATACACACACACATGCGTACACACACATTAAATATTTTGTCTACCTTTTTTACTTTTCTATATGTATATGAAAAAATTAGAGATTGAATAAAAACTAAGAAAAATATACTCTCCTACTCCAAATCATAACATAAACCTCTAATTGAGAAAAATCAAAGAGACCAACATAAATTTACCTTCACCAACCAAATGAAGATCCTCCTTTATTTATTGTATTTACTTCTTTGTTGGGTTGAATTATTATGATTCCTTCAATGGACACATACAATAATTTGTTTAAAATTCACCAAATAGGATTGATGACCAAGATTAAAAAGGGATACAAGAGATGTCAGGAATTCTCAATAGCTCTAAGAGTTGTTAAGAGGTCTCAATAGTCATAAAAGTTCTCAAAAAATTATGAGGATTGTCAAAAGTTTTCCCAAGCTCAAGAGAGATTCCAAAATGGAGGATGAATAGGTGATATTTTATATTTTTGGATGGAGAAATGGATGGTTAGGATAAAGCTAAATTTATTTTAATATATTGATTTTGAATAGATGATATTTTATTCAATGAGGAAGTTGAGGATTAATGAGCTGGTTGAGGAATTTGGTTGGTTGGCTTAATGAGTTAGTTGAGTGTGTTGTTTGATTGATTTAGTGATTAAATGAGTTAGTTTAAGGATTTATTTATTTTTATTAATTTTGTGTGAAAAAAATTAGTTAAGAGTTAATTAAGCTATTAGTGATTAATTTAGCAATTTTTTTAAGGGATGATTTTAGTGGGATTAGATTGGATTATTTGATTAGTGTGGTAATGTTAGATGTGGGTCATGGCGATAGTGTGGGTTTTATAGGATGTTATAATGGGTTTATTAGGATTATGGATTGGATGATAATAAATTTAAGGTGTATTAATTAGGGTTGCATAATTATGGTATCTACATTTGCCCCTATTTTAAAGGGTATTGTGAATAAAAGAAGCAAAGGCTTTTCAAAGAATGTAGAAAGAAGAAATGGGTGAAAAAATATATTGTTAGTGGTATGGTGGTTTTGGAGATGAAAATATGCCCCTATTGGTATGATAGTTAAGGTTATGCCCCCTCAAGAGGGCTTGCATGGATGAAAGATAAATATGGCTCTCGAAATGAGAATAAGGGTTGAAATGGAAGAATTAGGGATAAAATTAGAGGGGTAAGGTATACATAATTGAAAGGTAGTGAGATGTCATTTTTAATGAAAATTAATGTTAATTTTGGATGTTTAATTAGTGGCAAAGAGTTAGAAAGAATGAATGTTCGGGGATAGATTGGATGAATGTTGATGAATGATGTTAATATTACACATAATGCCAAATGTTTGAGAAATGAATGTTTATTATAGAATATAATAAGATGTGTCGTGATATGAAAAAACATGATGGCATTATTTTAATATGTAATAAGATTGATAGAGATAAAAAAGTACATAAATAAAAAACATAAATAATTAACAAGAACACACACAAACTAAAAGGAAACAAGAAGATTATGGTTTGTCCATTATCAAGTTAAGAATCCAATAATTGATTGTTTATGATAATTACATCCTTTATTTTCTCTAAGTAGTGATATATTCAAGAAGGATTGATTTGGGAACAACATATATCGATAAATCTGTAATGATTTGTTTAAAATTGAACAAGGCTCATAACAAGACTAAGGACAAGACAAAATGGATTTTTATTTGGGTTTTGGATTTTTTTATTTAGATTTTTTACCAACAAAGAGACTATTAACAAGGGTAAAACTAATTATAGTATTGGAAATGGATATGGTAATGATTGCACTGTTTGAGGGATGTAAGATGTGATCTCCAAGGACCACATTACATGGGAACCATGCACCCAATAAACCATGTGACATTTTGACATTGTAATAAAATTTACTCTAATGAAGATTGTTATACCAAGATATTTCCAAAACATATTTCAATATTTCCTCCATGTCCTTGTCAAGGTCATAAGTGGGAAGAAGAATGGGCATGATGCTTTAATTATAGGGATGGGGCAAGATGTCTAGGTTTGGATAGAATGGTCCTAAACCCAAGTGAAAGGTTCATGTATATAAAATATTTATACATGATTCCAAAAATAGGTTTTCATCATGGTACTTGGCTAAGGCACCATAAGAATTGTTTTCACCATGGACAATTTTTTTGTCCTCTATTTTTTTATTGATTTTCGATACCATCATATCATTTAAGTAGGGAAAACTTTGAGATACATGATGTTCATGGGTTTATTAATATCCTACCCATATTATTTGGCCAACTTATATGTTACCAACCCAAATTTTGTGATGAAAACATAGGACCCTACCCAATTAGGCTCAAACTTGCCTTTATTTTTATCATCTAGATTGGTGTTTTTTATTTCTTTAATAATAAGGTCACCAATTTCAAATTATCTAACTTTGATGCATTTTTTGTAACTTCTATGTAGAATTTTATAATATGTACTCAAGTGATATAGTGTGTTGAGTCATTTTCATCCAAGAGTTTCAATGCATGGAGATGTGCAACTCTATATTCTTCATCATCAATCAGATTTTGTAGGTAAATGCACAAAGAGGGTAAATTTATCTCAATGGGTGTGATGGATTCAAATCCAAATAAAATGGAATAATGAGTTCACCTATGGGTATGTGGAAGCTGGTGTGGTAATCTTATAAGGTAAGATAAAGATGAAGATGCCAATCATAACCAACATCATTGGTAAATTTTTTTAGTATTTTGGTGAAGGTATTATTGGAAGATTTGGGTTGCCATTACCTTGAGGGTAGTAGGGCATGCACCATTTATGTTTGATAAGGAATTGATCATAAATGGATTTGATGTATTTATATTTGAAGTATTTATCATTTTCATAAATGATCTTCAAGGGATATTGTAATGAAACATGAGTTGATTGAGGATGGATTTGGATATTTGTTTTTCAATGACATATGTGAGGGTAATGGTTTATAACCATTTGGTAAAATATTTTTTGGCTCTAATGATGTGTTTGTGGCCATCATAGAAAGAAGGATTTAACTTCTAAATGAGATCGATCGCTCAAGTAGATAAGGGCCTTAGAGTTGTGATTATATTAAATGATTAAGATGGTGTAGTAATTAGGTATCCATGTTTATAATAGGCTATGCATTTCTTGGCATATTGACAAACACATTTTTCCATGGTAGGCTATTAACATCCTATTTTAAGTAATTTTTTGGCTAATACCATGCCACTAGTGTATGCTCTAAATATTTTTTCATTTAATTAATTGATATCTAATTTAGCTTATTTGTAATTTAAACATCTAATCAAGGTACCCTTGTAACCCCAATGATATAGGGTGTTACCAAGGAGGGTGAAGTGAGAGGCATATTGGAGGAAGAAGTTTATTTATTTATGAAAACTTATTGAGAGAGAGGATATGATCATGGATGTAAGTCTAAACATAAATTGAAATCAACAATCTCTCATACCATTTCATATTATGGGACTTCATATGCTAGGATCATTAGCTGCTCAACTGGAAACCAAGATTTTTGGGCATCTGCCTACATCTCAAGGAGAGAACTGATGGTTTCCATGGAATATAAAAATTTCTTTCTTTCAAAAGTGACATGTTAAATTTTTATGTACTCAAAATACTACTTTAGGATATTAACCATTATCTTGTAAGAGATGATATTTTAATCTTTCCCCTAGTACTCATTATTGACTTGCTTGATGATGAGTTGAGAATCACCAAAGAATAACAAGTAATGATTATTCCATTGTATTTCTAGTTTTAGTCCTAAGATGATGCTTCATATTTTTTTATGTTATTTGTTCAAGAAAACCTGATCTTAAATGCCTTGGGAATGAGATAACCCTATGACATGAATAAATAAGGCTTTCCCTTGAACCTTGAGTGGTGAAGGATCCATAAAAACAAAATTTCCATTTAGGTGATTCATCAAGAGATAATATGGACTATATATAAATATAATGATCAACAATTGATTATGTAATAGTGATGCTTCTTCTATATGATCTTAATTTTAGCCTTTTAAGGGGTCATGGATTTTAATCCCTAGGTTATTAAAGGGTCTGAGTATAATAAATTAGAGTATAAAATATGTAATAAATACAACCACTTATTTATGAAATATTTGATCTAATTTAATGTTTATAATAATAATACTTAATAAGACAAATGGATAATTAGCTAGAAACTACCTAAGATGAAGAATCTGGAAGCTAAAAATTGGTACAATATTTGGTCTGAATGTTGCAAATAGGATCTAGGTGTCAGAAACTCTCCTGGAAAATATCACCCTAATTTGGATAGTAGAGTTATGGAACTAGTGTATAATTTTATCACTAATGTCATTTATGCAAGAATTGATCTGTACTTCTAAGAGCACATATGTCTAAATTTTCCAAGCTTTTTCAAGTGTGAACAAACCCTACATCACTATTTTTGACCTATTTTGACTAATTTTATGTACAAACCCTAGACCTCCATGTGATGAGAGCATTTGATTGGCACTATTAGTAAACATGTGGTGTTAGTTAGGTTGGATGGACATCCTCAACACCTCATTGTGATTATAGTTGCCTACATATCAATACTCTAAGGATGGATCAATCCTAATGTAGTTCTCCCCACTTAAGTATTGGTGCAAGAGGAAGTGAAGCTAGTATGAATGTCAGTTTGAGTTATTTTAGTGATCCTTAAGACTAGAAATATATGTATTCTAATATTAAGAGGGTTATGTATGATTATATGTAAAAATAGGTTAGAATAGGGATTAATAACCTTGATTATGCACAACTTGTTTTGATCTTGTTTGTGTGTATTTGCATTTAATTTCTATCTATTGAATAAAGGCTAAAATTAATGTATATATATTGCCCTGGTACATATGCTAAGTTTGAAATAGGTTTAAGTTGACCCTAAGTGTATTTAAGATTAAAAATATATCTATTGGGGATTAAAATATGAAAAATAATAATAATGCCCAACTAGGACACTAGTGTTATGGATTTAGTGTCTAGTTATGACACTAATATCCAAGTGGTAGAACCTAAGACACTAGTTCCCTAGATCCCTATGAAAGGTTCTAGGACTAATTTTGACATGTCTATGGATGTGTAAGACCCACAAAAAAGCTAAATAAGTTTCTAAATAGGCCTTAAAATAGGTCCAAGGACAATCTAGAGATGGGTCATCTCATGTAACACTGCTAGCATTCAAGTGAAATTTTAGATGACTACATTTACCCCCACCCCAATATAGAAATATATCAAAGTGAAATGACTAGGATAAAGGAAAATAAGTTTACCTAAACTTAAATAAGAAGTGAAGCCTATGAATCTAGATCAAAATATGTGAAGCATTCTCTATTATGTGTCATAGATCAATCCTTACTTAAGAGATATCAAAAGTAAAGACAAAACTAGGTAAAGACATGAGAGAGAGAGAGGAAAGTAATTAATATACCTCACTAAGTACATGAATTAATGCATAAACTTAGCCACATCCTACATGTGTGTGTAGCTGGTAATCAATAAATGAATAACTTAAACTAAGTTGAATGGCTTGCTCAATCCACACATATTGGTGGCTTAATAAATCAATATAATTTTCACTCTATCATTCCCCATCCCCACTTGGTAAATCATGACCTTTAAATAGCTTGTATTGGATTTATGGCTTATCCAACCCTCTTTTGTAGTTAGATCAAGAACTCAAGCAAACTATGGATCCATCATTGCCTACCCATGTGTAGTAGATACATACGTAACTTAATTTTGTAATGTAAGTAAAGTTGTATGAATATAATTAAAATTATATATGATGACTCTATGGCCAATTAGGAAATATAGAATGAAAATTGTCCTAAGGGCCTCTCATGTACTCAAGTATGTAGTTCAAGAAGTACGCAATAATGTCAAATACTACAGATGGAATAAGGCATCAATTTGGTGCATAAATAGAACATGGTGTCTAGTGTGTAAAACATAGATTTTTCCATTCCATCTGATGAACTAGTGCATAAGTGAGAATACAAAAATAATGTGTCATGCATATGCCCCAAAATTTGATATTTCAGTATATGGATTCTAGATTGAGTTGTAATAATCTATATCTAAGTATCTAAAACTAAAATAGGAATGATCATGTTGTACATGATACCAACAATCTGAGAACATTGGTATGGTTTTGTGCAAAATTGATTAAAACTAAGCAAAAACTGATAATCTATAATTGAATTTGTGTAAACTTGGATTGTAACTACTATGATTTTCTAGAAATTATAGATATTCTTGTTTCTACAAATACTAGATAACAACACCATACATTGGATAGTAGCATTGTATCTCTAGTGTCTACTTTTGGTGCTAGTGTCCAACTATTTTTTTCTTCCAAATTGACTATGATCTTTATCTAACTATTTTTATTATGTTTTCCTAAAATTGATATATGTATTATGTGTTTGTGTTTTAGAAATTGTACTTTGAGTGTATTTAGATTTCCTAATCTTTGTGACAACCCTCTATGAATTCCCCCTTTTTTAGGGGAGTTATTTAACTTGTGTAAGAAATATCCTTAAAATAAAAATCTTTGTATGATATGTGTTAGCCTAAGCATATATTATATATGTGTAATAAACCAATATAATGCATATACATGATAGTAGTGTGTAAGAACTATCCTTAAAATAAAAATCTATGTATGATATGTGTTAGCCTGAGCATATATGATATATTTGTAATAAACAAATATAATTCATATACATGACATGAAAATGTAAGATAATCTAAGCATAAGTTGGTAATATATGATGTCTGTTAGATATACCATTCACAATGTTGTAAATATAGGTATAACAATGTAAGCATGTGTATGAACATTAAATTTGAGTAATAAACTAAGTAACTACTAGGGGGATGGGGCATGATGTCCATCGAGGCACCAAAGTAGGAATGGGAGATGTATGAGGTCCCTCTTAACATATAAAACTAGAGTGTGTAACAATCAAGAGACAAGTGTCATGGCCATGATGTATACATTAAATCATACATAAAACACATAGGAGTCATGTAAAGTAGTCCAAGGGGACACAATACAAGGGACATGGTCACATGTCACTAAATTTGAGAAAGCAAGACATAAAAGGACATGTTCAAATGTCCAAATACGTAAATAAAAATAAATTTAACATGGAAGGACATGTTCAAATGTCTACATACGCAATCAAGAAGGCAAACACAAGCACATGGGATCATGTTCAAAGCATACATACAATGAAAGGAAGTGGCATAGATTATTAAAATAATGGCATATTCAAATTTCCTCAAATAGATGTAGAAGAATAGAGACACAATCAAGTCTAAACTAGTAAATCTAGAAATTAATGTATGTATTAACATGTGCTATAAATATTTATAAGAGAAAATATGTACATAATCTCAGTCTAGAGTAGTAGTAGTAGTAGTAGTAGTAGTCATCAAAAAATATGAGTAGTGTGTAGGATGATCAATATCAAGATATAAATAATGTTTAATCTATGATATAGAGTATATAAATATATAACTTGGGAATCAAAACTATGTATAATATTCCCATAAATGGGTGAATGTGTAAAATTAAGAACCTATGTATGTGCCACCAATGGGTATATAGTAGCAAATATATATTTGTGTGGTGGACTTGGGTCCTATGAGCATTTAAGAACACTCAAAAAGAATAAGTAAAACATGTATGTATTATAAAAGTGACTACACAAATATAGATAGCATATGTAGTTCTTGAAAAGTAAAATAAATGTAAACATGAAAATGCATACAATCTATAATTTGAATTTTTCGAGCAAGTATTTGAATGTTTTTGTGTTTTTATATTTTATGGATATAATTTATGTACAAGTAATCATGAAAATAAAACTATATGCAAGGATCAAGGTAAGATAAGTTATTTACAAGAAGAGAGATACTACTAACCAATTTCCTACGAGAAACCCCCCTCAATGGATATTGCATCAAAAAGAGGAATTGTAACCCCTCTTAAAGTGTGATGGATGTGTTGTGACTGAATTGAGCTGTAGTGTGAATATGAATATTTTTCCTTGTTGGTATTTTATTAATCATAATAATCTGGATGGTTCCACTCATCATTATCATCTTGATTTTGAACCAACAGAATGTTAGTGTTGACTTTTTTTGTATCTATATGACCATAGGAAATTGCCTCATACTATAGAATTGACCTTTCTAAATTTTGATTTGTAATAGTTTTTATTAGTGTGCCCTTTGAAATTATGCTTATTGTAGTAATATAATGCTTTGGAGGCTCTTTTGATAAAAATACTCTTTTGAGAATGTTTGGTGGCTTGGCATGATTTTGACTTTACAACTTAAGCTCTTTCTCTTTTTGTACTGTTTCTTATGTATCTAGATATTTTGCCTTAATAAATTGTATCTATGAATGTTTTGCATTAGTATGTTCCATAAATCTCAAACCTTGTTGATCAACATTATCAACTGGTAGAATAGGAGTAGTGATGCCTTCAGCTTGTTTTCCCAAACCTTGACCATGATAATTAAACTATTGTAAATATTTTTGACCAAACCCATATTCTCTGAAACTAGGACCTCATTATGGAGAGGTATAGTTGTGTCTATTACTTGTTTTAGTTGTGATTCTTGTACTATTTATTTCTTTGATTTTGCTTTGTGAACCTTTTATCATTTTTAGTTATGTTTCGGTAACCAATTTTGTATTGTTTCTAGATTTGACTCTTTTTTAATTTATACATGTGCCATTGTATTTTGTTTGGATGATGTATCACTATTTTATTCATCTATATCAACTACCTATTGTATATTTTTTCAAAACATGAATCAGTGTGATGTTCATGCATTCTATGATATACACAATAATATTTGGATATCCTTATTAGATGTAGAAGAGGTAGGTTGATCGACATAGATTTAATCATTTGCCTCAATATCTCACTTGAAATTTTATTTGATATTTGAGTACTTTTTAAATCACTAGTTATAGATGCACTTTGTTTTGAATATATAACATTAATTTCCATAAATTGACTAGGTGAAGATGCATATACATTATTAACACTAGTATGCCTTAGAGGATTTTGTATTTTAATGTGATTATATAATGTTGTAATGTTTTCATGTGATAGTTGATTCTAATTTTTTTATTTTTAAATTAACCTACTCATACTAATAATTTGATCTATTAGAGTCTCACAAGTACAAAACCTAGTTATTTTTTATTGAAAATGTAGGCACACACCTTGTAGAGAAGAGGTGGAGGTGTGGATAAGATGAGTATGGGTATTAGTAACAATATTATAGGTTGCTTCATCTTGTAGAAGAGTGATATCAATGACCTAGTTAGAGGGAATTTAGCTATCACCCTCATGGAGGAGGATGAGAAGGAGATTATTTATTGTGCATAAGAGATGATATTGAAACTTGAAACATGGTTGTTAGGGTAGTAAATTTATGGAACAATTCCAATAAACTATATTATAATTTATATAGGACATCATGTACATATATGTTCATAACTTATTTGAATTGATTCCAAGTGAAAGGAAAAAAACATGCAAATGAAACTTGAAAACTTTACATTAGAAGGTGATAAACATCTTTTGTCATTATTATCATGATTAGATAAAAATAAAAATAAAAAAATATAAGGATCTATAATTTTAATATGAGTGCCAAAAGGTTGGAAACATAAACCCTAAAGGTAGTCTAGGGTTAGAGTTTTTTGCATTATTTGAAGTAAGTTAGTTTCACCAAATGATTTAACTTTTAAGGGTTTATAGAGTTTAGGCCCTAAGTTGTTAAAAGTTTTGAGTACAATGAATTAGGATATAAAATATGTAATAAATACAACCACTAATTTGTTAAAGAACTGATCTAATATGATGTTTCTAATAATAATGAATGACACAAATGAATACTTACCTAGAAATTTCCTAATATGAAGTATCCAAAATCTAAAAACTAGTACAGGAGCTTGTCTGAGTGTCACAAATATGATCTAGGTGTTAGAAACCTTCCTAAACAATAGCACCTAACCTTGGATAGTAGCACTATGGGACTAGTGTCAAATTTTGGTGTTAATTTCCTTTGTGTAGTAATTAATATGTAATTTTGGGAGCACCTAATTATGAGTCTACCAAGTCTATTCATGTGTTAGTTGTGTAGGCTAGACATCCTCAACACCCTACTATGATAAGAGTTTCCAACATACCAATACTTCAAGGAGGGAACAAACCTGATGTAGTTCTCCCCACCTAAGTGTTGTTGTAAATGTAAGTGAAGCTAGTATGAATGTCATTTTGAGTGCTTTGAGTGAGGTTTGAGACTAAAAATTTATGTATTATAGGCTTAGGAGGGTTGTAGATGATTATATGCAGAAGTAGGTTAGAATAGGGATTAATAATCTTGATTGTACACAACTTATTTTGAGCTTATTTGTGTGTATTTTCATCTTATTTCCATCTAGTGAATAAAAGGATAAAATTCATGTATATATATATATATATATATATATATATATATATATATATATATATATATATATATATATTGATTTATTACTTTTTTAGGGTTTGAAATAGTTATATGCTAACCCTAGGTGTTTTTTATAACTAAAAATATATCCATTGGTGTTAAAAAGAGGGAAAAGGACAATATTTCCCAACTAAGACACTAGCACTATGATTCTAGTGTCCAGTAATGGTGCTAATGTCTAGGTAGTAGAACCTAAGTCATTAGGGGCCTAGATGCCTAAGTAAGGGTTTGGGACTGATTTTGAGATGTCTAAGGATGTATAAGGCCAATATTAAATCTAGGTAAATGTCTAAATAAGACCTAAGATAGGTCTAGGGATAAGCTAGGAATGGGTCATCTTAAGTAACACCCTTAGCACTCAAATGAGATTTTATATGACTACATATATATAAAGGCATGTCCCTTTATGTGTTTTTTGTTTGACATGATCAATGTCAAACTCATTGAACAACATGACCCATTTTACCATTCGACCTATGATATTTGATTTTGATAGAAGATACTTGTGAGGATCAACTTTGAAAATAATTTTAATTTTGTTAAGAATTTTTTAGAAAAAAAACAATATTGGGGTGTAGTTAAGTTCATATTATAACAAAAAAATTCTTAGATAATAGATATATATTTTTGTTCATTATCGTTATAATGAGCCAATAGAGCTCCCAAGGTAATTTGAGTTGCTAAGATGTAAAGTAACAAAGGTTCCCCAAGAGGGGTTCCCCAAGAGTAGTTGGAACTACATTGGTAGATTTGAAATATATTTTTTAAGTTTTTTAAATTCTTGTTGATGTCCTTCATTCTAGTGAAAAGCAATGTCCTTTTTCAAGAAATGCAAAAGTTGCATTTATTAGCAAGCTATGATATGAATCTTCTAATTATGTAGAGATTTCCCCATAAGCTATGTAATTATTTGAGATTGTGAAGTGGAGGTATTTTAGTGATGGATTTTAATTTTATGAGGTTGAATTCAATACATATTTTGGATAAAATAAATCCTAAGGATTTTCCTAATGTGACACCAAAGACACACTTTTGAGGATTTAGATGGACCTTGTACTCTTTTAGTCTTTCAAAAATGCGTTATAAAATGGTTGGATGTTCTACTATAGTTTTTTATTTACCTAATATGTCATCCACATAATCTTTAAATATATCATGAAACATATTATGGAAGATAATAGTCATGGATCTTTGATAGGTTACACTAAAAAAATCAATCCAAAGGGCATGAATTAATAACAAAGGTTCCCTAGGGTGTAGTGAATGTTGTTTTGTGTTTTTATTTAGGGAAAATTATGATTTGATTATATCTAAAAATTCCATCCATGAGAGATAAAATTTCATGCCCCATCATGGAATCGATGATCAAGTCAATATTAGGGAAAGCAAAATCATATTTTTGGCATGCCTTATTGATGTCACGTAAATATGTGCACACTTAGATACATTTTGGTTTCTTACAAAAAATAACAATGTTGGATATACATTTGTAATAGTCAATTAGTCATGTGAATCCAAAATCCAAGACTTTTTGTAGTTATTTAGAAATAAATGCTACATTGGGATGTATTTTTTGGATATTTTATTTTAATATTTTATCATCTACATGCACAAGGTGGTAGACCACAAGGGATGTATCCAATCTAGGCATATCATCATATGACTAGGTAATGACATCTAAGTATTATTTTATGAGGGTGACTATAATATTCTATTCATTGGGACCGAGAGTAGCCCAAACTTTAATGATCTTAGGATTTACCTTTGATCTGATATTGACATGAAGATTGTCCTCGACAAGCAATGTAGATCCATCCTGTAAGTGCCTCTAAAAGGTTTTTACCAATAGACTCATCAAATTATTATCCTTATTTTGATTTTGATTTTATTTTTTTGATAATTATTCAAAGATATTTTCACTAGGGGACTTCAATTTTTAAGTCTTTTATCTCTTTTTGATTTTTTTATTTATAATGACTAAGGGACTCTTCTTGCCCCCCAAAATATAGTAGTTTATCCAAGTTGAATTCAAAACCATTTTTATTATCCCATTTTGGGATGATATCACTAAGTTCTATGATTTTTGTGATAGATTCATTTTTTTGACATAAGTCAAATGATATGTGATCTTGTTGGTCCTAGACAATGAGTTTAGGGGATTGAAGGTCAGGTTTAATGGTTAGGACAACATTCTAGTTAAAAAATTTGGTGGAAATAAGTTATTCATAGAGGATAAGAGTGGACCCTATTTCAATGTCAAAATAATATTTCATCAAAGATCATATAAGTATCACTAACATTCTCATTTGATCCTTAGGGGGATTGTATCTAATGCTATGAGATTCTTTATTTGCATGAATTGGATTCATTATCTGATTCCTTTTTCATGATGTCTTGGTCCATTTTATGTGTAATTCATGATTTGGAACATTTTCTTCTATGGGATATTCTTTGATTTATAAATAGAAGGCTAAGCCATCATCATACAACCAGGATTCATTATATATATAAATATTTCATTAGCAATGAAGCCTATTTTGAAAAAAGTGGTTTTTTGAAATTGATAGGATGGTTCTTCCTTATTAAAATTAATTTTTGGCTTACTATTAACTTTAGGAGATATGGGAAGTCTACCCATATTAAGGGCATCTAAGATTTCATATTTTCCTAAGCCTTTGTTAATGATCTTGAAATTGGTTTTGGAAGGTGGGTTTTTAGATGTAGATGGGAGATCATGTGAATGTATGTAGAAAGAGGACTTAGGTAATTCTAATGTCCTCTATTTATTTACTTTAGAAGCATTTTTAGTAATAGGGCAGTACTTAGTTTTATGACATTACCCTTACAATCTTTTTGAATGTTTGAAAAGTTAGGGATCACCAGGGTATTGGAGTTCATATTAAACTCATAACTAGTAGTATCTCTGTTGAAAATCATTACCACAACATTAACAACACATATATTAAACATAGAGAGAAAATATGCATAATCAAATCTCTTAATTGTTTTTACAGTTATCTGTGTGGGTCTCCACAATGACCAAGTTAAAATTACATGGGAGTGCATATTAAATAGGCAAGTTAGGTTATGTTGAGGCCAACATACCCCCCATTTTTTTGAAAATTAGGACCCTTGAGAAACCCTAAGGATTAAACATGAAAACATGACATGTTAAGATCATTTCTAGAATTTGAAGATCATCCACTTTATCAAAAGTAAGCTTATTTATTATATTTTGATTTAATTTTGACTAGCAATGATAATAAATTATTTTTATGGCTTTTAGTTATAGGTTCCATGGTATTTTTTCTTGATAAATTCATGTTCTAAAACCCTGGCAAAACCTTCGATTCAAATTTGAATATTGGTGGGAGCCAAATTGGTGGGAACTGTATAAAAATTGCTTTGGACTTAAGCATAAATTTCATATCATAAGTTTAGTCATGTTTTTAACATAATTAAGATATCCTAAAATGCTTGGTCCCCTTTATTATTTTCCCTTTTAAATTTCCTTGCATGCCTAACTAATCTTCATTTTGTAAGGTCTTTTTAATATTTCCTAATTTTATCCCTTTAATTTATACCTTAGCCTAATGTTTTAATCCCAAAGCCTCATCATATTTATTAATACAAATAAGACCTTAGCTTTAACACCTTATCATAAGTTTTAATTTTGTCAAGTCCTGACTTAACTTGCTTTCTTCTCATAGATTCAATGATCCTCACTTTATCATGGCATTCTATCTAACAGAGTGAGAAAGGCCCAAGCTTTTACATAAACAACATTTATCTTGAAAGATATAATGGTTCACACTTCATCATGAGATGTGGATCTAATGGCATGAAAGCCTCAACAAATTTCTACCCTTAGCCTTCATCCAATGGTTCTCACTTTATTGTAAAGACTCGATCAAATGTAGTGAATCCTAGTTGAAAAGTCAAAATATTATGGAAGCCCTGAAGGATTGATACATGGCACTCTTACATTCAAGGATTAAAAATAAAGGGACCTACCTAACAGAAACAACCAATCATGAGCAAGATCTTGGATCATGATCTTGTGGCTCTCACTTCATCACAAATCTTAGTCTGATAGAGTGAGTTAAGTCCAAGATCTTGGGAAACCCTATGGAAGTTCTAAGTGGCACTCTCACATTAGATCATAATAATTTGATGAGATTAAATTTGATGCTCACATGATTGTCATTTAATGTCTATGAGGATGTATTTGATGCCCATATAATCATCAAATTTAATCCCATTAAATTAAAAGTTTTACTAGCTTAAAATTAATATTCACATTATACCTTTGAAACTAGTTATGCGTGTGGACAACATTTGAAACTGGTTTTTTCCTACCAAGTTGGGCCCCCTGAGTGTGACTGACAGGATCACGGATCCAATGGAGGACACTACTAGTGGCAGTGTCTCTAGGGATCTATTCAAAAATTTGGTAGTGGATAGTCCATCCAATGGATGGAAGAAGGCACTTACAAGTGAAAAGATGTGCCCCTCAAAAAGCATGAAGAGCCTCCTTATTATCTCAAAGGGCACATCCCTACATATCCCAGATGATCTAGTGGAGGAAATCATGGCATCCATGGACCTTAAGTTGGTAGGTAAGTTTTTTTCTTTCTATCCTAGTATTGAAATGATTAAGAAATGGGTTCTATCTAGGTGGAAAGTTAAGGGTAGTGTTTCGATCATTGCCATGGCAAGAGGCCTATTCCTTTTTAGTTTTATGAATAGAAAGGACATGATCACTACTCTTATTGGAGGACCATACCTGTATGGCCGACATTCTCTTACCCTATGCTCGTGGAAACCAGGGTTTGATCCTAACTTAGACCTTAATAAGTTTGCTCCTGCTTGGGTAAGACTACCAGGGTTCCCTTTGGAATTCCAGGATGAAAAAAATTTCATAGCTATTGGAAATTCTATTGGCCAATATGTCACTACAAATCATACAACCAGAACAAAGTCCAGATGTGTGTACACTAGACTTTGTGTTAATGTTGAAATAAATAGGACTCTCCCTATGACCATAGAGCTAAACTCTAAATATGGGACCTAAACTCAGCCGATGACTTATGAAAATGCTACCACTTTCTATCAAATATGTAAGAGAAAGGGACATTTAATGACACAATTCACAACAAAGCAAAAGGGGAGGAAAGATGATTACCAGATTGAAGGGCAGGATCAGGCTCTCAATTACAAAAAGAACAGCAAGCAAGAAATGGAGAGTAATGTGGAAAATCCTGACAACCTTGACAACATAGAAAAGGGAGAGGAGGAGATGGGAAAGGAGGATATCAGTAGTAGTGAGGGAAAAACTATCCCAAAGGAAAATATAGTATCAGCTGATAGTCAGAAGGCTATATTTAACACATACAACCCTCTAGAAAAATAGACTAATTTGTCTAAGGAGAAAGAGGTAACCTTTTGATAGAGGAAGTCAATGAAGAAGACAAAGTTCCAAGAGTTGGATAGGAAGAAGTAACTCTAAAAATTCCCACTAAAGGAGAAGCAGACCCACAGCTAAATACAGACGTTTTCCATGCTCTAGAAGTCGGAGACCAAGTAGGAAACTACTTAGCAATAGGTGTAACATGACAAAGTGGCAGTAATGAATAGGATAAATGGGTTACCCCAAAGAAAAAGAATCGAAAAGGTAAAAAATTTGAAAATGTTGGCACTGAGCCCAAGCAAGGGAGGCCAACCCTAAGAGAAACAAGACAAAGAGAGATTGCTAGGGAGATTGCCAGTGGTAAATAAAATACACTGGAGACCCAACCCCCCAAACCCTCTAAATGAGAATATTATCTTGGAACTTGAGGGGATTTAATAGTCCCTCAAAGTAGTTTGAGGTTTAAAACTAAATTTTAGATAATAAATTAGATATTTTATTACTCCAAGAATTCAAGATGAATGACGAGAATTTTATGAAAATTGATGCCTATATATGGCCTAAGGCAGCTTTTTGCATTAGTCCTGCTGAAGGGGCTTCAAGGGGGATTGTCACTATGTGGAATAGTGCTAAAATCTAGGGGTATCTTATGGCTTATAATAAGCACTTCTTGAGTACCAATTTTTCTATGAAATCTTTGAAATGGTCGTTGATCAATGTCTATGGACCGAATAATAGAGCTTTGAGACAGAAATTATGGATAGACCTAAGCAGTTTTAGGAATAATCCCCAGAACATTAGATGGATGTTAGCCAGAGATTTTAACACTCCTTTATACCCTTCTAAAAAATAGGGTGGAACTATGGATTACTCAGACAACATGTTTGACTTTGCTGAATTCATCAATGATTGGGGATTATTGGACATAGAGCTGCAAAACCAAAAAAAATCTTTGACCAATAAAAGAAGAGGAGATCAAATGATTTAGGTTAAATTAGATAGATTTCTTATATCAAGTAACTAAAAGGATTATCATAATATGCAGGTGTAGGATTTCCCTAAAACCATGTCTGACCACTACCCGATCTTCCTCAGTTGGAGAGAACAGGGACATTCTAGACCTTCCCCATTCTATTTTGAAGCTATGTGGATCAAACATAAAGACTTCATACAAATGGTGGCCCAATGGTGGAAAATTCCTACTCAAGGTACTCCTATGTTTAGAATAGTTAAGAAACTCCAACACATTAAACAAGAAGTTTATGGATGGAATAGATACAGCTTTGGGCAGGTCTTCTAATAAAAGAAAAATATAGTGGGAAAACTCAAGGATATACAACAACTGATAGATCAAGGGGATAACTCTAAGGACACTTTAGAAGAAGATAATATCCTATCTTTAGAATGGAAGAATCTTATGGAAAGAGAAGATGTTTTTTGGAAATAGAAATCTCGTGTTCAGTGGCTTAAAGAGGGGGATAGGAACACTGCCTTTTTTCATCTCTCAGCTATGAAACATAGGAAAGCCAACTCAATAACTAAGCTTGTCTTAGATAATGGTGACATTATTACCAAGTATAATGAAATAGGGGAACAATCCAGGGCTTTCTTTCAGAATTTGCTTACGAAAGAAAATAATAATGATAGAATCGATAGACCTATGAATCAATTTATTGATAAAATCCCCTATTTGATAATGGAAGAAGATAATCTGGAGATGTTAAAGCCTATATCCAAGGAAGAAGTCCATGTTATTTTATTCTCCATGGGTGCTTTTAAAGCCCTGAGTCCTGATGGCTTTCCTCCTATATTCTTTCAAGAATATTGGGAGATAGTAGGAGCGGACCTCATGGCTGTTGTGCGTGATTTTTTTAGATCAGGTAAACTTTTGAAATAGGCTAATAATACCTTCATAGTACTTGTTCCTAAAAAATCACAACCTTCACACCTCATTGATTTCAGGCCCATTAGTCTATGCAACATTGTGTATAAGTTATGTACTAAAATGCTAGTCATGAGGATTCAACCTTTGCTAGACAAAATTATTTCTCCTACTCAAAAAGGTTTCATCTCGGGCAGGTAGATTATTGATGTTGTGATCACCACACATGAGACTCTTCACTCCATGGATAAGAGCAAAATCCCTAGGATGGCTCTCATGCTTGATATTTCTAAAGCTTATGATAGAGTCTCATGGACTTTTATGTTCCAAGTGATCAAAAAATTTGGGTTTAATGATAAAATGTCTCACTTGTTATGGAACGTGGTCTCTTCTAAAAAATTCTCAATGCTAGTTAATGGTGTTCCTAGAAGTTTTTTCCTTGTCCTCAAGAGGAATTCGTCAAGGAGGCCCTCCCTCCCCATACTTATTCATCATTATGGCTGAGGCACTGGGAAGATAAATACAAGTAGATATAGCCTCAAAAAAGCTAGTGGGCATCAAACCTGCCTCCTCCCTTCATCCTATGGTGGTACAGCAATTTGTGGATGATACCATCTTCTTTGGCATCTCATCGATGATTGAAGCTAGAAGATGGAAGAATATATTAAATAATTATGCCAGAGAGTTGGGACAAAGGATAAATTTACAAAAAAGTAATGTGTATTTCTTCAACACTCCTAATGAACTTAGACATATAATCATTGATATATTAGAATGTGCTAAAGCTGGCCTACCAGCTACCTACCTGGGTCTCCCACTCTCAGTCAAGAGGTATCTCCTAGATATTGGAATGGAATTGTCAAAAGAATGTAGAGGAAACTTCTTGGTTGGAAGGGGAAACTACTTAGCAGTGCTGGTAAACTGCAACTTCTTTAGGCTTCACTGTAAGGTATTTCTACATACTTCCTGTCTCTTTTTAAAATTCATGCATATTTTGCTGAGAAATTGGAATAGATCCAAAGGAATTTTTTATGGATGGGAGTGGAAGACAAATATAGTATGTCTTTAGTCAGATGGGAAAAAGTGTGTCTTCCAAAATCTCATGGTGGACTTAATATTAGGTCCATCAGGAACATGAACAAAGATCTTCTCTCAAAAGTTAGTTGGAACTTGATCCATAAAAACAATGATTGGGGGGAAATAATGTATGCCAAATACATGCATAGCATTGATGATTCCAACTTTATTCAATAGACAGGATTACCCTAGGGATCTATGATATGGAATAAAATGCTAAAAAGTAAAAGCCTTCTCAAATAGGGAATTACATGGAAACTTGGAAATGGTCGACATATTGGATTCTGGGATGATACCTGGTTAAAGGACAAGGCTCTCATCACACAGGGAAACTATGGAGAGATTTCTGACTTGACTACCTAGTTTTTTGGAGATAGGGTCAGTGATTATATGGAAAATAACAATGGGATGAGGAGCTAGAAAAATCTTTTGGATTGTTGTGTGCACCAACCTGAGCTTTTCTCAAGATTTTGAGAGATCCAGCAGTGCGTTCGGGAGATTAGAATCCCTCTCTTTCCCTAGGAGGATGAACAATACTGGTGGCCATATAAGAATGGATCTTTCTCTATCAAATCTGCTTACCATCTACTCATTCCTGAAGCTCAGAATAAAGATGTATGGAAAAAGGTTTGGAATCATAAACTTATTCCAAAAGTTAACATGTTTTGGTGGGTTGCTACTCATAACAAAATCCTTATTCATGATAACCTTCAGAAGAGAGGGTTTACTTTGGTTAATAGATGTTTCCTATGTGGTTCAAAAGAGGAATTAGTTTCATACCTCTTTATCCACTGTGAGTTTTCCTGAGAATTATGGGGCACAATACTTAACAACTTTGGTATTGAATGGGTTTGCAATTCTGACCTTAAAGAAGTAATTCTCAGCTGGAAACCAACCTTCACATATCCCTAGCTTATGGAATTATGGAAGCAAGCTCTGCCATGTTTGAGTTGGACTTTATGGAAAGAGCGCAATCACAAAAATTTTAAGGACATTACTAGAAATGCTTCTCAAGTGTTTAACTCCTTTGCTAAGACCATTATGGAAAGTGTTACAACAGATCATATTCGTGTTGCAGAGAAACCCCTATCACAAATTGAAAGCCAAATTACAGCCAAATGGAAGGTTTTAAACCAGATCCCTAGGTATAATAACTCCAAAATAATACAGAGACTTAATACTAAATGGATCCCCCCTAAACCTAGCTGGATGAAACTCAACTTTGATGGGGCATCCAAGTTGGATAGTAAAGCTAGTGGAGGAGGAATTATAAGGAATGATAAAGGATAGATGTCTATTGTCTATGCTGGTGGAATTGGATGCCAGAGCAATAACTAAGCTGAAGCAATGGCTTTACAATGGGGATTAAAGTTAGTTATATCCCTAGGAATAAGGAACTTGAATATACAAGGAGACTCTAAGATGGTCATAGATGCCATTAATAAAGCTTCAAATGTGGGAATCAAGCTAAAATACATCATTATTGATGTCCAATTTATTTTACAAAAGTTTTTCAAAGTAGATTTCCCATACCTACATAGAAGGCAACAGGGTCGCTGATGCTTGTGCCAACCTTGGGCAGCAATTTTCAGGTTGGAGGGTGTGGCGACAAGGTGTTCATATTCCCTTAAACATTAGGGAGATCATTCAAAATGAGATGACTTGTTAGGAATGAGGTGTATTGATGACCCTGAAAAGACCCATGTTGATACCCCCAGCTCCTTTGTGAGCAAGAAGGGCAAGAAGAAAAAGGTTGATGAAGAGGAAGAAAATATTAAAGAGACTACGGAAGGGACCCATAGGAATCTGGGTAGGGCCACGAGGGGCCAAGGTGGAAATTCTCACAAGCCTTCCAAAATTAATAAGAAAGGATTCCCCTCTCGAGTGTGAAGGTCAAGGTAGATTGTTGGTAAACCAGCCCCGAAGGCCAGACTAATTGATTATTTAGAAAGTTCTTCGAAAGAAGCAACCCAGGAGGAAGAGTCTAAGGAGATGGAAATCTAGGAAATTTTGGAGGACACTGGAGAGAAGCAAGCTATTAGGGATTTTGAGGTTACTAAGGAGCAAGGTGTTGACACTATGGGAATTGCTGACAATAAGGGGAAAATGTATGTCGAGGAAGCTGGTGAGGGCACTGAGAATGAGACTGATTGGAAAACTGAAATTGGGGCCCTAAAGGACCACATTCGGAAGTTGGAGAAGGTCTTCACCAAAGGGCTTTGTAATACAATTCTGCTGAACATGTCTATGCTAGAAGTGGTGGGTAATATTGGGTATGCTGACAACACAGAGAATGAGAAACTCAATGATCTTATCAAATCAATAGTTATGTAAGGGGAGACCTCTCTGACTCTGGTCTTCCTATGGCTTGTATTTTGTTTCTATCTGTTGTTCTCGGTTGTGCCATCGTCTCTCTGAAGGCATTTTTTGTTTGTTTACCTTCTAGTTTTTTTTATTGTATAGGGTTCGGCCCCTAGTTTGCCACCTTACTTTATCAAAAACATTCACATGATCATCATTCAACATTTTCAAGGATGTATTTAACATCTATAAGACCATCAAATTTATGCTAATGAGTTATTCTACCCAGGATCAAAATGCACACCAAAAATGTTGCTAAGAAGCTCATGAATTACCATATAGACTAATGAAAGCCCTTGAAAGATGTTTAAACCCTAAAAATATTCAATTTGAAAACATGAATATGGTCTTATGGTCTAAGTATATGCAAAATAAACTTAGTCTAAGTCTATACTTTAAGGTCCCCATTGCGGTTTATTCAAATACCATGAATCTTAAACTATCGACTTATACTAAGTCTTATTTTGGAAAATCTTTACAACATATAACTTAGGCCAAAATGTTTCTAACCAAAAGATTTTAATGTGTTTATTAATACAATAAAAAACTATTTGTATTATTAGATCATTATATCATGTTGATCCCTTTGAGAATATTTTATAGGCTTAGCATAAATGTTTTATCCGAAAGTATACATTATGTTTATTAAACATAGCATAAACATTGAATTAAAACATTTATCCATGGTCCCCTTTACATAATTTGAAAAGCTTAGATGTAGACCCATTAGACTAAGGTTTTATTTGTGCTTAATAAACCTTTGCCCAAGGAATTTAAGCCTAAGTCCCACTTTAATAATGTGTTAACTTAAAGCTTGGGCATCTATATTGATTAATGGCTCACACTTCGTAACTAGAGGATGATCTAATGGCATGAAGACACTAAATACTTTTAATGAAGCCCTAAGATTCAATGAGCTTGAAATGTGGTAAAAGCACATTCAAATAAAAGTTGACAAAAAATCCAATGGTTCACATTTTATCGTGCCCCATGACCCAATGGTGCCAAAGCACTGATGACTTTTTAAAATAACATGGAGGCCCCATGGAGATGCCAAGTGGCATAACCACAGGGTGTTAGAACCCAAGAGCCACTTAAAATGCAAGATCTTGGATCACAATCAATGGCTTGAGCTAATCTATAATTTTTATCCAATAGAGTGAAATAAAGAGGGCATTTTTAAATATTAATAGCTAGTGTTCAAAAGGCATTTATGAAAAATGAGATAAAAGGTCCAGATCGATGCCACATAGGTATCATATAAGTAGAAAAGCACAAAATATGGGATCTTATGGGCTCAAAAATGCAAAGGTATCAAGGCAAAGGTCTAAATCAAATTCAAAACATGTATGAGCTAGAATCTAGATATGTCCTACCATTAAATCTCTAAAACCCTAAACCTTGCATAAAATCTATGAAAGTGAACTCAATTGGTTATAATTTGATCTAAAGGAAGATTGATTATCTTTTTGAGAACAAAAGAGCTACCACAAAGACCATTTCACAATATGATGTGAGAAATTTGTAGAAATAGAAACCATGGTAGCTCATAGGCAATAGTTTAAGAAGGAGACCAAACTCTACCTGTCAATAAATAATGAGGGTTGAATCTTCAAGGACACTAAATTAGACATTACAGGCCTAAATTCCCTAGGCATTAGGAATTGGTCTAAACTCTTATTCATGGTGGAGGAGCTAAAACCCATCACAAAATAAGAGTATAGAATTTCCACAGTGAGTAGAAATCATTATGACCTAGTAGTTATCTAGATGATCGGCCTTCATTATGCCACTACAAAACCAGAGGTACTACATTGTATAGACATCCTTGCTCCTATCATTATTGATTGTAGGGTAGTTAATGATTGGATAATCTAGGAAGGGAGTTATAAAAAGGTAGCTTATATTTCCCTAGGCCTTTGAAAAGTATTATAAGCTCCTAATTCCCCATGTAGACTTGTTTAAAATCAAGGAATGGGGCTTTGAACATGACCTAGACACCTTCCTTAGGCCCTGCTTGCTCTATGTAACTCATGTCTTTAAGGATTTTGAGGGTAAAATCCTGACAGTATAATGTAAGGAAGGTATTAAGGTGATCGTTACCCTATTAAACTAAGCCTTAGGATCCCCTTTAACCACTTATTTAATAAAAATATAGGTCTAATATATGTATTACATGGTGAAAGAGAAGCTTACACCTCTATTTGAAGATTTGACTAGTGTCTTCTTGGCCAGGTAGTTCACTACCATCAAAAGGAATACTTCTAAATAATTATATATGATGTCATATTTTTTGGATGCTCTTCTTATCTCCATAAACTTCCCTAGGATAAAGAAGTAGTCTCCTAAGGTTCGCACCACCATTTCCCACCATTACTCTAAATTGCACATCTTTAAGTACATGGACCGCATGCAATTTATTTGTGACTATGTCTATCTAGCCATAGTGGAGGCTATTATAGGTGTTCCCATGCCTATAGTTCATCCACTGATCAATAATTATGTTGAAATGATGGGTAACATCAAGTTCTATCTTGACTACATTGTAATCAAGATTGAGGGGGTCTTGTCCCAACCATATAGGTTACCTGTGTATGTACCAAGTAAGCTAGTTGAACAAGAAATTATTTCCCAACTCATTAATAGATTTTATGGAATCTATAAAGAGAAAAGGATGGGTATTTTCCATCTCTTCCCTCTGATTATTGGAAGGATCATATTCAAGGACTGGAAACAACTGGACATCATGTCTAAACATAGGGATTTATTTGGATTTCAACATGATTAACTCAAAATATGGGACCCAAGGAACATAGTGGGTGACCATTTAAAAGAAAAGAAGTTTTAGAAGCCTAATTATATGCATTAGCTTAGTGTTCATGACACCATTTACATTAAGGCCAAGAATTATGAATAAGTGTTGGCCAGCATCAAAGGGCACAACATCAAGCTTGAGCATAGATTGATAAAGGATGACAACCCATAAGGAGAGGCATGGAAAATGCATCCTCTATAGCATCACTTATTACCTAGACTATTCAAAACATCCTAGGAACAACCTCAAGTGTAAAGAGATAAACTCATGGGTAAATTATGGAAAATCAAGATGAACAAGGCTGAGATAAGGAGAAGCTAGAGGAAAATATAGAAGAGAAACCTAGAAAGGGGCCCTCATCTTTAGCACTACCCCAAAGGCCACCTTCACTAGTTGAATATTTAGATATGATTACCTTAGAGCTAGATGAGACACTTGAGGGTTCCCTCAAGGAAATTGTAGAGGCATATTGTTAGGTTGTGGAGCTAAAAGCTTCAACTGTTGCAGACATGGAGGAGGTTGCTGAGTTCCAGGGAGACTGGCACCGATAGATTGTAGTGCAGAATGAAATTGACATCGGCAGGTGTGAGCTGAAGACAATCGGCATCAATAGGAGGTCGGCCGACATCGGTCACCTCTAGGCAGATAGGGACTGACATCGATCACCTGTGAAGGTTCTAAAACTATTGTTGATGAACAGTCAATTAAGTGAAGTGATTATTTGCATGATTAAGGGCTAATTATAGTCTTGAGCTGCGTGTCTAATTATTGTAATTAGAGATCTATTTTTGTATGCATGGGATCCTATTTAAAGACCCATGAGGCATGTATTTTAATCAAGAAGGCAAGTAAAGCATTGAAGCAAGGAAGCAAGGTCAAGGAGATCTACAAGGTGTAAGGTCAAGGAGATCACCTAAAGCATTCAAGGAGGGGATAACAACTCAAGTTGTTGAGTTGGTTGTGGTTGAGCTAAGAGAGAGAGGGAAGAAGTCCTTGAGGTGTGGCAAGCCTTTGAGGTGGAAGAAGAAGTGGCATCTTCTTTATTGTATTTTCTTTTGAAGATTATCTAATACAAGATTGTGTATTGTCTCTCAAATTCTTTGTTGTTTCAAGTTTCTAGTTACTTAATCATTCTAGTATAATTCCATGTTTAATTGCTTATAAGAAAAGAAATAAATTGTGTTTCCTTGGAAGGGTTCCTAACAGCTGGTATTAGAGCTACAATTTTTAGGGAGCAGGTTATTGTTTGATTACAGGTCATTCTCAGGGGTTTCTGATTGAGTGGGAGTTCAGCAATGGCAGAAGAAAGTAAGCTACGAATGGAGAAGTTTAACGGCAAGAATTATCAACATTGGAGGATGCAGATAGAAGATTATCTGTATCAGAAGGATTTGTACTAAATGTTGGGTTGGGTTGCATGCAAGCCCACAGATATGAAGGATGAAGAATGGAATGTTCTTGATCGAAAGGCTCTGGGATCCATAAGGTTGAGCCTTGCATCATCTGTGATTTCCAACTTATCACAGTGCAAGACAACAGAAGAGTTGATAAAATCTTTGGCAAATTTATATGAAAAGCCCTCGGCTTCAAATAAGGTATTTCTTATGAAGCAGTTATTTACTTTGCAAATGCAATAAGGTGGATCGGTACATACTCATCTTAGTGATTTCCATGGTTTGGTAAACCAGTTAGCTTTAGTTAATATTGTTTTTGATAATGAAGTAAAGGCTCTTTTAATTTTATGCTCTTTACCTAAAAATTGGGATAGTTTGGTTATGGCAGTAAGTAATTCTACGTCTGCTTCTAAAATATTAAAAGTTGATGATGTTGTGAGTGTAATATGGAATGAAGAAATACGCAAGAAAAGCACAGGTGAATCATCAGGGAATGCTCTAAGTGCAGAAAGCAACGGAAGGCAAAGAGAGAAGGTTGAGCAAGAGAAATCAAGGTCGAAGATGGGAAAGAGATATGAATCTAGAGGTGTCACCTATTGGTTTTGTGGAAAGAGAGGACACACAAAGAAAGAGTGTTGGTTGAGGGATAAAGAAAATCAACATGAAGGCAATGAAGAAGCAAAGGATGTAGGTATTGTGGCACATGATGCTCTCATACTTTCTTTGGATAGTCAGATAGAATCATGGGTTTTAGATTTTGGTTCTTCTTTTCATGCATCCCCAAACAAAGATTTGTTCCATGAGTATGTCTAGGGAGACTTTGGAGTGATTTATTTAGGGGATGGTACACCTTGTCAAATAGTTGGCAAAGGGAAAGTGCAGCTGAAATTGCAGATGGACAACACATGGGTGTTGAAAGAGGTTATGCATGTCCCAGTTCTGAAGTAGAGTTTGGATTTTGTAGGAAGGTTGGGTGATGAGGGATGCATAATAACCCTCACAACGGATTCTTGGAAGGTTACCAAGGGTGCACTTGTTTTAGCAAGAGGTAAGAAAGTAGGTACTCTTTATCTATCTACTTGTATTACTGATTCTACTTCTGGTTTATCTACTTCAGCTGTAGATTCAAAGATGTGCCTTAATAGGCTTAGTCAGATGAATAAGAAGGGAATGGATGTTCTTGATTCAAAAGGTATGAGTTTAGATTCGGAAGACATAGATCGAGTTCATTGCAGGAAAAGGAAATTTGATGATTTTGACAAGAATAGGGAAGCCTTGGTGTTTATGGAGGAGATGATGGACAGAGATCAGTCACAGGGGTTGGATAATTCTGAGTAGGGCAGTATGGATAAGGTTTTGATCTAAGATGAGCTCGCAGATTAAAAATTCATCACTTACAAGAATACACAGACACCAACATCGGTCACTTAGAATCGACATCGGTTAGCCAAATACCGACATCAGTCATGTGCAGACTAGTAGGGCCGATAGAGTCAGGCAGGAGAAGTCCAACATCAGTCAGACAAGAACTGACATCGATAGAGAGGACACTAGTGTCAGCCAGGGAAATGATGTCAGTAGTCAGGGTCATTGCAGGGAACTGACATCGGTTGGATGCAGACTGGGAGATGGCCGAGATCGGTCACTGGAACGGATGTCGGGCAGACAGCAAGCTGTCAAGGAGTCTCAAACACCCATATGGAGGTCAAAAAGGGTAAGTGAACCTCATATTCATTGTTCACCTTCTTTATATTGCTTACTGATGGTCAAGAACCAGGGAGATATGAAGAGGCAATGCAGGTAGAATCCAAAAATAGTGGGAGCTTGTCATGGATGAGGAGTGTGAGTCCTTGGAGAAGAACCAAATAGGTATTTGTTGGTGGAGTTGTAAGCTAGAAGAAAGCACTGGATGAGGGATGGATTCCCAAGTTAGAGAAGAGAGTGGATGGATACATGAGATGAAAGGCCAGTGTATATGGTCTTGAGTAGGCTGCAGGACAATGGAGGTTTGACCATTGTATTTTTCTTTACCAGGTTGGATAATATTAGCTACATTATCCTGTTACTATTTTGTGTGTTTTTTGCAGGGTTACACATACAAGGAGTTTCTGAGCTAAGGGTAAAGTTAGTTCAGAGGTATGTCATGAATAATTTGGGAGCAGCAAAATTCTTTTTCAATAAGAGACATGGAAGATCACGGGTTGATTTTGTCTCCAGTGGGAGTTGTCAAAAAGTTCAGATGTGGCAGGGGACTTGGATGACAGGTATAGCATCACAGGTTTTGTGGTGGTTGGTCTTCAAGAGTGATTTTGAAGAGGGATACAGAGCCAAGGGAACAAACTAGATGATGTACAAGTATAGGTACAATTGCAGTTATTTATCTCCAAGTGGGAGATTGTTAGGTTATGGAGCTAAAAGCTTCAACTATTGCAGACATAGAGGAGGTTTCTGAGTTCCAAGGAGACCGGCATCGGTAGATTGTAGTGTAGAATGAAACTGACATCGGTAGGTGTGAGCTGAAGACAACTAGCATCGACAGGAGGTTAGCCGATGTCAGTCACCTCCAGGTAGACAGGGACCGACGTTGGTCGCCTGTGGCCATTCCATAACTGATGTTGACGAACAGTCAGTTAAGTGAAGTGAGTGTTTGCATGATTAAAGGATAATTATAGTCTCGAGCTGTGTGTCTAATTATTGTAATTAGAGATCTATTTTTGTATGTATGGGATCCTATTTAAAGACCCATGAGGCATGAGGCATGTATTGTAAAGAGATAAACTCATGGGTAAATTATGAAAAATCAAGATGAACAAGGCTGAGATAAGGAGAAGCTAGAGGAAAATATAGAAGAGAAACCTAGAAAGGGGCCCTCATCTTTAGCACTACCTCAAAGGCCACCTTCACTAGTTGAATATTTAGATATGATTACCTTAGAGCTAGATGAGACACTTGAGGGTTCCCTCAAGGAAATTGTATAGGCATATGACATAGATGAAGAAGGATAGTAGCTAAAAGAAACTCAATTCTAAGTAGGGGAGTTTGAAGAAGACAAAGGGAAAGAGCTTACTCTTGACATGGTCCCATTGGCTCTTAGAGAGAAGGGGAAGGAATAAATGGCACTGCTCCATATTAGACCCAAAGACCAATGTTGACTCTAACACATCCAACTAGTGACATCAATTTATTTAGTGATGAATTCCCCATTCATGGACCAATCATCCATGACTAGTTTAATTATGGGAAATTACAAATATTCCTTCTCTCTCTCACTCGTGGGCACTCACAAAAGTTTCTAATATTGAAGTACATGATGACATTAAGCCATGGATTATGGCTATGGTAAAGGAATAAGAAGAAAGAATAATTATGGTCACTTTAGGACTAGAGGGCAAGAAAATGGATGCTCTATGAGCATCAGGTAGCATGGGCGTAGAGGTCTTAGAACCTCTAAAATTCAGAGGGTCATCCACCACCATGTATTATAATCCATAGATAGATGGATTGGAAAGGGTCACCACCTATAAATCTATGGTAGGAGTTGAGGAATTCACCTTCTAAAAGATGGATCCCTTTGTAGGATTAATCCTAAGGGGAGGTCAAAAGCTTGGTGAGGCCACTATCCATGAGGAGGATTTTGAGAGCTTATTTGAGGCTCAATCAACTCAAGCAAAGTTTTGGGTCCAAGGGATGAAATAGAGGATTCAAAACTTGGAAAGAGAAAAGGAAAACCTAAAAATCTAGGCCATTTTATTAGTCCTTGATGCCATGATGGATATGTTCGAGCCTCATTATTTGATATATTCAATTCTTTAAATTTAATAAATCTAAGGCAAGATTCCCTAAGCTAGTAGAGTGAAGTAGACAAAGATTTAATAATAGAGTGGCAAAAGGTAGAGACTCGAGTAAGGGATATTATTGACATTATGATTAGTAACTAGATTCCTAAGTTAAAAATTATCAACTTGGCCCATTTGAACAACATAATGTGAATAATAGTAGACAAGGTCCAAGGTCTAAGTGCTTGGACAAGTAATTTAAATAGGCATTTGGTAGATGACAAAGGATTGATCAATAGAATTGATCAACTCTTGAAAACTATGCTGGAAAATCCTACTAAGACCACTTCCCTTAGAATCATTGCTGATGTTGAAATCAAACATAGGGTCACTTTGGTGATGCAATCAGTTATGAGAAAGAACCAAGGCCAATTTGGTAGAGATAACTAAAGAATCCTAGATATGATTTTCACAGTAGAAGAGAAAATTACAAAGGTAAGGAGCATAAAATAAGCCATGGTTAGGGATAACTGAGACTTAGATGACTTGGTGGATCAAGAAGAGGTCTACTTAATGAATTCAATTGTGGACATGGAGCTCATCAAATACCAACATTAAAAAGTAATGGAACTACTATATAATCAATAAGGGGACTCTTCAACAATGGGCCCACCTAGTAGCTAATATTCCTTTTATAAAAACATTGTAATATCTAGAATAGGATTATTCTTTTGTAAGGCATATGTTATTATATTAACATATTTCCCCTAGGTCAATCTAATTGTGAATAAAAAATGTTTTTTTATAACTTTAAGGACATTTGTCCTTACCTTTTGTATACCTGTATATTGTAATTGACTGATGTAATGCCTTATCTTTCTATAAAATTCATGTATCACCATTTGTAAAGAGAGATAATTTTTAAGAAAATTTTGTACACTTGAAGCAATTAACATAATCAAGGAGTTTTTCAAAGATTTTCCATATTTGATATGTCAATTTCTAATATAGCTTTTCTCTCAATTGCTAGTTTTAGGTCTCGAACTTGAATAGTTTTTTTGAATTTTGGATTGCATTTTCTAATCATAGGGTTTCTAATTTATGCATATGCTAGATTAGTTGGAGGATATTAAGTTTTGCTTCATTTCATTTTGCTCTGTATTTAGATGTGCAAATGCTATTTGATTATAGTAGTAAATATTTAAAAGTACACTTGGTTCTTACTTGTGATTCTTTACTTTATCCTTTGAAGTTTACCTAGTATATAATTAAATTTAAGCTTAGGCTATGTTACATCATATATTGGTGTGAATTCATACTTTGTTGTAATTGATGATTTATCATGATATTTTAAACTAATATTGGAAATCACTCATTTTCTTTTCTACCTTACCCTTATCTTTGTTCCCTTTTTTTTACACTAGATCACTATAGTTTAAGCTTCATTATAAATATCCACATAGATTAGTTTATATTTTGAATCTGGGCCATAATTCACTCGGCACTAGCATAGATTCTCTAAAATTCATAAAGAAATGACCATGATGGCTCCCAAACATCACTCATTATAAATTTGTGGAACACCAATACATATCTCTACCACTATTTCACCATAGGTGACATCAATTTACCACAACCTAATACTCATGCTCTAAGTTTTTATAATTCTAAAATGAGAAGTGTTATTTGAACACTAAGAACCCCTGTGGTGCATTTAGAGGTATCAATAAGATGTTTTCCACTGGCACTAGAAGGAGGGCCTTCTTTTGGTGAATTCTTTAAATATCAATTAGTTTTGGTGTGTTTTACCTAAAGATTGATGCTATCTTTATGACTTTGAGTAATTCATTGCTTAAAAGTGTGAAGATCATTGATCTTTGTGGTTTTTAGCACATCTTTGTGCTTTCTTAGACAAAGATCAAATTCCTTTGAGCTTAAATGCTTGCTTTTGGTAAATTTAACGTGAAATTTGATAAATTCATAGTATTTGAGGTTAGGAGGTTTGTTTTGATCAAATGTTGGCATATCTTTCCTAGATCTAAGTTTATTTGGGATTAGACTTATAAGATAGATCATATTAGTGTAATTACATACATCTTTGAGATATTTTAAAGCAAAGATTAATGTCCTTTACTATTATTTACACATTCCTTGAAAAATAAGATTAATGTGAAGGATTAATCCTTGTTCCCTATAAAGATTACCCTGATACATTGTATTTCAAAAAGGATCTTCAACCTTCAAGCTGGAATTACCAAAGATTCAAAATAGATCACACTAAGAGATAAGAGAACCATTGCTTGAAGTTGAGGTTCATATAAGATCTATGTGTGACAAAGGTAGACACAAAAGATGCAAATCTCTACCAACTTTACCCCTTCAAGGTACCTTTGCCTTCAACCTTCATCTAGGTATGGCCTAGTTGGGAGAATTTTTAATTGATGTGCTAGGTATAGTACATGATCTCCCACATAACCCTAATAAATGTTTACCTACATTTAGTCCAATAGGTATAACAACTGTTAAAGAGCACATTAAGTCTTTTAAATCCACCTTAAGGTTCCTAAATGTTGTGCATGAGTATGTATCTTGTAGGTTATTTCCCTTCACCTTTAAAGATCTTGCTTATGAATGGTTTTTGAGATTGTTGAATAATTATATCACAAGTTGGGATGGTTTCACTGATGTTTTCATTGACTAATTTGGTAAGATTGTAAGTCCTTGTGTTATTTAACATCAGTTCACCACCATTAGAAGAGATCCAAATGAGCCTATAAGGTCCTTTAATGATAGATTTCATAAAATGTATAGCAAGAACATAGGCCCTTATAAGACCAATGATTTTTTAGCTCTATAAATTTAAAGATGTAGTGGATCTCATAATCTCTATATTCTTGAAGAGGTTCATGCCAACTATAACTTCATTAGCTAGGGTTTATTCTGAGGTAGTCACCATTAATGACTAGATGCAGCTCCAAGGATAAATGGCATACTCTATGCCAAACATCAACCCACATATGCCTATGATGAACTTATTCCGAAATAATAACCAAAATATCCCATCCACCAATCAAATCCCAAACCTGACTCAGTTACCATTGTGTCATGTTGCTCCCAATCAGAACCTAGAATTCTTAAGCTATTTTATTACTAATGGCTTCAATGCAAATGATCAAAGAGATTTAGTACCAACTCTTGATGCTACCAATAACCAGGTACACAATTTTGAAAGTTTTAAAAATGAGAATGAGTCTATCTTAAAAATGGTCCAAAAGTTGAGCATTGATTTTCTTCAATTGCAAAAATAAGTTGGAAATACTATTAAAAGTTCATCTAAGAACTTCTCATTTCAAAGGTACAATCGGCCAAACAATATATTTTAGAATGATAATTTTCATAATAGTAAGAATAATATCCATCTTCTGAAAAGAAGACCATCAACATTAACCTCACTAATATTGCATTAATTGATTATTATAGAGTGCATTGTATAGCCAAGTATACAGAAATTGATTATATTGAGTTTTTTAAGGCTTTTGAGGCTTTCAAGGAAGAACTAGATACATTTGAAGTAGTCCCTAATAAGGAAAGTGGTACATGTTCTTCTATATCTAATTCATTTGATCAAGCCTTCATGGTTGAGACTTCTGATTTCCCCTTCCAAGAGGAGAATGAACCTAATGAGATTCCTAAGGAGATCTAGGCCTTTCAAAAGTTCTTGAAGAAGACCTATCCATTGAGGAATAGAGAGAAAAATAATCCCTTGATTACCTTAACACCCTCAAATAATTTTTGGACTCCTCTAGACACCTCTTCAAATAACAATCTAGAGCCACCTAAAGGGAGTACTTCTAAACTCAACATTGAAATTCCTAGTTCTTCTAAAACTAGATATAACATAGTTAAGGATATGAAGAAGATAAAGGCTAATATTAATTTGTATGAATTTACATAGATCAAAGAGCAAAGGGACCTCTTACTGGATTCATCATAAAAAATATTCCAATAAGCCACCCAAGGCTAACTATGCCAACGTGATTGTGCATAAAGCTAAAGTTGAATCCCCTCCTTTCTTGCTCACTATTAGGACATTTGGTAAGAACTTACATAATTATTTATTAGACATATGTGCATCTACCAACATGATGCCAGTAGGAATAGGTAAATAACTTGGCCTAACTCTTATTAAGTCTGATAGAGTTATAACTTAGTTTGACAAGTCTAGAGTTAAGGTTATTGGGGAACTTTTAAATGTTCACATGCAACAAGATTTTGATCTTGGAGTGCAGAAATTCATTAATATTCAAGTTGTTGATATACTTGATGTTTATGGAATATTATTAATAAGGAAATAGACCAAAGCCCTGAATGGTTACATGTCCACAGATTGCTCACATTTGTGTCTACCTTGGAAAGGAGTCCCTAATCAAATCAGGAAAGAAAACCATGGATAAAACACATGATAACAAAATACAATGCTATAAACTATAGAGTCAATATAATTGACTCTGACTTAAGGATTTTCACCCTAGATACTGATAAGGTATGTGATCCTGTAATATCCCCTACCAATAGAGATATATGAAAGACACAAAACTATGATACCAAAGACCAAAGCTCTGATACCACTATGATGTCCCTTACTTAGGGGCTCTTTTCCTCTCTACACAACTCTGATATATAGCAATAACAGCTCTGATACCACTGTAATGTCCCTTACTTAGGGGCTTTTTTCCTCTCTACACAACTCTGATATATAGCAATAACAGCTCTGATACCACTGTAATATCCCCTTCAAACAGGGAATATATAAACTCATAAAGCTCTGATCACAGATACCAACTTGCAGAATAGATTCAAATAAGCATACACAAATCATAGTATAATCTCTCAATAGCAAATAAAGATCTCATTACTTGTTCTTCTGGATGATTACACAATTGAGTCTCTGTTATACAAATAAAGAATATTAAAATTTGATCTTAAAACCCTGACTTAGCAAAATCTGGCAATGAAAACTAGATCTAGAAGAGTCTCAGCCTTTCTGTGTCGACACACAAACGCCGTCATCGGTCGATCCCTCGCCGACGTCAGTCTCTGTCGGTCAGCTTTCTGTCGAGGTCGGTCTTAAGTCGACTGATGTCAGTCACTGGAAGCCCTATATCTGCCGATGTCGGTGCCTGAACAGCTCTGAACGGACCTGTATGGACATGGTACGGCTGCCAACCTGTCTCTTCTTAACCCCTGATTGCTGAACAGCTTGATCTCACGAATATAGATTCTAACACAAGATCTATCTCTGTATAACTTATTAGATCAAAAACTAAATAAGAAAATACCTAGAAAGCTCTGTGATAAACTTCTGTGTGAAGTTATCTCTCAACCCTGGAATTCTGTGATAACTTTTGGATGAAGCTATCTCTTAGATCTGTATCTCTGTGATAACTTCTGGATGAAGCTATCTCTCAATTTGGCAATAAATCAGTTGATATCTCACAGCCTCTAAATCACACACAATGAAGAGGGAACGTTCTCCACTGCAATGGAATCCTGGAACCCTTGGCTCAGTCTTCACAGAAGAATTTCTTCAAATCAATAATCAATAATCTATGCATACATAATGAACAATGGCCTCCATGAGAAACCCTTATACCCTCAAAAAGATATGCTTGCCCTAATTAGGGTTTCTTAAATTAGAATTAGGGTTTCTAATTAAAAATAGGCTAAATAATTAATATTTGATTAAATCAATCAAATATTAATATCTCCCTCAATACATGTCGGATCGACGAACCAATCGAAGCTAGTGAATCAGGGAGTGATTCTGCACATAACCATATCAAAATAAAGGAGCTCCACTACATATCAAATATCCCTAAAAAGTAGGAGCTCATGCCAAATGTGTCCAAAATAACCTGAATGAAAATCAAATGTAGAAATTTTGTGAATCAAAGTCAATCCAAGCTCCATTATGACCCTCTATCCATCCTATTAGCCTACGAAGGTCGTATAATAGGCCAATCATCAAATCTGTCAATGTCCATGAAAAAGGGGACATGACAATCTGCCCCTCCGAAAATTGCTTGTCCCCAAGCAATCTCGGAACAATGAACTACTCGATCCACCTGGATCCCAAATGTAGTTATGCTTTGCACTGTTGTGAATCAATGCAAGTACTTGCAACATCAGCAGAAGTAGAACAACGAAAGACTCATAATCAAACTGGCACATGAAACTCCAACCCCCAAGATTACAAATACCATAGTCAAGAGCACATGAGAAACAAACTCTCAAAACATCATAATCCAAGTAGAATGGACAATTCCAACTGCCAATTCCATCTGCAAGAGATGGTGTCAATCCATCCCATAACTGATCTCTCTGTAAAGGCGGCACAACCAACTGTACCACACTATCATCTGTATGAGAATAATCAATAAAGAGACTCGACTCTACTGGTATCTCAAACTCATCAGAATCAGGGACTCCCAAATCCTGAATATATGTGTTAGCCTCAACAATATGCTTCTCATCAGCAGCTACAAAAACATACTCATCACCAATACTCAATGTACTAACCTTTGAGTATACCTCCACACTCTGAATGCAAGCATCAGGCTCATCCTCACTGTCTAACACCTATGCTGAACTCACCTGAAGACAAAGCTCATCCACAACATCCTCAACTACCCCTACCTGTGAAGATAATGTAGATAAATCACTACCTAAAGATGTGTTAATATCTCCCTGTACTGGATCAGCATAACTATCAAACTCATCATGTAAGTGGCTGCATGTCATAGGGAAAGCACTATGATCCTTAGGCCTATTAATTAAACTCTTTAACCATATACAAGCTCTAGGTGAGACATTTTTCCCTTTTGTCCAGACATACCATAAATCTTCTGCCAAAAGTTTAGAGATTTTATCCTCCCCCTCAAACAAGATTGTGAACATGATAGAGTGCATGGATGCTAATACATCACTGGAATGAAACTCATCTAAAATATTCCAAAATATTTTAAACATAGTGCGAATGCCACCAATACATCCTACTAACATCATAATGTTTTCAAATCCATACCTTGCAAAAGTGTCAAGTAATCTCGCCCTCTTTGAGAAATGAGAATCTCTAATGTCATCCAACTTTTCGAAGCTTTTCACCATGGCATGAAGTACCTCTCTCATAATCTGATCATCATAAAAATTAAAGCCAGCTATTATTCTCATGATTTCACTAATACAAGAGAGAGTTGCAAGTCTTACCACCTCATCATGATGTCTCAATAATCGGTGCTTCACCAAGGAATCAAATGCTGGAGATAACACTGTTTGTATCTCATAAGAATTTGACTGCTCAACCTTGCTTAAATAAATTTCTAACTCCTCCAGAGTTTGTAGAAGGTCATCTGCTTGCTGTAATGGATTTTCTAACTTCTTCTTTGCATTGTGCACTCTTTCCTCCAAATCTTTGACACCTGTTCGTGCCATGCTGATACCCAAACTACCCAACAGGATGGCAAGACATTAGCTCTGATACCACTGTAATATCCCCTACCAATAGAGATATATGAAAGACACAAAACTATGATACCAAAGACCAAAGCTCTGATACCACTGTGATGTCCCTTACTTAGGGGCTCTTTTCCTCTCTACACAACTCTGATATATAGCAATAACAGCTATGATACCACTGTAATGTCCCTTACTTAGGGGCTCTTTTCCTCTCTACACAACTCTGATATATAGCAATAACAGCTCTGATACCACTGTAATATCCCCTTCAAACAGGGAATATATAAACTCATAAAGCTCTGATCACAGATACCAACTTGCAGAATAGATTCAAATAAGCATACACAAATCATAGTATAATCTCTCAATAGCAAATAAAGATCTCATTACTTGTTCTTCTAGATGATTACACAATTGAGTCTCTATTATACAAATAAAGAATATTAAAATCTAATCTTAAAACCCTGACTTAGCAAAATCTGGCAATGAAAACTGGATCTAGAAGAGTCTCGGCCTTTCTGTGTCGACACACAGACGCCGTCGTCGGTCGATCCCTCGCCGACGTCGGTCTCTGTCGGTCAGCTTTCTGCCGACGTCAGTCTTAAGTCGACCGATGTTGGTCATTGGAAGCCCTATATCTGCCGATGTCGGTGCCTAAACAGCTCTGAACGGACCTGTACGGACGTGGTACGGCCGCCAACCTGTCTCTTCTTAACCCCTGATTGCTGAACAGCTTGATCTCACGAATATAGATTCTAACACAAGATCTATCTCTGTATAACTTATTAGATCAAAAACTAAATAAGAAAATACCTAGAAAGCTCTGTGATAAACTTTTGTGTGAAGTTATCTCTCAACCCTGGAATTCTGTGATAACTTCTGGATGAAGCTATCTCTCAGATCTGTATCTCTGTGATAACTTCTAGATGAAGCTATCTCTCAATTTGGCAATAAATCAGCTTATATCTCACAGCCTCTAAATCACACACAATGAAGAGGGAACGTTCTCCACTGCAATGGAATCCTGGAACCCTTGGCTTAGTCTTCACAGAAGAATTTCTTCAAATCAATAATCAATAATCTATGCATACATAATGAACAATGGCCTCCATGAGAAACCCTTATACCCTCAAAAAGATATGCTTGCCCTAATTAGGGTTTCTTAAATTAGAATTAGGGTTTCTAATTAAAAATAGGCTAAATAATTAATATTTGATTAAATCAATCAAATATTAATATCTCCCTCAATACATGTCGGATCGACGAACTGATCGAAGCTAGTGAATCAGGGAGTGATTCCGCACATAACCATATCAAAGTAAAGGAGCTCCGCTGCATATCAAATATCCCCAAAAATTAGGAGCTCATGCCAAATGTGTCCAAAATAACCTGAATGAAAATCAAATGTAGAAATTCTGTGAATCAAAGTCAATCCAAGCTCCATTATGACCCTCTATCCATCCTATTAGCCTACGAAGGTCGTATAATAGGCCAATCATCAAATCTGTCAATGTCCATGAAAAAGGGGACATGATAGATCCTAAGGGTGTTCATGTTATTCTTGGACTGTAGAAGTTGCATTTTAATGGTGCTAGGTGTAAGGTTGGATCAGGTGTTGGTGTTGTCTTAACTAACCCTACTAATAGAAAATATCATGCTTCTTATAAGCTCCAATTCCCTTACACTAATAATCTTCCTAAATATGAAGCCCTTATCTTAGGTTTTCAATTTTATATAAAGAATAAGGTCAAAGAACTATTTTTTATGGGGATTCAAAACTAACGGTCAACCAAGAAGGAAATATCAATAAAATCTCTCATACCTTAAAAGGTATAAGTTTACAGTCTAGGATTTGATTAATTTCTTTAATGATTTTGGCATCACTTATATCGCAAGGGAAGAAAACCAAGCTACTAATGAGTTGGCATCTACTACAACTAACCTCATGCCCAACCAAGATTCCCCTAATTTTAGCACTGAGTTAATCCCTTATCTTTCAGTGCATTATAATGTTAACCATTTTCAAGTTTTCAATGATGATCAATAGATATTGGATTTCATGACCAATTTTAAAGCATTTAATGTTCATATTATTGATGATACTGATGAAAATGCATCTAAGGAAGATAAGTTTGATGGTAAAGTCATTCATCTGAATGATAATAAGATCTCTAAGGGGATGATTTCTTTAAAAAGACTGTTTGATCAAGATAAATTGGGTGAGGTTTCTAAGGTTTCCAAGGTAAGTGGAAAAGATTATAATGTTATTTATCTTGGTCTCTAGGATTATCCCTAACTAGTGAATGTTGGAAAAACCAACACAAACATTAAAAATGAGAAGGCCAAAGAACTCCTCACCCAATATAGGGATGTCATAACATGGTCTTATGATGACTTAAATATCTTTGATCCAAGAGTCATTATGCATACTATACCCCTTAAATAAATCCACAAGCCCTTTAGACAGAACAAACACTTGTAAACCCTATCTTAAAACCAATGATCTTCAAGGAGGTCAAAAGATTACTAGATGTTAGGATAGACTTCCCCATCAAGAATTCTACCCAAGTGTCTAAGTTGGTGCCAATCAGGAAGAATAATAGTGAGATTAGACTTTGTATTGACTTCAAAAACTTAAAAAAAACATTAGAAAATGATAACTATCCCCTTCCCTCTCTAGACCAAGTGATACAGGTTGTTTTAGGATCATCTATGATCTCTTTTCTTGATGGATTTTTAGGATACAACTAGGTGTTGGTTGATAGAGAGGATAAGATGAAAACATCCTTCACATCCAAGTGGGGAACCTTTGCTTACAAGAGTATTACCTTTGAACTAATCAAAGTAGGAGATACTTTTCAAAGAGCTATGGGCCATGCCTTCCAAGGCCTGATTGGTAGGTGTATTATCATATATATATATATATATATATATATATATATATATATATATATGATCTAATAGTTTTTTCTAAAAATAGGGAAGATCACTTCATGCACTTACGACAAGTTTTTGAGAGATGTAGAAGGTATGGAATCTTCTTAAACCCTAAGAAGAGTATTTTTTATTTTACTAGAGGAAAATTATTGGGTCTTGTTATAACCAAAGATGGGATCTATATAGATCCTAAAATGGTAGAGGCTATATCCAAAATAGAGCCTATAAATAGTAAAAAAGAGATAAATCCATTCTTTGGTAAGATAAACATTGTAAGGAAATTCATTTCTAGCTTTATAGAGATTGTCAAGCCACTAAATGGCATGTTGAAGAAGGATTCCAAGGTCATATAGAATGAAGAGACTAGAAATGTATTCAATGATATCAAAGAGGCCATTCACCAATCTCTAGTCCTTATAATTCCTAACTTCTTAAGGGACTTCTACCTATATTCCTTTGCATCTAACCACACTATGGCTACAATGTTAACTTATAATATTGATGGGTGTGATCACCAAATAGCTTTTATGAGCACTAATTTTAATAATGATCAATTAAATTATTCATTTATTGATAAGTAGGCATATGCATTAGTCAAGATAGTTAAAAAATTCAAGCATTACATCCTTAGAAATAAGGTACATGTTATCTTACCTGACCCTACCACCAAACTTATGTTAAGTTAGAATGAGCCAGGAGAACAAATAGGTAAGTGGATGCTAGTTTTTTAGGAATATGAATTGATAATGAAAATTAAAAAATTGGTAAGATGCAAAGGTATAATCTAGATGATTGTTAATGATAACCCTAGGCTAAGTATTATGCAAGTGGATTGATAGAACTTTCAAGCTAGTGAGTGGTATGATTTAATCATACATTTTTTAATTAATGGTATTGGTCCTGTAGGATTATTTTAGGAGTAAAAGAGAGACCTAATATTGAAGGCAACCCATTACTTGGTCAAGGATGGGGTCCTATATATAATAAATTTTGAATAAATTTTACTTGAGATGTGTCTCATAGGAAGAAGCCACCTAAATCATGAGTATCTTCCATTTAAAGTTGGGTAGTGGATGTCCATCTGAGAGAACCATAGCCCATACAATTATTAGAATTGGCTATTATTGGCCAACTATTTTCAATTTACTCACAAAAATGAGAGGGAATGCCACTCATGTCAAGTCTTTATCACTAAAGAACTAAAGGTAATGATGCCTCTCCAACTAATCATGGTTGATAAACCCTTTTCTCAATGGGGGTTAGACTTTATTGGGGTAATTAACCCTAATTCATTTGAAGGTCACAAATATGTCCTAACTACTATAGACTATGGTATAAATTGGATTGAAGCTATAACCACTAAATAATGAAGGACTAAAGAAGTGATCAACTTCTTGGAGGAAAACATTTGTATTAGGTTTAGAACTTTAGTCTCTCTAGTGTGTGACAATGGATCTACCTTAATGTCTATATAGATGATCGAATGGGCTTATGATAATGGCATTACTCTAAAGTTTTCATATAACCATTATGCCTAAGGAAATAGAGTATTTGAATCCACAAACAAAAAAACTAATGAAATAAATCAAGAAGTATGTTGCAAAAAAGCCCAAAACTTGGCACAAACTCCTTAAATTTGCACAATCGGCTGATAGGATAAGAATTAAGAAAGCCTTAAGAGATAAAAATTTCTATTGGTGTATGGACAAGAACATATCTTTCACATTACTATCAATTTGACTACATATAGGTTCATGCAGGAGTACATGGAAGAAAGTTAAGAACTTGCTAATTCTAGATTGTTGGACATCATTCAGATGGAAGATAAAAGAGAGAAAGACTTTATTGATTTTAGTAGATATCAAACCATAGTGAAAATATGGTTTGATAAAAGGTCAAAGATAAAGGTGTTCAAAAAAGGGGGCCTAGTTTTCCTCTAGGACAAAGCATCCGAGCCTAAAAGTAAACATGGTAAATTCACACCCCTATGGATTGGTCCTTGTCAAATAGTAGAGACACTTAGGAACAACACCTTCAAGTTGAGATACCTTCAAGGGGATGAGTTCACCCTGCCCACCAATGGGCATAATCTCAATCATTACTTTTTTGTTGCTCCACTAGAGGTCTTCATGGAATAAACTCTATAAGATGGTAGACTTAGTGTAGGTAGGCTAGTTAGTTTCTTTCAATCTTCCTTTCTTGTCACTTGTTTGTATATAAGCATGTATATATTTATTTGGTTTTCTTTTCATTCTTATTCTCTTGCTTTCTATTGTGTGTTTCTTTCTTGTTGCCTTATTCCTTGGTTCTAATAAGTCATCTTGGACAATCTTGAGCTCAAAGTTATGGATTTTTCTTGAATATTCCCAAAATTCATAAATGTAGGTGTGTACCTCATACATATGATGACTATGGTCCTAAAATATGAGTATAGTGTTGTAATTTTCAGAAATTGGTAAAGACCAATAGAATAAGCCAATCTTTCATAAGAACTTGACCATTGTCTTGACCTCATAGTGGTTTTAAGAAGATTCACACTTGTAGGGTGAGAACTCAAACTATCATGGTATATCCATACTATAACTTAATCAACATCCTTTCCTAGACTAATGGTTGTAGCCATAGGTGATTCTCCATAGATCAAACACTTGACCAAATCCTAAAACCTATCTATTCTAGTTTCCAACCTTGTTGAAAGCATAAAAGTCCTAAGAAAATACCCAAAAAAAGGAAAATTCAATGCAAAATCAAAATATTTACAAGCATAGGTGATTCTAGTAATCTCCTTTAGGGATATGGATGCCTAGTAGGTACTGGAGCAAGGATTTGAGTGGAGCAAAAGGCATCTCTATTGAGGCTATGGATGTTTGGCTAGTAGAAGAGTAATGCCTAATCCTTTCCTAAGATAAAATCAAGGTTCCTAATGGATATCTAAACATGATCTAAGTCAAGTGTTAGTGATTAAGGATATGAAACATGGAATTTGTTTCTTGAACCCCATGGCAAACAATAAGTAGAATCAAAGCACACATATAGTATGGTTATGTCTTAGTGTTTAACCCTAAGTCTATAAGTGTAAGGTTTGTTTCAATCATAATCTAATCTAGATGATGATATTGATCAAGTGGAGTGGATGACCTAATTATTTATCTAAATCAAAGTCTCTAGGTTCTAACGTATTATTATGTTTTGCCCTAAGTTTCCATTTGTTGAGGCCAACATACCCCCCATTTTTTTGAAAATTGGGACCTTTGAGAAACCCTGAGGATTAAATATGAAAACATGACATGTTAAGATCATTTATAGAATTTGAAGATCATCCACTTTATCAAAATCAATCTTACTTATTATATTTTGCTTTAATTTTGACTAATAGTGATAATAAATGGTATTTATGGATTTTAGTTGTAGGTTCCATGGCATTTGTTCCTGATAAATTCATTCCAAAACCCTGGCAAAACCCTCAGTTCAAATTTGAATACTGATGGGAACCAAATTGGTGGGAACCATTTAAAAATTGCTTTGGACTTAAACATAAATTTCATATCATAAGTTTAGTCATGTTTTAACACAATTAAGATAGCCTAAAATGCTTAGTCCCCTTTATTATTCTCCCTTTTAAATTTCCTTTTGTGCCTAACTAATCTTTCTTTTACAAGGTACTTTTAATATTTCCTAGCTTGGTCCCTTTAATTTATACATTAGCCTAAAATTTTAATCCCAAGGCCCTATTGTATTTATTAATACAAATGGTACCTTACCCTTAACACCTTAGCTTACTTTTTACTTCAATTCTGAGTCCTAACTTAACTTGCTTACTTCTCACAGATCTGATGATCCTTGCTTTATCATGAATTTGATCAAAAAGAGTGAGAAAGCCTTGAGATTTGGCTTAAACAACATGCATCTTGAAAGATATAATGTTTAATGCTTCATCATGGGAAGAGGATCCAACGTCATGAAATCCCCAATAAAGATGCACCCTTAGCCTTCATCCAAAATTTCTCACTTCATCGTGAAGACTCAATCAGATGGAGTGAATCCTAATTTAAAATTAAAAATATTATGGAATCCCCCAAGAAATTACATGTGGCACTCTTACATTCAAGGATTGAAATCAAATAGACCCACTTGATAGAAACAACCAATCATGAGTAAGCTCTTGGATCATGATCCTATAGCTCTTGCTTCATCACAGATCTTGATCTGATGGACTGAGTTAAATCCAAGATCTTGGGAAGCCCCATAAAAGTGCCAAGTGACACTCTCACATTAGATCATAATAATTTTATGAGCTTAAATTTGGTACTCGTGGGACCTTCATTTTATATCCATAAGGATGTATTTGATATACGTACAACCATCAACTTTAAGCCCATTAAATTAAAAGTTTCACTAGCTTAAAATTGACATTTACATGACCATCATTAAACATCTACAAGGATATATTTGAAATCTAAGATACCATCAAATTTAAGCTAATGATTTATTCTACTTATGATCAATATGCACTCTAAAAATGTTGATAAGAAGCTCATGAATTACCATATGGACTAATGAAAGCCCTCAAAAGATGTTCAAACCCTAGAAATCTTCAATCTGTAAACATGAATATGGTTTTATGGTCTAATTATATGCAAAATAAACTTAGTATAAGTCTATACTTTAAGTTCCCCATTTCAATTTATTCAAATACCATGAACCGTAAACTATAGACTTACACTAAGTCCTATTATGAATAATCTTTACAGTGTAGAACTTAGGCCAAATATTTTCAACCAAAAGATTTTAATGTGTTTATTAATACAATAAAAAACTATTTTTGTCATTAGATAATTATATCATGTTGATTCCTTTTGGCATATTTTATAGGCTTGGCATAAATGTTTTATCCCAAAGTATACATTGTGTTTTATTAAACATAACATAAACATTGGCTTAAAACATTTAGCCATGGTCCCCTTTATATAATTCAAAAAAATTAGGCATAAACCCCTTAGCCTAATTTTTTATTTGTGCTTAATAAACACATAATAAACCTTATCCTAGGGAATTTAAGCTTAAGTCTTACTTTAATAATGTGCTAACTTAAAGCTTAGGCATCTTTGTATATTGATAACTTGCACTTTATCATCAAATGATGATATAATGATGTGAGAACCCCAAAGAATTTTCAATAAAGCCTCAAGAGACCATGATTTTGACACATAGAGAAATCACATTTGAATAAAATCTAACAGATAATCCAATATTTCATACTTTATCATGCCCCATGATCTAATGGTGCAAAAACATCGATGACTTTTCAAAAGAATTTGGATGCCCTGTGGAGATGCCAAGTGGCATAACTATAGGGTGATATAACCCAAGAGATAATTAAAATGCAATAGCTCAGATCATAATCAATGGCTCATGATAATCTAAAATTATGATCCAATAGAATTAAATAAAGAGGGCATTTTTAAATACTAATAGCTAGTGCTCAAAATGCATTTATGAAAAATGCCATGAAAGGTCTAGATAGATGCCACATAGGCACCACACAAGTAGAAAAGGACAAAATAGGAGATCTTATGGGCTCAAAAATTCAAAGGTATAAAGGGCAAGGTCTAAATCAAATCCAAATAATGTATGACCCAGAGTTTAGATGTGTCTTGCCATTAAAGCTCTAAGATCCTAAAACCTACATAAAAATAACCCAAGTGAACTCAATTGGTTACAATTTGATACAAAGGAATCTTGATTATGTTATTGAGTAAAAAAGAGATACCATAGAGACCAATTCACAATCTAGTGTGAGAAATTTGTAGAAATAAAGACCATGGTATCTCACAGGTAGTAGTTAAAAGAGGAAACCAAACTCTACATGTCGACAGATAATGAGGGGTAAATCTTCAAGGACATTGAATTAGACATTATAGCTCTAAATTCCCCAAGCATTAGGAATTGTTTTGAACTCTTCTTCATGGTGAAGGAGCTAAATTCCATCATAAAAGAGGAGTAGATAATTACCATAGTGAGTAGGAAGCATTATGACCTAGTCATTGTCCAGATGACCGGCCTTCACTATACCATTACAAAACCTAAGGTACTACATTGTATAGACATCGTTACTCCTATCTTTGATAATTATAGGGTAGATAATGATTGGATAATCTAGGAAGGGAGTTTCAAGAGGGTAACTTGTATTTCCCCTATGGCCTTTGAAAAGTATCTCCCAATTCCCCATGTAGAATTGTCGAAAATTAAGGAATGGAGCTCTGAACATGACCTAGACACCATCTTTAGACCCTAGTTGCTTCAAATAACTCATATCTTTAGGGATTTTGAGGGTAAAATCCCAATAGTCTAATTTAAGTAGGGCATCAAGGTGATCATGGCCCTGTTAAATTGAGCTTTAAGAGCCCCTTCAACCACCTATGTAAGCAAAATCTAAGTCCCCTATGTGTACTACATGGTGTAAGAGAAGCTTACCCCTCCATTTGGAGATTTGATTAGTGTCTTTTTTGGCCAAGCAGTTCACCGCAATCAAAAACAAGACTACCCAACAATTCTATATAATGTCATATTTTGTGGACACCCTTTTTGCCTCCATCAACTTCCCTGGCATAAATAATTAGTCTCTTAAAGGTTTCACCACCATTTCCCACCATTACTCTAAATTTCACATATTTAAGTATGGGAACTAGATGCAATTTGTTTATGACTATATCTACCTAGCCATAATGGAGGATATTATAGGTGTTCCCATGACTAGAGTCCATCCATTGATCAATAAGTATGTTGAAATGATGGGTGACATTTGGTTCTATCCTGAATTTATATTCATTAGGATTAAGGGGATCTTGTCCCAACCATATAGGTTGTCTTTGTATGTACTAAGTAGTCTTGATGAATAAGAGATTAATTCCTAACTCATTAATAGATTTGATAAAATCTATAAAGATAAGATGAAAGGTCTTCTCCACCCCTTCCCTCTGATTATTAGAAGGATCATATTGAAGGACTAGAAATAGTTAGACATCATGTCCAAACATAGGGATTCATTTGGGTTTCAGCTTGATGAATTTAAAATGTAGGACCCAATGAACATAGTGGGTGAACATTTAAACTAGAATAAGTTTCCCAAGCCTGAGTATATGCATTAGCTCGATGTTCATGATGCCATTTACATTAAGGCCAATAATTATGAAGAAGTGTTGGCCAAAATCAAAGGGCACAACATCAAGCTTGAGCACATATTTATAAAGGATGATAAGCCATTTGGAGAGGCATGGTAAATAAATCCTCTACAATATAAATTATTGCTTGGACCATCATGGGCATCTCAATAATAACCTCACGTAGAGTAGCCACAAACTCAAGGGAAAATTATGCAAAAGCAAGATGAACAAGGCTAAGGTAAGGAGAAGCTAGAGGAAAATCTAGAAGAGAGACCTGGAGAGGGGCCCTCATCTTTAACACTACCCCAAAGGACACCTTCACTAGTTGAATATTTAGATATGATTACCTTAGAGTTGGATGAGACACTTAATGGTGCCCTCAAGGAACTTGTAGAAATATATGACACAAATGAATAAGGGGAGTAGATAAAAGAGACTCAAGTCCTAGTAGGGGAGTCTGAAGAAGATAAATGGAAATATCTTTATCTTGACATGGTTTCATTGGCTCCTAGAGAGAAGAGGAAGGCAAAAATACTACTAGTGCTTGTTGGACCCAAAATACCAAGGTTGACTCTCACACATCCAACTAGTGAGGTCAACCTATTTAGTGATGAATTCACCATTCATAGACCAATCATCCTTGACTGGTTTATTTATGGGAAATTTCAAAAGATTCCTTCTCTCTCTCGCTCATGGGCTCTCATAAAGGTCACCACTATTGAAGTACATGATGACATTAAGTTATGGATTAGGGTTATGGTAAAGGAACAAGAAGAAAGAAGAATTGTGGTCACTCTAGGAATAGAGGTTAAAAAAATGGATGCTTAGGGAGCATCAAGTAGCATAAGTGTAGAGGTCCCAAAACCTTTAAAATTCATAGGGTCATCCACCACCATCCAGTTTAATCCAAAGATAGTTGGATCAGAAAGGGTCACCACCAGTAAAGCTATGGTGGGAGCTAAGGAATTCACCTTCCCAAAGGTGAAGCCCTTTATAGGATTAACCCCAGTGGGAGGTTAATAGCTTGGTGAGGCCACTGTCCATGAGGAGGATGTTGAGAGCTTGATTGAGGCTCAATCATCTCAAAAAAAGTTTGGGGTCTAAGGGATGAAATAGAGGATTTAAAACTTGGAATGAGAAAAGGAAAACCTAGAAACCCAAGCTAATTTTTCAGTCCCTAATGCCATGATGGATATGTTCAAGGCCTAATTCTTTGATATGTTTAATTCTTTAATTTCAATAAATCTAAGGCAGGATGCCCTAATCTAGCAGGGTGAAGTAGCCAAGGAGTTAATAATAGAGTGGAAAAAAGGAGAGACCCAAGTAAAGGATCTCATTGACATTGTGATTAGGAACAAGAATCCTAAGTTTAAAACTATTAGCTTGGCCCATTTAAATAACATACTAGGAATAATAGTAGACAAGGTTCAAGGTCTAAGTGTTTGGACAAAGAATTTGAACAAGCTTTTGGTAGATGATAAAGGATTTATCAATAGAATTGAGCAGCTCTTGGGAAATATGCTAGAAAATCCTACTAAGACCATTATCCTTTTAATCATTGATGATGGTAAATTCAAACACAAGGTCATTTTGGTGATGCAATCAATTAGGAGTAAGAGCCAAGGCCAATCTAGTAGAGATAACCAAAAAATCCTAGACATGATTTTCACAGTAGAGGAGAAAATTATAGAGGCAAGTAGAATAAAATAAGCCATGGCCAGGGATGACTAAGACTTATTTGACTTGGTGGATCATGAAGAGGCTTGCCTAATGAATCTAGTTATGGACATGGAGCTCATCAAATACCAACATCAAAAATTAATAGAACTAATGCAGAATCAACAAGGGGACTCTTCACCAATGGGCCCACCTAGTAGCTAATATTCCTTTTATATAAACATTTTAATATATAGAATAAGAATATTCTTTTCTAAGGCATATGCTAGCTTTTTATCATATTGCTCCTAGGTCAATCCAATTCTTAGAATTCTAGAATGAGAAGTATTCTTTAAACACTAGGAACCTATGTGGTGCATTCAGATGTATCAACAAGTTTTTTTTGAGACAAAATATTATTGCATGAATTAACATAAAATTAGAGTTTCTATTATTATTGTGCACTCAAAAAATACGTTCACAAAATATAATAGCATCTCCAATAATTAACTATCTCATAAAATAATACTTACATGATTTACTCCAACACCCTCCCTTAAGATAGAATAGGGAGTGAAAAAAAGAGATAGTAAAGAGACTGATGGGCCCTGGTAACTAGGCCTAATCAGGTACCCATGTACAAATCATAGTGAAATACAAAGTGTCCATATGGTAACCAATCCATCTTACCAAACTACATGGATGATAAATCGCTATAACCACCAAGTCAAATAGGAATTTTTACTCTATATGAGGTTAACTTTGTAAAAAAACATTGATGTCAAAACACTGAGAAAAGAGTCACCAAGGATGAAATGTATCATTGCAAGGCACCAAAAACTAGTAATAATAGTTAAGGTCAAGAGATTAAAAAACATATCCTACAAGGTGTCTCAAAAAAGAAAATAGCTCAATACTTGAACATAATGTTGAAGAGGTGCATTAGATATAATGAAGGCCATCAAATACAAATGCACTTGGTGGACTCAAAAGTCTCAATGGAACTCAAATCTACATGAGTGGTCTAGATCCACTACTTGATCAACAAAAGAACTGACACTAGAATGCACTAGAATAACTCTTATTAAAAGAGACTATTAAAGGTGTTAGTAGTGTAAAATGGTTCACCAACTAAATTTGATATACTAACAGAGGATGAAGTACACCAAGGGTAAGCATGGAACACAACTAAATATGCAATATCTACACCATACCCCCCCCCATACTATTGATTGGGTGGAGTGATGTAAAAAAGATCTATATGAGTGGACTGAATCTATTATTCAAACATTAATATGTTGACACTGTATTCACTAGAATAGCTACTCTTTAAAAGGTGGTCAAGTTCTATAATAAATCTAAAGGAGACTGCCAATTGTTAAAAAATGTCAAAGATACCGAACTAATATCTCTCAAAAAAAGGCCTTGGTGTTGATTGATAGTCAACAACTGAAGAGTAGGTGCTCAACATAAAGCATATAAACATGAAGAAAAATAATCCATAACTATTATTATGACCACAAATAAATATCCCATACAACAAAAAAACATTAGATGATGTATAAATCCTATAATGTGATCAATCTATAGAAGATGCCATCAAGAATAAGAGAATTGATCCTAAAATAAGGGAGCAGTATGTGACACAAAATTGTACTCAAGAATGTAGGACATCAAACTTTACCAAAAATGCATCCATGAGTAAAAAAGTGGCACAAAAAAATAAAATGTACACTAAAAAATGGGACGTTAGACTCTATCGATAATGCATTTATGAGTGCAAAGTGTGATGACAAGAGCAATAATGTGGGCTAAGAGGGCATAAGCACAATAACAATGACTCCAAAAATGAAGGTAAAGAGGAGAAAAAATAAGTTTGTTTTATTTGTGAGGGGGTCTAACCTTGTACCAGACTAGACCTCACCCTCCATTCTCTAACACATGAGAATTAAGTTAAATACACAAAAATAATTTTCCCTTTACAATAATGCTCATCCTTTTTACAATAATAACCCCACTATTAAAAAATTTCCCCCATCTTTAATAAATTCATCCCCCAATAAGATGACAAGCCACCACTTTGAAATGACCCCTCCACATTTAATAAATTTGGTTAGTAATGAAATCACTTAGAAAATATTACCTCCATATGTTTGGTTGAATTAGTGATTTTATTTTATTTTGTTTATAAAAAACTCAATGTTTTAAGTGAATGACACAACTAAAAAGGAGTTAAAAACAAAAAAAACTACCAAGTCTCCATGTATATTTGGAGTGGAAAATTAATTGATGGTGGAAAGGGAGATCAGGTAATGGTAGTGAGGAAGGTTCTTATCCACTTAGATGTGGCATGGAGATTAGAAATATTAGATATTTGAACTATCAGATATTTGGGCATAAAAATTTGAAGAAATCAGTGATAACCCACAACATGGTTAAAAACTTGACAGTTGGAGAATAGCTTAGTAATAATATGGGATGTGGTATACTATTGATTTTGAATACACCACATCATATTACATAGAACAAAGGCTAATGAGATTTTGATCTAATACCATACCATGAAACTCATGTAATGGATGGAGTAAAAACTACATGCACCCTATAAAGACACATTTTTAGAACTGGAGAGAGTGACCTATAACAAAAATAGGGTCTACAAGCTCATCTTTATCAGTTTTGGTCCTATCAATACTATCACACCATTTATCTCAAACTACACCAGTTTATAGTCCCTCATCCTCTTAAAACACTAGGCCTAACTCAAATGTCATCAAGATCAATTTTCTAAGTGAAAAATAGTGATTTCTTCAATAGGTTATTGGACTATTTCAATATTAAAGAACCAAGCTCAACCTTGATTCTTTCAACATACATCTAAGGTTCTTAGGAGGTTGAGAATGTTAAAAAACTAAATGCAAACTTTGTAGATCTAGATCCAAGACACACCATCAAGACTGTGCTCTAGCAAGTATATGGATTGAATTTTACCATTTCTAATCCACCAAACATGAACAATCATCTAGAAAAAAATATATCATCCTTTGACATTCTCTTCCTTTTATATAGGTCATCGGTGGGGAGAGATTTTAGGAAAATAGTTTGATAGTTGTAAAATGTCCTAAAAATGATATGGGGTTCGAGCAAGACAAACTATCAAAAAATAGTGGCCCAACCAGTTGTATACAACAAACAAAATTGTGAAGGAGAAGGATCTCAAGCAATGAGGATAATAACTTAATTCAAAGTATAATGGATTGTATATATCCATTTTTTTAAGAACAGGTCCCAACAAGGATAGAAGTGGCATGAAAAACTACCAACCAGAGTTTTAAAACTACCAAAAAGTTGAAGCAGGATTGACAAGTGGCAAGCACTGTGTTAATGCAAAAACTTGTCAAATATCCCTTCATCTAATGCAAACACAAGACTTTAATAAAAAAAAGGTTGTGGGTGATTGACATAGTCTAATCCACATATATCTTAAATCAAGATTTATGTTGGCTTAATTTTGGGCCAATGGGTTGAGTAATAGTTAAAAGAGGAGCTCTAATACCATATTAGAGTTCATATTAAACTCATAACCAATAGTATCTATCCTAAAAATCATTAATATAAAATTAACAACACAAATATTATACATAGAGAGAAAATATACACAATCAAGTCTCTCAATTATATTCACAATTATATGTGTGGGTCTCCATAATGACCAAGTCAAAAGTACATAGGAGTGTCTATTAAATATGCAAGGTAAGTTTTTTTGGGAAATAAAATATTGTTTCATAAATAACCATAAAATTTGAGTTTCTATTATTATTATTATGAACTCAAAAAATACATGCACAAAATATAATAGCATATCCATTAATAAACGAACTCCTATAACAATGTTTACATGCTTTACTCCAACATTGAGATAGTCATTTTCATGCCTAAATGTGTAAATTCAATGCATTAATGGAATGTGGATAGGACAACCTACATGGTGTGAATCCATTATCGATCAAGAAGGATGTTATAGGGAGATCAAGATCAATGATCTAGAATAAGGTTTTTTACATGATAGGCCCAACCATTATAAGAATATATATGGTGCCCATTGATTCCCTTTCATTAATATCAAACACATTGATAGTGATGGTGTTTTAATCCAACGTTTCTTCAAAGTAATCAATATGTTTTATTAAGGTTAAAATGTAGATGATAAATCATGATCCATTGTCTAAAAATATATTTTTTACTTTGTGTTTAATGATGTAGGCCTTGATATACAAAGGGAGATTATGGGATGGACCAATAAGAGGTATGTCATATTGGTCAAATATGAGTTTTCTAGTCAAATACAAGTGTCCAATGAGTTCTTAGAATTGGGATGGATCAATATTATTTGGAACTCTTGACTCGTGAAGTATTTTGTACAAGATGTCCTTGTGAATAGTAGATGCTTTGATAAGTTCCAAGAAAGATATTTTAGTAAGATGCTTCTCAAGTTATTTGATAAGGTTGTATTTTCCTTCCAGATTAGGCATAATAGGCTATTTGATAGTGATTTTATTGTGCCTAGTTGTGATAGCAGAATCTATGGCTATAATTTTTATGCTGGTGACATAGTTGTTTATCTATTTTTTATGACCAATAACTATGTTGTATGAATGGGAGGATTTTATATAGTTTATGTAATTAGTTTATGTGTTTTGGACTTGATTTTAATATGGAGGAGTTTTATTATGTTTTGGAAAGGGATTTTTGTAAATCCCCAATTGCTGATTTTTGGATGTACATGCATCTCCTTATAGTTCAATATATCCATTATCGATCAAATCCTAGACATACTTATTTAAATTTATGCATTTTTTGGTAGAATGCCCTTTTGATTTTATGAAAATAATAATATTAATTCTCTTTATACCACATGTGTTTCATCTTTGTTTCATCAAAAGTTTTTATTTTCATGAACACATTCATGTTTGCATCAACTAATTTGTGAAAGATTGATTCCAATGATTACCCTAGATGCATGTAATGTCCTATTTTTATTCCTACTTGGGTTGCCACCTAGGAATGTTAATAAAAACATAAACATTAATATATAAATTACATTGAAACTCAAAATGAAAATTCTAATCTACAAACTGCAAACATTAATCTATGGAACATAAATGCTAAAGCTCATATCATAAACATTAAAACTCATAATGCAAACACTATTAACCATAAATAAATGAATAAACATAGAAGCACTATTACAAAAGATGAAAATGTTGATCCTCAAAACAAGAATGCCAAACCTCATATATGTTAGGAGACACTTGTATTAAAAAAAAATGGCAATATGCAACACGAAATCATTTTTCCCAAGAATGGAAACGCTAAAAATCAGAGTGAAAATGTTAGCTCATAGAAAATAGAAAAAAAATGGAAAATACCCTCCATATTTCTTCCCAAATGATTTCAACTTGAATTAAGATCTATAAAAAAAATACTAGAAAATAAACTAATTAGAGAAACTTCATCAAACAAGCAAAAAAGTGTAATAAATTGAAAAGGGAATGGGTCCCACAGGTATGTCAAAATTTAATATGCTAAATGTAGAGCTTGAATAAAAACTATTAATAATCTATCTCCTACTCTAACTCACAATATAAACCTTTGATTGATCAAAATGATAGAGAACAACACAAATTTAGCTTCACCTACCAAATTAATATCCTCTTTTGTTGATTAGATTTGTTCTTTTGTTGAGTTTAATAATTATGTTTGCTTCAATGGACCCATGTAATAAATTATGCAACATTCAGAAAAGATGAGTGATGGCCAAGAAAATAAATGGATTCAAGAGATGTCAAGAGTTCTCAATAACTCTAAGAGTTTTCAAGAGGTCTCAATAGATTAAAGAGTTATCCAAAGATTAAAATTATTTTAAATAGTTTTCACATGCTCTATAGAGATGTCCAAATGGAGGATGAAGGGGTGCTCTTTTAGATTTTTAGATGGGGGAATGGATGGTTGGGATAAATCAATATGTATTTGAATATATTGATTTGAAATGGATGATATTTGATTTTCATTCAATAAGGAAGTTGAATATTAGTGAGTTGGTTGAGGGAGCTTAGGGGGTTATTTGGTTGGCTTAATGAGTTGGTTGAGGGATTTTTAAACTGATTTAATGATTTGGTTGAGGCATTTAATGAGTTGGTTGAAGTATTTATTTATTTTTATTAAATTTGTGTACATGAAATTATTTAGGAGTCAATTAACTTATTTTATACTGATTAATTTAGATATTTATTTATGGGATTATTTTATTGGAATTAGATAGGATAATTTGATTAGTGTGGTAATGTTACATGGGGGTCATGGTGTTAGCATGGGTTTGTTAAGATGCTAGAGTGAGTTTACTAGGATTATGGATGGTGAAAAATTTAAGGTGTTGTAATTAGGGTGGAAGAATTAGGATATCTACACTATATTCAATAGGCATACACAAGAAAATAAAAACAAAGTATACAATGGATGGTGTTCTATTGTGTGTTAATCTTGACCATTGTTTTTTAAGCCATGTTTTTGGTATTTATTTTTTAGGTGTTTCCTATTTCAGCCCTATTATTGATAACATGATGGTTAGCTTCTTTTTTTTGAGCATAGGAATTTAAATTATCAATTTTATTTGTCTTTCATTAATAATATCCTCTTAATAAAAGCATTTCACATTGGATGTGTTTATTTGTCAATTTTGTTTTTATTATTTTTCTTTATATCTTCTTCCTTGGATTTAATAAAATGATGCCATATAAAAACTAACTAGGAAAGAGAAAGTAAGTGAGTGACCATGCACACATGTGGATGTATATAAATATAGGCCAAAGAATAAAATGACAAAACATTGATAGTGTGATTTTTGAACATCATCTTTATATAGACCTTGTGTTGAAGTACATTATCGGTGATTTTTGTTTGATACTTATGTTGCTTTTTATATTTTCAATACACTTATATTGAAATTTGGAATGAAATAATCAATTTACTAAACTAATTACATAAATGGAATTTTTATGCATTGAATTATTTTCAATTAAAACTAAATCCTCACCTAATTCATAGTTTACATAAGATTCATGATATCTAAACATATTTATGGCATATGTAAACACCCTAATTTGGTCAATAAACCACAAGTATTATGTTTTTTGTTTCTCTTTCACATGAATGTCTTAGTGATGATTATAAACCTTGTTCACATGGTCATTTTGAGTCTTTTGATCTTTCTTATGTCTTATTTTCCTTAGTTATGATACTCCTAGCATGTACAGGTCACCAAAACACACTCATAAGGGCCCATAGCCTATCTTTCATAATTTTAGCTCTATTTTAGGCCTTAGGGAACTAGTGTCACTTTTAGGATATTAACACCATATGGGACTAGTATCCACTTATGGATCTAATGTCTGGTGCACCCTTTATCCTGTGTTTGAGTCTTGACCCCTCCTTGAGCCTTATCTTATTTTTTTTATCCCTATTTTTATGAATTGTTGGCCAAAAAACAAGGTCTTATATTCAAAACAAGGTTCCTTCTATATAAAAAGGCTCACAAGGCATTTTACATGTAGCACTTACTATTTTGTCACATAATTACATAAAATAAATCAATAGTACAATTCAATACTCTACATATTACTCAATCATCGCACCTAGACATTGCATGCTTGATCAAAGAAGGGTCTAAGTGAAAATCATTCTAGTATGCCATGCAAGTTGATGGTTCACATTGCCTAAGGGATAACTAATGTGATATCAGACCCCTAGCATTGGGGTTAATGTAGGCAATGATCAGGATAATAGGGGTTCTACATCGTGTAATTGTCACATCTCACAACCTAATTTTTCCTTCCCTTTTTAGATTTTATCCATTTATTGTTTCATGTGTGAAGGTATTCATTAATGTTTTGAAAGATATTAAACCAAAATAGTGACACAGATGATCCCCTGAAGGACACAAAACCACTTACCAAACCTCAAGAACCTCTTGTAACTTCCCTAAAAGTTTTAAACAGTCTCTACATAAAGGACATTAGTGACAAAATTAGATAGTATATTTTCCTAATATCAAAACTACTATCTTAAGCTAGATTTCAATAAAAAGTCATAAGACAAAAGGTTTATGCATGTATGTTCAATCATTTCCAGTACCTTGATCTACATAAAAATCTATTTATCCCCAGATAAGTTCCTTTTATCCTCTCACTTGCTATTTTGGAATGTTAAATAAAATCAATAATTTCTAGTTTTTATCTCAGATTAACAACATACTCATCCCTTTAAATACATAGGATTTACATAGTAAAACCCTAAAAATATTAAAACATTTGGTGACCCTAATTTACTTCAAATATTACTTAAAGCCTTAGCTTTCCTTAGGGATCATTTCCTCCAAATTTTGGACATTAAATTAGGGTTAATATATATATATATGAGTTTTTGGCATAATATATCTAATTTAATCAATTCTCCATTAAAATTTCATTTATTTAATGTAATTTGATTTTTTTCAACACAACCCTAGATCCACATACTAGGTCCCTATACATATAAACACTAGAAATTAGGGTTTCCATTACAGATATTATTTTATATTCCACACTTTTTTCAAAATTATATAAATTTCACATATACTTATGTTATATTATGTTAAGCATTGATTATGTTATTGAGGTTTGGCATTGAAATTGTCATTGATGTCAAAGGTTTTTCATGAGGTGATTTGAATAATGTTTTTGTTTGATTACATCCTTAAGAGCTGTGAAAATATTTTATAAATATATAATGCATGTGATCAAGGTTTAATATCATAAAATAGTGTTTCAAGATCATTTTACAAAGTTATCAAGTGTTTGAACATAGCAAGAGACTTGAGAAGGCTTGTGCATAGGAGGCCTAGTCTTGTACATGAAGGAGCATGGTGGCCTAGTGATATAGATGCACAAAGGCATAAAATAATGTATGAGGTTGTTTTATAATTCATTTGATTAATTTGACCACTCATGAGAGTCTCAGATTAAGCCTATTGGGGTAAGACCTATAGACCTAGCATGCAACTAGACTAGTTCTAGACCCTGCCTTACCCAATGAGGCATCTTGAGGTATTATCAAGGCATATGGATAATGTATGGAAGTGATTTAATATTTTAATATGTTTTATGACATTTATATGATGTTTTAACATCTTGGAAAGTGGCTATAAGGTCAGTTTCAAGGCCTAATGTAATTTGTAGGTCAAAGGCCTAAAGAGCAAAGAGAGAGAGATGGTGGCCAGATGGGGTATTAGGATCAATTTCCAAGGAAATTGTGATTATTTGATAATTAAAATAGGTATTTCATGTTTTTTAAATTGTTTTTACCAAATTTTAGGTCAAAATTTGAAGGTTAAGGCAAGAAAATGTATTTTAAGGTCTCTTGAGTGCATAGAATGAAGGGTTCTCAACCGGAGAAGAACTTTCAAGTACTCATTGGCATGTGTAACATCTACATGGGAACATAATATATTAATGGTATATGTGGAATTATATTATATCAAATTTAAAATCATTGATTTCTAGAATAAGGGGCTAAGCTTTATGAACAATCATTAACACCAGAAATAAAGTTAAGCCTCTCTAAAACCCTAACATTGACCCCATATGAAAGAAGTTTCTCTAAATTTATCATAATGTTTTTTTTATGGATATACAAGTGATTTTAGTTTGTATTAAACTCTCCTAGTCACCTTTATGTGTGATTGGATTTTTAGGGGAGTGAGTGGACCCTATAAGAAAGGCCTTATTTCTCAAAGATTTGTTATATCAGTCAAAGTTGACCAAGTCAAAGTTGTTAAATAGATGGAGTTGAATGTTGAGAGTTTTATTTAATTTATATATTTGGATTTTATTATTTTTTATCCCTCATGAATTCTAAACTAATCTTACAAATTGACCAGTCATTAATAGGCCTAAAGGTGTAGACAGTGAGAAAATCAAGCAGAAGTGAGAAGTTGATTAGGGATGTGTTGTCATGGATTAAGGATGAATCCAAGTGGATGGAGAATTTTTAAAAAAACTTTAATACATTTTAATTTTGGATATATGTTTTTGAGGTCATTGGATATGATGAAAATGTTGTTCATAAGTTGACATGTCTTGTTTAAATGATACAATGAGGTACAAGACTATGAGATTGGTTTGAAAGACCAATATTTCCACATAAACATATTATCTATCTATATAATAATGGTAAATGAAATAATAAGAACATATACCTAAATTTTAAGTCTCTGAAAGTGATTTTATATGTGTTTTAGGTCATTATTTCCATTACTATGTTTTGAGGCATGTTGGTAGTTCTGATTGGGCTACTTGTAGAGAAGGGTTTGAGTCATTTTGCCCTATGTAATGAAGTCTAATTAACTTTTTAAAGTTTTTAAGGTCATATATATTATGATTTTTTGAATTTTTTTCATGTTTTTTTTGAAAAATTGCATTTACGCTTTAGTTTTTCAAGATAGATTTTTTGGGTAAGCACAAGCCTCGTATGAACACTATTTTGAGAAGGGGTTCAAGTGGTGGTTAGACCTAAAAGATGTTTTAGAACTAAATTAAAGTTATATAATGTATATTTGAGTGATATTTGATATGTTCCTTCCATATTATTAGTTTTAAATTAATCCAAGGAGTTCAAAGGGTAATGTGTGCTAATGAAGGCCTAATTGAATTAGGTCTCCTTAAGGCCTAAAAGAGATTTTTGGTCTAGTATACTATGACTAAACTATTTTAATGTTTGGTTCATATTTTTTGCATGTCCTAAGGCCCATTGTATTAAAAAAATCAGTGTTCAAGTGTGTTTGTCTAACCAAGATGTGTTTGATCAAGAGCCTAGTATAAGAACAAGGCCTAATTATCTAGAGTGTGAGTGAATTGAAGTGAATGAGATATAACTTTGAAGAGATGAAGTATTGTAGTCCATTAAGAGGGAATAGAGAAAACATCATGAATATCTTACATGGGTACTGTATATGATTATCAAGGTCATATGACCTAACCAAGTCAAGAAGAGGGCTAATTGAGTGAAAAAAGATATAGACCAATTTGAGAAATATAGGAGAGCGTGAAGAACTAAAGAAGGATATCATCATATACTGTATGAGAAAAAAATTGTTTTGAAGGTGATAAATGGTTTGAATTGGATAGTTTTGTGTTGATTCACCTAATGGGTTAGTTCCTTCTTGAAATTAGGTGCTTTTTAAATCCTAGTTGAGTTAGTGCTTAGTTATTTAGGTTTGTTACTCCAAGTGAAGTTGGTGCTTCACTAAATATTGATGTTTATCTTATAAGACTATAGTCCATTTTTTATCATCAGTGGGTTTCCTTCCCCTTGATTTTTTCCCACTCAAATAAGTGTTCAATGTGTTATGTTATTATTTCATGTTCATGACTCTTAATGTGTTACTAGTTCACTCTATTGTTTTGATAATTGATGGATGATAAAGTAAAATTACAAAAAAAATTGAAGACTTATAAATCCCCCTCTCAATCATTGTGCTTCTAAAAATTGGTATCATATTTTGGTACTTTGGTTTAAGTCTAACAACCTAAGTTTGATCCTAAGAATCACAATAATGTCTTTTGATTAATAAGAAGAAGACAACATGCATGATGTAGAAGTCTAATTTGATAGTGAAGAAGGAAACACTGAAGTAGACATTAAAGCTTAAATCATAAGTACCCTTGATGATTTGAAACATAAAAATAATAATATAAAGGATATCAAGAGTCAATTAGCAGAGGTCAACACATGGTTTAAGTCAAAGGAAGTTGAGTATGACCAGTTGAAGATATATCTAAATTGCTTGAAGGTTGAGCATGAACAACTCATAGAAAAATTGAGAAAGTTTAGGAAAGATCATGAGAAGTCAGAAAAAATCAAGAGTACTAACCTAAAAATATCAATCAAGCAACCCGATTCTATAAATGATAAGCCATCATAGAACCATGGCAAGTATAAAAATGTTATTTGTTACTTCTGTCACAATATAGGACACATTACAAGACTTTACTCTAATAGAGTTATAAGGTCCATAAGATTCAATAAGACATGTGAATCTCCTACAATGCATAATAAGGATCAAAAATCAATATGTTATCTAAGTCAAGTTAGGATCGATCAAATTGATCTCAAGAAGTAAGATAAACTATTTTCCAAGGATGAATAGAAAACCAAAGAGGACATTGTGCTAGCTCAAACTGGCTTTCATATTCAAGATGAAGGCATGAAATGGTATATAGATAATGGTTTCTCAAGCCACATGATAGGAGATAGAAATAATTTCATCTCATTAAATAAGAATGTTGTAGGAATAGTGAGGTTTGTAAACAACATAATTATCAATATAGTTGGCAAGGGTGTCTTGAGTTTGGATAATGGAAAGACCAAGACACAAAATGTATTATATGTGGAAGGTTTAAAACATAGCCTACTTAGTGTATTTAAAATGTGAAATAAAGGACACACACTAACCTTTCATGATAGAGGGTATGAGATAAAGAGATCCAAATTAGGAAGGCTAATTGTCAAAACCAAAAGAATTGAGAAGAACCTATATGTATTAAATGAGATCATGAAGTAGAGATTTTTTATTAGTAATATATATATGAAAGTTGGCTATGGCACAAAAGGCTAGGTCACCTAAACTTTAAAAATCTGGTCAGTATTAGCAATAATAATTATATGAATAAGATACCTAATATCATCAAACCTATAAACATACTTTGCAAAGCATGTCAACATGGTAAGTATACTAGAAGAAGGTTCAAGTCCAACAAGTAATCTACTACAAGACCCTTGGAATTAATATACATTGATCTCTTTGGGCCTATAATAATGTAAAGTATTCAAGGAGATAAATACTTCATGTTACTCATTTATGATTACACAAGAATGACTTGGGTTGCATTCCTAAAAGAGAAATTAAGAGCTCTTGACATATTCAAGGCTCTTATTGAAAATGAGAAGAATGGAAAGATAAAGTGCCTAAGATATTATAGAGGATTATATTTTTGGTTTAATTAGTTTGATGACTTCTATGAGTTTTATGGAATAAGGAGATAATTTTTAGTAGCTAGGACACCTCAGTAGAATGGGGTAGTGGAAAGGAAGAATAGGACAGTTCAATAAATGTCTAGAACTATGTTAAATGAGTCTATATTGTATAATGGATATTAGAGAGAGGAAGTAAGCACTAATTTTTACACTTTAAATAGAGGATAGATAAGGACTAATGAAAATAAGACTCCTTATGAACTATGGAAAGGTAGCCCTACTAATGTAGAACACTTTAGAGTGTTTGGGTGCAAATATTTCATCAAAAGAGATGATGAATACTTGTGTAAGTTTAATTCCATATATGATGAAGGCATATTCTTAAGATACTCATCAATGATATTACCATATATATGTTATAACAAGATACTACAAAAGATTGTGGAAAGTACCAGTGTCAAGGTTGATGAGACAAGGAAATATCACTCACAGTCAAAGAACACTTTAGTGAATTTTAACTTCAATAAAGAAGAGTAAAATATATAGTTTGATGAGGAAGTATAAGAATTTGAAGAGAGATAGGACTCAAAAGGACCCCTAAGATAGATTTAAAGAGATTACCCTAAATCTCAAATCATTGGCAACAAGAATGTAGGTATGCAAACAAGGAGAAGACTAGTAAGTAATATAAATCAAGAGAATGTTGCTCTATTATCCAAGATTGAACTTAAGAGTCTTATATAAGTAATCAAAGATAAATTTTTGATAGGTTCCATGCATGAGGATTTATACCAAATAGATAAGAATGAGACTTGGGAACTAGTTCCTAGGCATAAAGACAAGAATGTCATTGGCACAAAATGGGTGTTTAGTAAAAAATTAAATGAAGATGGAGAAGTCACTAGGAACAAGGCTAAATTAGTATGCAAGGGATATGCACAAGTTGAAGTGGTATAATTTGAGGAGACCTTTACACTAGTGGCAAGATTGGAAGCCATCATATTATTTCTAGACTATGTAGGATTCAAGATTCAAGGTATACCACATGGATGTTAAATATACATTTTTGAATGGGAATTTGGAAGAATAAGAGTACATTGAGAAACTTGAAGGGTTCTCACTATCAGATGATAAATACTACATTTAAAAATTGAAAAAAAACTCTCTATGGTCTAAAGCAAGCTCCTAGAGCTTGGTATGCTAGGTTGGATAACTATCTATTGGATCAAGAATACAAAAGAGAAGTTGTAGATAGTAATCTATACATCAAGATAGAATATGACCATCAATTGATAGTATTTTTCTATATGAATGACATCATCTTTGGTTGAAATAATGTGAACATGACAAAGGCCTTTGTATAGATGATGAAGAAAGAGTTTGAGATGTCCATGTTAGGATAACTATCATTATTTATTGGGTTACAAATTACTCAATCTAAAAAAGGTATATTAACTCACAAGCCAAGTACATAAGAGAGATGTTGAAGAAGTTTGAGATGGAGGATTACAAGGAAATTAGTATACCCATGATCATAGGATGTAAATTGAAAAAGGAAGATGAATAGGTCAATGATTGTAATTTTTTTTTACACCACTTCCTCTAGACCTAATATCATGCAAGAAGTAGGTCTTATGGGAAGGTTTCAAGTAGATCCAAAGGAGAATCATCTACAAATATTCAAAAGGATACTTGGGTATCTCAAGCGGACTATGGAATATGGATTATGGTATCCAAAAATAAAGGAGTTAAATTTGATAGCCTACATAGATGCAGATTGGGCAAGAAGTATAGATGATAGGAAGAGTACCAGTAGAGGAGCCTTCTTTTTAGGTGGTGCCTAGTTTCATGGATAAGTAAGAAATAACCATTAGTATAATTGTCCACTTGTGAGGATAATTAAACTATATTAGATTCATGTTTCACTCAGTTCTTATGGATGAGATAGACCCTAAAAGACTACAAGGTAGACTATGATGGTACTAGCCCTATCTATTATGACAATATAAGTGTTATAAGTGTCTCAAATAACCCTACCATGAACTCAAGGACCAAACATATTCCCATCAGGTATCATTTTATAATAGATTAGGTAAGTGAACAAAGTGTCAAACTTGAATATGTTTCTACACAAGATCAGATTGTAGACATCTTGACCAAACCACTTCCAAACGTAACTTTTGAACACCTAAGACAAGAATTGGGTGTAATTCTTGCCCTTAGAAATCATTGAAAAATTCAAGTACTTAGGGGGAGATATTCATGATCATTAGCTCCAATAAAATATCATATTTTCCAAGAAGGTATGCATAGAGATAAGGGAGCATGTTTTTTTATGTCTCATAAACACATAATTCTGTGTGTTGAGTATTTTTTTTACAAGGAATGTGATCCAAGGAATTACAGACATCAATTTTTCATTTATGTCAAAGAGGGAGAAAGAATAGAATTGGGAGATAAGGATGATCAGTTTTTAGTATGGTTTACTATCAATGAAAAAGAGGGATATTATTGATCATTGCTTTTGTTGTTGAGGTTTGGCATTAAAATTGTCATTATTGTCAAAGGTAGTTCATGAGGTTATTTGAATAATGTTTTTGTTTAATTGCATCCTTGAGAGGTATAACATTATTGTTTAAACATATAAGGCATGTGATAAAGTTTTAGTATCATCAAAGAGTGTTTCAAGATAGTTTCCAAATTTTTCAAGTGTTTGAACCTAGTAATAGACTTGAGAAGGCTTCTGCATAAGATGCCTAGTCTTATGCATAAATGAGCATGATGGCCTAGTGATATGGATGCACAGAGGCATAAAATTATGTATGAATTTTTTTTATCATGAATATGAGTCTTTATATCACTCATGAGTGTCTCAGAGTAAGCCTACAGGGGTAAGACCTATAGACCTAACATGCAATTAGACTAATTCTAGACCCTACCTGACCCAATGAGGTGTTATGAGGTATTTTCAAAGAATATAAAGATTTTATGGTAGTTTTTTATTATGTTAATATGATTTATGACATGTATATTATGTATTTATAACTTGGACAATTCCTATAAGGTTAGTCTCAAGGCCTAATGTGACTTATAGGTCAAAGGCCTAAAGAGCAAAGAGAGAGATGGTGGCCAAATAGGGTATCAGGATCAATTTCAAAGGCAAGTGTGAGTATGTGAGAATTGATATAGGTATGTCATGTTTTTTAAATTATGTTTACCAAATTTTAGGTCAAAATTTTTAAGGTTAAGGAAATAAAATGTGTTTTGAGGTCTCTCAAGTGCAAAGAATGAAGGGTTCTCAACCCAAGAAGAACTTTTAATAGCTCATTGGCACATGTAATGTCTGCATGGGAACTTAATACATTCATGGTATATGTTTAAGGTTTTTATCTCAAATTTACAAGAATTTTTCTCTAGAATAAGGGGTTAAGCTTTATGAAAAATCGTTAACACCAAAAAGTGTTAACCCTCTTTAAAACCCTAACATTCACCTGATATGAAAGAAGTTGATATCAAGTGATTATAATGATTTTTTATGGCTATAAAAGTGATTTTATTTTGTATTAAACTCTCATATTAACCTCCAAGTCAGATTATATTGTCAAGGGAGTGAGTAGACCCTACAAGAAAGGCCTTATTTCTCAAAGATTTGTTGTAGCAGTCAAAGTTGACCAAGTCAAAGATGTTAAATATATGGAGGTTGAATCTTGAGAATTTTATTTAATTTAAATGGTTTTTTTTATCATTTTATATCCCTTAGGTATGATAAACTAGTCTTACAAATTGATCGGTCACTAATAGGCCTAATGGTGTAGACAGTGAGAAAACTAAGCAAAAGTGAGAAGTTGATTATGGATGTGTTATCATGGATTAGGGATGAATTAAAGTGCATGGATAAGTTTTTAAAAACATGTAATAAATTTTAATTTTGTATATATTTTTGGAGGTAAGTGGATATGACCAAAATGTTTCTCATAAGTTGACCTATCCTGTTTAGATGAGATAGTGAGGTACAAGACTATGAGATTGGTCTACAAGACCAATATTACCACATGAAATTATTATATATCTATTTTTAAAAATATATAATTAAATAATAGGATCATATAAAATAATTTTAAGTCTCTAAAATTGATTATACATGTGTTTTATGTCATTTTTTCTATGACTATGTTTTGAGGCATGTTGGCAGTTTTGACTAGGCTACTTGCAAAGAAGGGTTTGAGTCATTTTGCCCTATGTAATGAAGTATAATGAACTTGATTAAGTTTTTAAGGTCATTTATATTTTTTTATATGATTTTTTTCCATGTTTTTTGGCAAAAAAAATTTTATGTTTCAATTGTTCAAGACATATTTTTTGGGTATGCACATGCCTAGTATGAACAGTGTTTTGAGAAGGGGTTCAAGTGGTGATTGGACATAAAAGGTGTTGTAGACATAAATTAAAGTTTATAAGTTTATTATAGTGATATTTTATGTTTTCATACCATATTATTATTTTTTAATTATTCCAAGGAGTTCAAAGGGTAATGTGTGCTAATGAAGGCCTAATTAAATTAGGTCTCCTTAAGGCCAAAAAGAGGTTTTTGGTCCTGTATGATATGACCAACCTATTTTAACTTTTGTTTCATGTTTTTTACATGTCCTAAGTCCAATTTTATTTTAAAAATAAGTGGCTAATTTTTTATGGTTGAATAATATGTGTAGGATCAAGAGCCTAGTATAAGAACAAAACCTAATAGGCCTAATTGTCTAGAGTGAGTGTGAGCAAGTTGAAGTGAATGAGATAGAACTTTAAAGATATAAATTAGGTATTTTATACCATAATTATGGTATGTATAAACCATAATGAATATATTATAAGGGTATATTATATTATTATCAAGGTCATATGACCTAACCAAGTCAAGAAGAGGGATAATTGAGTGAAGAAGGATAAAGACCGATTTGAGAAAGATAGGAGAGTTTGAATATATAAAGAAGGATATAATCATATGTTATATTATAAACAAATTTTTATAAAGGTGATCAATTGTTTAATGTGTTTGAGTTGGTGTTTATTCATCTAGGTGGTTGGTGTCTTGTTTTAAGTAGGTATTTGCTAAAGCCTAGCTGAGTTGGTGCTTAGCTTGTTGGGGTTGGTGCTCCAAGTAAATTTGGTGCTTCACTAAAACTTGATGGTTGTATTATAAGGATGTATTCCATTTTCATAATCAGTGCATTTTCCTTCCCTTTATGTTTTCCCAATCAAATAAGTGTTTTATGTGTTATGCTTTTGTTTCACGATTATGACTCTTAATGTGTTGTTATTTCACTCTATTATTTTGATAGTTCATGAATGATAAAGTAACGTTGAAATTTTTTTGAAGATTGATTCACCCCCCCCCCACTCTTAGTCATTATGGTTCCAATATATTCTATTTTACCTCTTGTGTTTTTTTATTCCTTGTTTACATTATCTTCTTTGTCAAGTTTAAAATGGCATCTAAAATGTCTTTTACCCCTCACCCAATTTATACACTTTTGAATTTATTTCAAGATTAAAACAATTAATGGACTAATTTTCAAAATTTTATATTATATAGTAATAATGAATTAATTTATAATAATGATGATGATGACTATTATTATAATTATGGATATGAATGTTACTATGAGCATGATGTTGAAAATGAATATGAAGATATATTAGATACATCATCTTCTCCTTCTTCTCACTCTTCTATTACTCCTAAAAATCAAACTAAAACTATAATTCCAAAAGAACCTCTTGTTGGTAGTGCTTTATTAGAAAGGGATCTTAGATTTTCAACTACTTTTTCTACCTCATTATTCAAATTAAATCAATGTAATTTCAATACATGAAATCCACTTTTGTATGATTCAAGTAAATTAGATAGGAACAATGCATCTTATTTATGTTTCTTAATTAGATTTTAAAAAGAAATTACCAATGATATTACACCTTTTATCAATGCACAAACTAAGGTAGATGAAATTATTTTATCACCTTCTTTCTAATTCTATGATCAATGCAATGATTATTTACAATACGTTGATAATGAAAATGTATCAAAATTTTCTTCTATTTGTTATAATATACCAAAAAAAACATGTTTGATACTTCTTCTACCCTTTATTCTAAAATTGAAAGTGATAATCATGCTTTCATTCCACACATAGCTACTGAAAAAATGCATTTTATTACATCTACATATGATTACATATTGTATAATAGTAAAAATTTAAAATATTACCCTTCTCTCTCTTAATGAGAATGTGAATGATACTTATACTTTTACTTATATAATTAAATTAAATTTTGCTTTTGATAAACCATGGGATAATGATGATTATTATGATTATGATGAAGAGGACATGGAATCTACACCTTTTAGTCCCTCTCCTACCTCACCTATCTCTCTTGTTTAACCAAACACTAGGTCACATGTATAAAGACACACACACACACATTATTATGCTCATAATTTACATTTACTTAAGAATAAAGTACCTTTTATTCAAGTAGCATGTGATACTTCTTTACAACTTAACAATATAAGAGATACCAATGATTCTCCCTCAACCACCCTTACTATAGTAGAACATGTTTCTCAAACTAACCTAATGAGGGTGATAACTCATTTCCCTCTACCCATGTCCCAATTATCATATCTCCAAAGGTTACTAAGATCAAACCAACCCTCTCTAAAAAATATTTATAAAACATTATACTAATGGCTAAGAAAAATAATAAAATTTAAGAATTAAATGAACCACTTGATTATGATAATATACCTTCACAAGTATTAATTTATATTATGCATGTTTTGGTACTTTGTAATAACAAGTATACCAACTCACTTTGGAAAACAAAGCATACCAATCTTAAGTCGATGCTAATGTAATACATGGTAACCTTATTCCACTAAAATATCTATAAGGTTGCCACATAATTTTTAGATACTAGTATTACTTATATTTGATGGGCATGAAGACCCATACTTACACCTTCAATATTATGAGAAAGACATGACCCATATTAAAAATAAGTTAACTCTACTATAATTATTTCCAAAAAAATTAGATGGGGAAGCACTAAATTAGTTCCAGCATAAAATCTCTAGTGGGTCTCTACACACATATGAGGAGTTAAAGATAGTCATTCTCATGCATTAGATATAGAATAAGGGACCTCTAGTCACACATGAGATGTTACCTTCATTACATTAGGTTGAGACAAAGCCAACATATAAATGCATTCTAAGGTTTAAATCTTATTTGCATAAATTGATTTACCAGCTAATAGATTTAGAATTATAGTACATCTTTGACATAATTTTGATCTCTCCTCTCAAGGAGAGATTACTATATCAAACATAAAAATCATTTTGGAATCTATGTAATGTAAATATAGCATTATATGTATAATTAGGATTAGTGGTTACACATTCAAAGCCAAATTTGGCTATAGATCCCTCATAGCCTCAGTCATCCAATATTATACAAGATGCTACTCCACTTAAAATTAAGAATTCAGTAGAATAGAGGCCATCGATAAAGATACTCAATAAGGGCAAAGAGTCTCTTTGCATAACATCTTCTATAAGGAGAAAAACACATGATATACATAGAGGGGTTATATAGTTTTTAGATAAGGTTGGGCCTCATGAAATTTTACTTGCATTATTAGATAGGGGGATGATGACACTTCCTTATATTCATCATCATCCATCACACCATTTGTATCGAGTACCACATAAACCATATTATCATTTTCATAAGATAAATGGATATTCAGATGATCATTGTTATTCACTTAAATCTTGCATTGACCAGTATGTCACTTGAGGGATCATAAAATTTACATAGGGGAAACCAATATCTCATTATCCATACTCTCTTAGATCACACTCCTCAATGACAAAGTTATCCCAAGATGTTCTTTTTAAGGAGCCATTGGTTACTCATCATATGATCCTTTTGACTTCTAGGACACCTATCTATGAGCAATCTCATATACCATAGTTTCAATAGTGATCAAAACTAGTTCATAAATATTAGAATGTATCTCTAGTGCATACACCAATCAATATATATGGGACTAACTACACAAATCAAAATGTAGCTCTAGTGCATTCACCAAAAAAGATATATGGGAATAATTAAAGAGATCAGAATGTAACTCTAGTGCATACACCAATAAAGATATATGGGAGTAATTATAGATATTATAACATAACTCTAGTGCATACACCAATAAATATATATGGGAATAATTATAGAGATCAAAATACAACTCTATTTCATACACTAATCAAGATATTTGCTAAAAACCATATAAATCAGAGTGAAGTTTCAACAAGTCAACCAATCAAGATTTTTACACTAGAATCTACACATCTAAACATGTGTAGTATATCACATGCATCTCTAGTTTGAAATACCCCTTATACATCGACATAGCATGATGAGTATGGTCATTGGTTCTCCATGTCATCTGGGTTCAGATAGGCCATACCTCCATCACATGATATACACATATAAATCTTATAGAATACAACAAAAAACCTATACCAATAAATACAAAACCCTAATCCATTACACATATGTCTAAAAATTTATAACCATATACAAATATCATCATTTCAAACAATTTAACCAATTTAACACATATCAACACATGCAATCTAACAAGATCCACTCACTAATACACATAGTGCCAATTTAAACAACAAACATCCATATATATATATATATATATATATATATATATATATATATATATTAGAATATAGTTTTAATATAGATATATTCCATCACTCAATTATGTGGACATTATTAATTGGACCCACTCCCTCACTCTCACTCTCAGATATATCAAATCTAGATCTAGAGGCCTTACTATTTATACATGACCTAGATCGATGACTCCATCTACTCTCTCTCTCTCTCTCTCTCTCTCTCTCTCTCTCTCTCTCTCTCTCTCTCTCTCTCTCTCTCTCTCTCTCTCTCTCTCTCTCTCTCTCTCTCTCTCTCTCTCTCTCTCTCATGATACATGCCCAGCTCAACCATACAGTATGGATGATATTTCTAAAGGTGTATGCATTCATTTACTATCTAAATTCTATCCACACATAGAGCATCAAGTTCATGCATGGTACTCCTATGCAACTTAACATGTGCCTCATCTCTATCCACCATTACTCACCTGTATATTATAGTATCTATTAAAGCTCAGTCAAATAGATGACTATGCACCCTGGCCACATTGGTGTCCCTTTACACTAATCCATCCTCCATGACATCATCAGGAATATGTTATGTCAACTCATAAAGTATTACCTCAATTGTGATATCCTAGTATTTGTCATCCTTTGAACCTACATATGTCGACATAGTTCACCAAATTCCTCATCACATAAAGAAATAATCATATTCACACAAGGTACACAAACATATTATATTAACTTACCATCAACATCCTTAGGGGATATAAAACCATTACATCCTCTAAAATCATCCCACCTCTTGAAAATATATGTTCCCATCTATGATCAATCCATAAAGATGTGTAGGCCTCGATCACTCCCACATCATATATATCTGGTATATCAATATCAGGGTCCTACTCTATCAATGAAATAGGAGCTAACTTAGTAATAGATGTCCTCAACATACTACCTAGCCTTATAGGATCTTGAGAACTCCTCAACCATATCATAGGTGTTAGGGTCATATTTTGCACCACACTAAATTGTCATGTGACCCACTCATACTAAAATCACTCATATATAATGACCCAACAATCATGTAACCAATAACTCACTTGAATCCACCTCAGTTAAATATTATTCCCATCCCACCCCTTATATCCCTTTTAGGGTCTCTAGATAATATCCCCTATTTTCAAACTGTCTAACAACTATATGTACTGCATAGTGCTCTTCTTGGGCATAGAGCCCATACTTGTCTATCTCTATGTAAATAATTATGGATGAGCCCACCAATATCATGCACACACCATCAATCTACTCATAGTTATATGCTTATATTCCCAATAATGTAACAACATCAATGCTTTGACCCCTTTAGTGCACATCTCCTATGTGAAACAATATAGATCCCTATACAGTTTAGTTAACATCATCTAACCCTAATAATACACAATACTTTGATCCTCGATATCCTACATTATCTTGTTCATCCTATAAAAAATTGAAACCCCACTCATATCTACAACCACAAATGAAGATAATAAAATGGCTAGGAACTTTCACAATTACAAAACCTTGGTAGTCACAATCAAGGTTAGTAATATGTCACTAAGAATCCCTCCATGATGGGTCCTAGCCACCATGGAAGAGAAATATCTAGAATCTTGATGTATGGCTTGAGGACCTATATCCTCCTATAATATAGCTCACTTCCCAAATATCAATAATCACAAAATTTGGTACACATCCTCTTGTGTAATAGTCATCTTCTTAGTGGGTAACTAGAATGTACATATATCTACGACCCATCTCTCACACAATGTAGTCATCATATGTTTATCCTAGGGCATAGGCTCTAGGAATGCAACATATCTCAAACCTATTCCTTAAATCACATCCATATCATCATCCACTAGGGGTAGACCCCAAAACGTCTCTATCATTTTTCTAATGTGAAACTCTCTCATGCAGGAATCAACTTACAAGAGTAAAACTAAATGAAGCATCAACAAAGCAAAATTAAAAACCAATAGACAAAAACACACATCAAGTACTAGTTAACTATAATCAGCATCACATCTCAGGATTATTGGACACTAGTTCAGCATACATGATGGTAGTGTTAAAATTACAATATACAAAACATCTATTTAATTACACATTTAATTATCAAATATATCACAATAAATACACCGTTCAAACTTAAAACAACATTACACTTGCTAATTAACACCAATACAGATAATCATTACCACTTTTGGTTACACACCCTCACCAAAGTCTCATTTATCTCACTAAATGGGGGCAAAATATACATAGATTACTTTAGACATATAGATATATACACATAGTTATGCATAGGTTTTTAGATATAGACACATAGGTCTACACAATTTTTCAAATATATAGACACATCGGTCTACACAATTTTTTAGATATAGACACATAGGTCTACACAAGTTTTCAGATAGATAGGCCTACATAAGTTTTTAGATATATAATATACATATATATTTAGATTCATAGGTTCTTAGACATACAGATACATAGGTTCTCAAACATGCAGATACACATATTTACATAGATATGTAGATCCACAGGATATCATACATACAAATAAATAGGTTTACATAGATATTTATATTCATAGGTTCATAGATATATAGACACACATGTTCACACAAGTATTCAGACATATAGTCTACATAGATATAGATACACAGTTATATAGTTTTGACTTAGGTATACTAGTTTACTTAGATGTTTAGGTACATATCTACATTACTTACATTTTAGGATTAGGGGTCATGATGCAAAGCACACATCTTTGGTCCTCATTTTTAAATTATCAAGTTACACTTAATATCATCACCAGTATCATCACTAGGCCTTCAACAGTTTGGGTCACAAGATCATCTATAGCAGTTGATCCATAGCATTTGACCAGACCCAGTTCACATAGATTTATTCTATATATTAAAGTGGGGAAAAGTGAGCCTTATTTATCCACATATTCAGTTTACATACTCAAATTCAGTCTAGATATCAAAGTGGGGTAAAGTGAGCCTTATTTGTCCATGCATTCAATCTACATACTCAGATTTAGTACAGGGGCATTCACACCGTGTGTTTCCTCTTCATATATTGCATTCTTGTTTTTATCCACTTATCTAGCCAAAAAGTGATCCAAATCTAGATTACATTTTCACAAGTATAGGTATGTGTTCCTCTTTTTCTTTTACTCTAGTACTTTCATTTCATTGCATTACTAGAATAAAAGGTGGGGGGGAATGTAAACACCCTAATTTGGTTAAGCAACCACAAGTACTATGTATTTGTTTCTCTTTCACATGAAGACCTTAGTGATGATTATAGTCCTTTTTCACATGGTCTTTTTGATTCTTTTGATCTTTGTTATGTTTTTTTCCTTATTTATGATACTCCTAATAGTCACAAGTCATATTTTCCTATTCACAGAGCCCCTAGCCTACCTTTCCTAGTTTTATCTCTATTTTAGGACGTAAGACACTAACACCACTTTTAGGATAGTAGCACTACATGGTGATAGTGTCCACTTTTGGCTTTAGTGTTTAATGGGCGCTTTTTCCCATGTTTGAGTCCTAACCCCTCAATAAGCCTTCTCTTATGTTTTTATCCCTCTTTTTATGGCTTAATAGCCAATGAACAAGGTCTTATATTCAAAATAAATCTCCTTCTATATAAAGAGCCTCACAAGTCATTTTACATCTAGAACTTACTTTGTTAGCACATAATTACATAAAATCAATCAATAGTATAGTTCAATACTATGCATACTACTCAATCATCACACCTAGACATTACATGCTTGATAAAATAATCGCCTAAGTGAAAATCATTATATCATACCATGCAATTTGATGGTAAACATTACCTAAGGGATAACTACATGTGATCTAACACCATTAACATTGGGGTTATTATAGGTAGTGGCCAGGACTATAGGGGTTGTGTTTTATGTGATCATAACATCCCACAACTAATTTTTTCCTTCCCTTTTTGAATTTTATCCATTTATTATTTCATGTGTGTAGGTATTCATTAGGTTTTTAGAGGATATCTATCCAAAACAATGACACAAACAAGCCCTTGAAGGATACATAACCCTATAAGACTTTTAGAACCTTCTACAAGTTTCTTGAAAGTTTTAAATAGTCTCTACAAGAAGAAAATTAGTGCTAGAATTGGCACTAGTGCCACATGGCACTACTATCATGATAGGGGCGTTACTATCTTAATCCATATTTCAAAAAATAATCATAAGATGAAAAAATTATGCATATATGTTTAGTCATTTATAGTACCCTGATCCACATTAAAATCTATTTATCTCTAGATAAGTTCCTTTTCTCCTTTCACTTTCTATTTTTGGAAAGTTATATAAAAATCAATAATTTCCAATTTTATCTTATATTAGCAACACACTTAGACCTTTAACCACATAGGATTTACATATTAAAAGCCTAAAATGTTAAAATAGCATATGATACTTTTTGTAATTTCCATGTCAAAAGAATCTAAAGTGGGTTTGTGGGGTTATGATTTTTGAATACAATAGTTATATAAATGGTTGAACATATCAATATAGTTACAGTCATTGATAAGGGTGAATAACTATCTTCAATTAAATAGTGAATATGAGACACTTCCATATTGTATCTTATTTCATGATATAGATCCTCTTTATGGTCATTATTAACCATTGTTTTGGGGAAAAAATTGTTTACAATACTATATACAAACATATTCAAGTATTGAATCCTTGCATTTTCATTGAATCTAAATCAAACCTCATTTCACAAGAAATTTAGAAATAATTGGTCTATGCAGAGTTGAAAATAACAATGGAGATTCTAGTAATAACTTATTTCATTTTATTTGCAACTGTGGAATAAATAATTCAATATCCAATTTATTATACACTATGCAACATATTATTTCTACAATGTTCATTTGCTTAAAAATAACTAGGCATTGGCTTGTTTTAAAAAGTGGTTTATAATCAATGTGGTGAGAAACACTATCCAAATAGAATATTCAAAATGATATATTATTAGCATGGTCATGCACTTCTGTGTGTTTCTAATTTAGGGGAATGAATTTTGCTTATTATGGATGTTTATTCTAATTGATGTTAAAATTTATCTATAGAAATCATAGCTAGTGCATATTTTTACAGTCTATTCTAGGCAATAAGAAATCTAATGTACATTTTATCTTATGTGCTTGATATCAAACATAGGGAATATATAATATGAAGCATCGATAGAGAAATTTTGGTCTCAATATATTATTGATAAATTTATTGAGCAAGAGATAATTTTAATAATCCCATTCTATAAATTTGTACATCTAAAATTTCTAATAATTGGTAAATTGTCAACTTAATTAAAATTGGTTCATTATATAAACAAAATGAGCCTATAATCAAGGATCCACCAATACATGTTTCAGATCAATAAATAAATATGAACTAATCAAAATATCATAAATTCTAAATGGTGTGTTGAAATTCCTTTGAAAAAATACAAGATACACTAATATATGTTATCCCAATCTATAAGCAGCTACATTTCAAATTCAATATGAAAAAAAATTAAATGAAAGAGAAGGAAACATACTTAAAATTGAATTCAAGTGATACTATGACAAATAAAAATAAAAAAATAATGTGTTTATTGTAGGCCTTTGAAAAATGAGATGTTACCAAAATTTGCATCTCCTAAACATATTGATTTGAATCCTTTGTTTCCATCAGTTGTGATTTTGAATAATATTGAACAAACATTAGTTACAACTAGACTAAAATTCACAAAAAAACCCACCATTCAGATTGAAATGAATGGTAATAAATGTCCCCAAAAATTTGACGTAATATAGAAATCATTTCCACAGTCCATAGAAGAAAAAGATAATGTTCTTATTGAGCTCAAAAAATGGTTGTGATATAAGTATGCTTTCCAATCAATAAATATATTTTCACATGTTACTATGAAATCTTTATGAAAATTATGCATGGGACATTATATCACATGGAAAATGTGTAAATGAACTAGGATTGGGATAATCTTCTTCATGTTGTGTGTGATGATAATCATGATGCTAAACCTCTAGATGGTAAAAATCCTATAGATGAGTCTATTGATGATGTGGATATTGATGACACTTTGATTCATGGTTTCATTAATCCAACATGAATTCATGACAATTTAGGCAATTTAATAAATTTTTCTCTAGATAAAGGACAACGATCTCTTGGTATTTTCAAGAAAAAATTTAAGAGGAAATAAATGTCCCCATATTGTTCTTTGGTTAACCCCATGATAAAAATACTGTGAAAACAATTTCATATAAAAAAAATTACATAGTGGGAATTATTAAATTATGACTATAGGTTTTTTTATCACGTTACTAACCTTATCTTTAAACTAATTAGTATCATTATCGACCAGGTTGGTGGATTAATGTGTGTTCAAATCAGGAAAGGATAAATAAAATTTTAGAAACTATTAGGAAAACATGTGAATTATAAATCTAGTTTATAAAATTTATTAATATGTGATATTAGATACATTTTTTTCAAGAAAATATGTATCACACTTGATTACTTGGAACCAATAGATAAATGATTTTTCCATAATACACCAATTGGGTCCCCAAATGTTTTTACGACCTTTTCAAGTGAAAATCATTGTTGGAAGCATCTTGTAACTAAATTGACAAAAATGTATGAACAACATAAAACTCATCAAATGTGGGAAGTCCATAACTATGTGATATGGAATATGACAAATTTATTGTAAAAAATGATCTGATCACTTGCACTCATTAATATAAACATAGATTGAATGTATTAAAACAAATTATTTTTTAAAATCATTTTTTTGGATTTTGAAGCTCGATAATCCAAATATATATATATATATATATATATATATATATGGATTATCTAGCTTCAAAATAGAGGTAATACCCATATTCATTTGTTGATATAGATAAATAATGCATATGTCTATGATGGATCTACTAATAATTTAGTTAGTGAATCCTTTGTCAATTGCTACATGACTTTCCATATTAAATTCTTTGATCCAAAAAAAATCAAGTTGCATGAATATCACCATTAAATATATTATACAAAAAGAGATATAAAAAACGGAGATATAATTTTCCTCTTCCACTAATAAAATATTCCAAAATAATGGAGCCATATAAAGATAATAATGCACTTGCTTGTATAAATGCAAATTATATTTTCATGATGCTTGAAAAAAAATGATATAAAAGTTTTGTTTCATTTGACATGTTCATCCATGAACTAAACATGGATGAAACCCAATACATACATGAAATACAAACAATGTTGAAATAACCAACTTTTTTTTGGCAAGGAAACTATCATAAGCATGAAATAGTAGCTTTGAAAAATGAATTCCACCACTATGGGAAGAAAATAAATATTTTTAGTTTTTTTAAATGAATATGTAACTTCAACCTATTATATCACTTACATGAAAAAAATTGATAGGTTAATGAAAAAATAATTTCAAAAAAATATTATGTGTTTACCACTAGGCATTGTATATTGATGATATTAGAAATATATGCAAACTAAGAAATGAGATGCTAAATTGTGAACAAATGTTTGTGCAATAATATGTACATATTATTTTGGATAATCCATTGAATAATAGCTCAATGAAATATATGTTCATAAGAACTTCCATTTTTCAGGAACGTGCATTTATTTTAATGCCTTTGGGTTTTTTGTATCAAAAAGCTAACATTTTTGAAAAAATTATGTGTCATTCTATTATAGATTATCAAATTGTGTGAATAATATATATTCATATCATGTGTCTCGTTAAATTTCCTTATGCATGCAATAAAACTAGAAAAAATACGATCAAGATCGAAACCAAATATTATATGTTCTGTTAATTACAATAAGCATTTAGATAGAGATAATTTTTATATATTTTTCCCCTATATGTTCCATTTAAATAAACTAAAGATATCCTAAAAAATGGCTTCCTTGCATGGAAATAAGAACACACATTCCTTAAAAAAAATATAATAAAATAAATCTATATTTATTTATGACGTAAACCCAAAGTGAGGTGATATGCGAGCTACTCTTGACAAATTAAACTATGATATTTTGTCATATGATGAAAAAATATCAACACTAAAAAACCAATGATATTCATATGAAATAGATATTGATATTCATTTTCATTAATTGATATCCCATAAAAATAATTATGCCTTTTGAAATTAGAAAACATCCATTCATAATAGAAAATATGATAATTTTTTTGCTCAAATGAGAATATTAAACAAAAAACAAGAAAAAAATTAAATATATTACATTTTTTTTAAATTGAACACTGTAAAGAGATTGTACCTTTTCTTAATAGGTCATGTTGGCATAGGAAAAATGTTCTTTTCAAAACTAACATTTTAAACTTTGGTTCATAGCTATAATAAATCCATTAATAGTGACCCCATCAAACTAAAGGGTTTAATTAGAGTGTTCATAGGCAAGGTTGTATATAATGTATGAGTAAAAATGCTCCATTCGACATTTTTATACATTTTTAATATGATTATTTATTTTTTTAAATGATAAAGCTAATATTTTTAGTTAATTCTAATAAGGGGTTTTAAATAGGGACCCTAATCTTTACAAAATGCACGTAAGCTTGGTCTATAAACCAAAAAAAAAACATATGCCTACTAAAGGAGAAGTAAAGGACATCAAAATTAATAAAACAACACAACAATAGCTAGATCATAGAAAAAAGTGATTGTTCAAAACTAACAACCTAGGCATATACACACTCATACGCTTTGCCCAATTATCCATAACATTCTTATCAGTGTTTTCCATATTCTAAGGAATTTAACATTTTTATTTATCCATAGTTGGGCCTTTCCTATTTTTATCTTGATTAATTACCAAAATAATATCAACAAATTCGTCTTGTGTTTATATATGAAATTTCCATCATTGATGATTACTTATTATATTTTTTTGACAAATGTTTTAGAAACATAATGAAAACGTCTACAGTTGTTGGTGGTGAAGAGATTGTGATTAATTCAATTAATGAATAAGATAAAACATATGATGAGAGATGTGCCTATGAATGTAAATCTCACTTCCAAACAAAATTATATTGAAATAAAATTCTTTAGTTAAGATTTTTACCGGTAAATATGATATCCAAGATGGCCTAGAAAATGGCTTTTATGGAACTTTCAAAACATACACATTGTATGCAGCTAAATTTACTCGCTTCTCTATGTTGCTAGTTCTATACAATAATATTCTATCTCACCTTATTTCATATAATTCATCATATCATTAATCCCTCATCCTCTCAGTCATGTGTCTAACACCCCCTCTTCACTATTCTACATTGTACTAACCTTACTCACATCCCACAAAATATTAATGCTTTTATTATCCCACTTATTCATATCCCATTTACTTAAATAACCCTTCCTACACCCATTTGCATTTTTAAAAATTCCATGTAAACCCATCTTGCCCACTTGTGAATTCAAATTTCTAAAAACCTATCTACCTATCTCTTAGGCTTTATTATCTTTCTATTTCTTAGTCTCCACCACCCTTCTCCTTTTCTAGTGTTATATCCTGATTTATCTCTAAGTTGAAAAACTTGTTTGATCGATGGATTATTATAGTTTTTAGTTAATTAACTATTATTTGATTAAGCTTTATGCCATATGTTGATTATGGGACAGTTATATGTTTCTTAACTTACATGATTGGTTTGCTATGAGATAGTTGTACTTTTATACTATGTACATTATGATTGTGTTTGTTAATTATGCAAAATTATTTTATGGATATATTTGTGTTTTGGGATAACTAACTTCATTTTTATGAGGTGGATGTAAGACAGATCCATCCCTCAGAGAGTGATGAAGGGAGAGCATCATTAGATAGGGTAGTGTAGATAGAGATGTTGTGGGATGATAGAGAGATAAACAAGAAACCCATGCACACACCACAGTAATATATCATGTTTTGTGATAAATTACTTGACATAGATACAAGTAGACTATTTTGTGTTAATTTTATTTAAGTTATTGTTAATATGATTTATAGTGTGATCTTGATTTTTTTTATGATCGTGTTGATTTGGTTATGTGATTTCACTAATATGGTTGGCATACATAACTTATCTTATATGATGTTATTGCTTAGTTGAATAAGTGAATACATACATGTTTTAATTTCCTTGTTATTTTATTGGGTATAACTATGTAATATAATTATGTGATGTTATGTATTCATTTATATAATAAGTTGTATATGGATTCTATTGTTTTTATTTGATTTGTAGGATTAAAGTGATAATAATATTTAGAAGATTATTATTGTTTATAATAATTGTATATCCTAATGTCAAAAATATATCAATGGCATTATTTGAAAATGTCATTATATTTGACTTAGTGTCGACCAAGGGTTTAATATTCTTAATATATTAAAAAATGATTATATTGTTGAAATATTAGGTGAAGTCATTGTGTTTTGTAAGGTGTTGATTACTAATAAGTAAGATTCAATAAGTTATTTTGTTGACCTATTAAGCTAACTAGTAGTTCGAAGATCGAATGTTTTGGTAGTAGGAATTATGTTTAATGGACTTAAAATTATTTTGTATGGCCTAGTTTTTTTTTTAATATAGTTTAAATACCTTTGAATTATATAATGATTAAGACTTTCATATCAATTGATGGCTTTTGTGAAGTCAATGTTAACATGCATAGTTTTAATAATATAAAATTAGTTTATTTGATTAAACAAGGAACATTCAAGATTATTAGGGTTAACGTGGCTTTGACTAAGTTTTAAACATACTAGCCGATAAATAAATCTATCTGGTTTGCATAGGAAATGCTTAGTTCTTTGCTAGTTGGTTAATCACGGTAGGATATTTGGAGAGTTCTATAACATGCAATGAGCATGTTGATGAATAAAGTGATGAAGGAAAGGCCATGGAGGACATGACTAGCATACAGGGGTTTTAAAGAGAAACTTGAGCTAATAGAGGGAGAAGAACTTGAATCATTGGCATTGTCTTGGGAGATTGCATAACCAAGTCAATTTGTTTTAAGATTTATATATTTTGCCATGGTGATTTTAGTAATAAAATATTGAAGGCTTTTAGTTTATTGAGGATTAAAAACTATTTATGGAGATAAATCATGGGCCCTATGGATGGCTCATCCATTTTCAGAACCCATCATATAACCCAAAAAATGGTAAATTTCCATAGTTGTGAACCCTCTTACTTTGCACACTAGGATTTTCACACAAACCCTATAAGGGATTGATTTCATTTTTTATTGTATCCAAATTTTTCAACTTGGGTAGTTGTTTAAATGAATTGTGTATTATGGGTGTGGTAAAAACCCTATTCAAATACAAAACATTTATAATTATTTACTAGAATATATATGTAAGATTTTGATTGAGTTTATTCTTTAGTTTATTGTTCTAAGGATATGAGAGTTTAGTTAAATAAACCAAAAATCTGGTAGGAGGTAAATATAGTCAATTTAATTCCATCTATAAGGATTGACTATGTATTGAATTTTTTTGGTTATATAAAATAGAATTTGGGTTAATATTTTATTTAGTTATCTTCTTTGTGTGTGTGTGTGTACATACATACATACATGTGTGTATGGGTTTATATATACACCCTATAGGACCTTGATATCCTAGGTATATACACATAAATGTATATACTGAAATGTGTGTGTGTGTGTGAGTGTGTGTGTGAGTGTGTGTGTGTGAGTGTGTGTGTGTGTGTGTGTGTGTGTGTGTGTGTGTGTGTGTGTGTGTGTGTGTGTGTGTGTGTGTGTGTGTGTGTGTGTGTGTGTGTAGAGTAACTTACAATGACGTCCATTATGAGTATGAGTTGACTAAGGTTGTGCATAGTATGGGAGTTAATAGGTTTTATGAATGATTGAATTCTAGTATGCACTTGATTAAAAGAATTAATGTATGTATGTATGTATACACAAATAGTGACTATATAACTAAAATTTATTGGGATTTATAGATAATGGATTGTAGAATGATAGTGAAAAGTATTGGAAAATACATAGTTTTTGAAATCAAAGATTGGTTATACTTATGGTATATCTTCTGAATGCAAACATAATTACTAATCGATAGAGTCAAACATTTGATAGATTATGATATATTTTATATGTATTCATCTATGTATGCAAAGTTAATATATAAGTATAAAATAGGCACCCTTAAGTCTTGGTCAAAACTATAGACTTAGCATACAATTATTAGATATAAAGCATTGACTATGTCTTTTAAATTAAAAGGAGTTAGTAAAGCCTTATTGGCTATGTTCAAATTTAATTACTAGTTATATTTTACAATTCTATGGATATTTTAGTCAAACCACTAAAGTAAGAATTGTTTGATTATGAAGTTTTAGATAAAACAATATAGATTGAATGTATTATATTAGAATAAATGATAGGTTAAAGAATAAGGACAATATACCTTATACACAATTGAATGTTCATTAAATGAGATATTAATCATAAACAATGTGTTTATCATGTATGCATAAATGTATGGAATATAAATGTGATTTAAAAATCATATAGTAAATCTGAAATTATATTCCATATAGAGATGTTTATGCATTGTTTAATATTTGTGACCAATATTTTACATAACAAGGTAATATGGGTGTTTGTTATGTGTTTGATGTTAGTTGAAGCTCTGAATATAAGGAATTTAAAATGTTAAATATATATCTTTTAAATTTTTTAAATGACTGGATTTTTTTATATTTATGAAATATGAACAAGAATAAAGTTTTGTTTAATATTTGTAAAGTTGATGAAATAAATTTTAAAGCTAGATATTGATATTTAGTAACTTGTAGTCTGGATATGATTCTTACCCAAATGGTATGTTTCTATTGGAGACTATATATGATTCCATTTATTATTCTATAATAAATTAGAGGATCTTATATTCATTTCATTTCATTTGATGGACTAAATGTATGTAATTGATATTTTTGTACTTAGCATATTTATATCTACTAATAGGAAATATTTTGATTGAATCTATTGGTTTTTATAATATTATATAATTAACCAAATATCTCACTTATGACGCTAAATAAATAGTGTGATGGGTTCTACTAGCTTAATTAGTACCATCAATGTAAGATGAAGTGTAATTTAATTGAGTGGTGTGTATGAATTTGGATAATCCTAGAGATCAATAATTATTGAAAACTTTGGCCAAAGTAATGTTTATAGTTAAACATTATCATTTCATATGTTATAATGGATTTATTTATGATACACATTATGTATTAGATATCTATAATACATGGTTTTTAATATATTAATCTGGATTCCCACACCATCATTATCTACCCATTTATGAAGAGAGGGTCATCTCCTTGTTTGGATATAATGCATGGGATTTATGATTGATGGTTGGTGTGGAAAATCACTTGGATGATGCTCTCCCTCCTAAATAGAGTAATACACTTGAGATTATAGATTGATACTTGAGTCATGAAGACTCCTCAGGCATGGAGACTCATGAGCAGTGGAGTTTTGTGTCATGTATTATTATTTGAGATAATATTTATTGATAAAAATTGTAATATTTATTCATTGTACTTATACAAAAATTGATATAATGTTGTATCAACAATGGTTGAATTTCTATTATTTCATTAATGATTTAGATGCAGTAGTTATTATTTATTAAGCATTATTCATGATTATTATATTTATTCATGGTGATCCTTAGTTAAGTGGATTAGTTATGAACCTTGTGGTTAACTTTAAATATAACTAATTAGATTTCTTATAGTGAAAGATGTAAGATGAATATGTGTAAATATTATTATTATTTAAATTACTATATTCTTGTAAAAACTAGTGGGGTTGTTACATTGTGGTATCAGAGTTAAGGCTCAAAATCTAGGACTTAATGTGTCTTATAACAAAAACTTATTCTCCTATTAACTAGGAATAATAATGGTGTGCTCTAGACTAGGAGGTGAGGATAGTTTGAATAGAAATCACCCTTTTGATCCAAATCAGTTTATCACTGATCAAGCTATAAAGTTAAACCAAATCCTCAAAACCATGCAAGAGACTAGGGACTAAATCACATCCCTTGAATAGTAAGTGCATGGCCATGAATAGGAGAATGCTTAGGGGAAATGTGAAGAACATCCTCAAGAGCAGAGGTGTGATAAAGATCCATAGGATGTAAGAGCTCAAGTAGCTTCAAAGTTGGCATAGGATATGAAAAAGGTGAATCTACCCAAGTTTTATGGAACTGTGTTGAGAAATGGAGCTGAAGCATGGCTGATAGAAATAAAGAAATATTTTGAGATTAAGAATAACTCTAAAGTCATGAAAGTAGTTTGGGGAGCATATAAATGTGTTGGTAAAGCAACAATTTGGTGGGCAACAAGAATCTTGATATCAACTTTGACTCAACCACCACCACTTGGTAACAGTTTATGATATTATTTAGGTCATGATAGCTTCCAAAACTATACTTTGATTAAAAGCTTATAGACTTGTAGAATCTTAAGAAAGGAGATTTATCGATGAATAAATATTAGGATCAATTCATCAAACTCCTTAAGTATGTACCTCAGTATCAAGTAGATGAGAGCTTTAGGATTAGGAAATTTATCATGGGATTAAAACCCCAAATTGGTTATGAAGTAGATGTGTATGGTCTATTTTCCATGAATCAGGTGTTTTAGAAGGTGGTTAAGAAGCAATAGAAACTAAAATATCTTGCCCAAGTCAAATATAAGTTTAAAAAGAAGTTTGAAAGTTCTAAACCAACTTTTAAAAATAATAACTAGAAGTAGAGGAGTGGAGACTCCAAGAGTCAGTTTAATAATTCGAATGCCAAGTTTAATAGTGGTTTAGGGAATAGAAAACTTGGTAATGATCTCAAGGGTAGTTTCAAGAGAAACTAATAGTCTGATAAGAAATAAATAGTTGGAGGTTGTTTCATTCTTGGAGGTGACCATTATGCTCAAGAGTGTCCTTAGGACAAGTTCAATAAAAAGGGTTCTTCTTATCAGCAAGGTACATTCTAGCAGAAAATTCATGTAGTTGTTGATAATCATCAAGCTGAGTATCAAGTTTCACCCATAAAACTATCAGGTATTTTTTTATAAACCAATTTCTATGTTGATTGACATAGGAGATATATAATGTTTCATTGCTCCTATAATGCTTAGTAAATTATATAGAAAAGATAGAGTTATGGAAGATGTGTGGTCTATATAGTATGGTAATGAGTCTAAGGTCAAAGTTGATAAGTTTCTAATCAAATCTAAGATTAGGTTATGTGAATTCACTATAGTAGTGGATCTTTTTGATTAACCATTAGGGTCATATGATGTGATACTAGGAGTCAATTGGATTGTGAAAAATAAATCCAAAGTTGACTATAATCTAAATAAGATTGAGTGTCAAGATGATTTTAAAAATTAGACAACTTTAGGGTGAGAAAAAAGAGTTGAATCTAAGGCATATTTTTACAATTCAACTTGAGAAAGCTCAAAGGAATGGATACTAGGCATTTATCATTAATATAAATAAAATGGAAGAATCTAAGGAACCATATATCAAGGATTATCCTTTTCTAATATACTTTTAGGTTGTATTTCCATAGGAACTACAAACATTTCCACCCAATCATGAGTTTTATTTATTGATTTATGTCATACCTAGGTTAGAACTATAGTCTAAGGCACCATACATAATGGCAACCACTAAAGTAGTTGAGTTAAAGGCACAACTTCATTATTTGTTGACAAAAGGGTTGATTTGACCAAATGTGTCACCATGGGGTGCACTAGTTATCTTCATCAAGAAGAAGGATGGCAATCTTCATCTATGTATAAATTACAATATGTTGAATTAAAAAATGATCAAAAATATATATTTGGTTCCACACATTGATGATCTATTTGATCAAATATGAGGGGCAATAATCTTTTCTAAGATTAATCTTAGAGTAGGGTATCATTAGTTAAGAATATGTGAAGAGGATATTCCTAAATCAATGTTCATAACTCGATATGGGCACTATGAATTCATAGTGTTACCATTTGGATTGACAAATGTTCCAACAGCCTTTATGAATAGTGTGTTAAAAAAGTACTTGGATCATTTTGCTTTCATCTTTCTTGATGACATCCTCATTTATTCCAAGTATGAGAAAGAGCACCTACAACATATATAATTGGCTTTACAATGTTTGTGAATACATAAGTTGTATGGAAAGTTATCTAAGTGTGTATTTTTATAAAATAAAGTGCATTACTTAGGATATATTATCTCTACAGATGGAATTTTAATGGATCTAGCAAAGATAAAAGCCATAATGGAGTGGCCAACACCAAATAATGTATATAAATTAAAGAGTTTCATGGGATTTGTAGGATATTACATGAAATTCATTCCAAATTTCTCTAAGATAGCTAATCCAATTACCTCTCTTCATTATAAGAATCAAATTTTTGTCTAGGTAGATAAGTGTGAGTATCCTTTTAGGAATTGAAAAGGAGCCTTACTTCAGCACCAATATTAAGAGTTCCCAATCCTAATGGTCAATTATTAGTGATCACTAATGCATTTAGGGATGGACTTGGAGGAGTTATTATGCAAGATGGATTAGTGGTAACCTATGAGTTTAGAAAATTGAATCCATATGAGGTGAATTATACCCCTCATGACCTATAAATTATGATAATTATGCATGATTTACATGTTTAAAGGCATTATCTATTGGGGAAACCATTTGGGTTCAAGATTAATATCATGGGAGTCAAATACATCTTCACCCAATTAAACATAAATGCTCATCAAAGATGATGGTTAGAGTTTTTATTTGATTATGATTTTGAGATTAATTATATCAAAGGCAAGGAGAATAGAGTATTTAATGATCTAAGCCGTAGGAGGTACATAGCAGTTGTGGTTATAATCAAGAGTACTCTTTAAGATCAAGTAATCAAATTTTTACTAAGAGATGAATTATATGATTATTTCAAGAAAGAATTATCTAAGAATGTTCAAAATACTAGCTATAAAGGATTCAAAATAGAGAGTGATGGTCTTTTATGATACGATAGTAAGATGTATGTGCCTAATAAATAAAATGTAAGAAGCATAATTTGAAAGGAATTTCACAATGCCCCATATTCAATATATCTATGGGTAACCAAGCTCATGGTTGAGCTCAAACCACTCTATTTATGTAAAGTAATCAAGAGAGATGCAGTTGATTTTGTGTCTCATTATTTGTATTGGTAGCATGTGAAAGTTGAACATGAGCATTTAGCTAGATTGATATATCCACATGATATACTAGAATGAAATGTTAGGGGATTAACATGGACTTTGTCTTAGGGATATCATTATCATGAAATTGGCATGATATGATCTTGGTTGTAGTTGAAAAACTAACTAAGGTATCCCACTTCATATAAATAAACTTGATAGATGATAAACCTATGCTTGCAAAGAGATTTATGAAAGAGGTGTATCGATTGCATTGTTTTCTAGATAAGATCATTTCATATCAATATCCTAGGATGACTTCTACGTTTTGCTTGACTCTAAATTTAGCTTTGGGTATGCAATTGAATTTTAGCACTAATTATCACCCGTAAATAGATGGATACACAAAGTGAGTTAACTAGGTATTAAAAGATCTCCTTTTCATGTATTGCATGGATCAGCAATACAAGTGGGAGCAGCACATTACATTGGTTGATTTTGATTAAAATAACTCATACCAATCAGTATTGAATATATCTCTATTTAAGTCACTATATAGAAGGAGATGTATAACACTAATCAGTTGGGATAGATTAGAAGACAAGGTAGTCTTTAGACCTGAGATGCTTTCATAAATTGAAAATAAAGTCAGGACAATCAGGTAGAGGTTGGCTAAGGCCAATGATAGACATAAAATTTATGTTGATTTGAAGAGAACAATAAAGTAATTTTCTATAGGTGTTAAAGTATTTATGTGGGTTAAGCCTCAAAAAAGCTTGATTAATTTCAAGAAGTTAGTAAAATTTTCACCGAGATATGTGGGAACCTTTGAGGTTTTGGAAGTGATCAATCCTATAACATATAAGATTACATTGCCACCACCTCTAGGTATTTTATATAATGCCTTCCATGTGTCTTATCTTAAAAATTATGTTGTTGATCCTTCACATATGTTGGATTGGAATGTTTTACAAATTTTAGATCCCAGAGTGGTCATGGTAAAACCAATCAGAATAATTAACACTCACAAACTCAATTTATGTAATAGAATAGTGTCACATTGCAAGGCCTAGTGGGACCAATATTCTAAAGATAGTGTCACTTGGGAAGACTATGATGAGTTTTACACGTTATCTCCACATTTGTTTGCTTGACATGTTATTACCTATTATTTTATTTTATGTTGAATAATGTTTTAAATTTAAACCTTATCTTTGAATAAATGTCATCAGGATGATCACTAATTTTAGGTGAAAAGATGTCACATCTCAATTTTTTTTAAGTTTAAAAACCTATTTTATATGTGGATTATTATGGTTGTTGGTTGATTAACTATTGTTTGATTAAGATTTATGTCATATGTTGATTATGAAAAATTTATGTGTTGATTAATTTACATGATTGGTTTGATATGAGATAATTTTACTTTTATACTATGTACATTATGATCATGTTTGTTAACTATATAGCATTATTTTATGAATATATTTATGTTTTAGGATAACTACCTTTGTTATTTTTAGGTAGATGCAAGACAAATCCATCTCTCAGAGTGTGATAGAGAGAGAGCATCATCGGAGAGTGTGGTGTAGATAAAGATGCTAGGGGACAATAGAGAGAAACCAAAAACATGTGCACACACCATAATAGTATATCATGTTTTTGATAAATTGATTGAGATAGATAGTTACATCATGTTTTGTGTTACTTTCATTTAAGTGATTGTTAATATGCTTTCTAGTGTGATCTTGATTGCATCATGTTGATTTGGTTGTGTGATTTCACTAATCTGATTGTCGTATATAGGTTTTTTGTATGATGGTATTGCTTGGTTGAATGAATCTATATAAGTTTTACTTGTCTCACTTATTTACTGGGTATAGTTATGTATTATAATGATGTGATGTTATGTATACATTGATAGAGTAAGTTTTAGATATATTCTATTGATGTTACTTGATCTTTAGGATTAACCTGATAATAATAATTAGAAGATTATTATTGTTTATAATAATTGTATATCTTAATGTCAAAATATATCAATAACATTATTTGAAAATGTCATTATATTTGATTTAGTGTTGACCAAGGGTTTAATATTCTTAATATATTTAACAATGATTATATTTTTGAAATATTAGGTGAACTTATTATGTTTTACAAAGTGTTGATTACTAATAAGAGTCAATAAGTTATTTTTTTGGCCTATTAAGCTAACCACTAGTTAGAAGGTTGAATGCTTTTGTAATGGTAATCATTTTAATGGACTTCATAGTATTTTTGATGTTCTAGTTTATTTTTGAATACATTTTACATACCTTTGAATTATATAATGATTGAGACTTTCATATAAGTGGATGGCTTTTTGTGAAGTCAATGTTGACATGCATAGTTTGAAGGTGATGAAATAAAATTAGTTTATTTGATTAAATAAGGAACATTCAAGATTATTAGGGTTAACATGGATTTGAATAAGTGTTAACATACAAGATGAGAAAGATATTTGTTTGGTTTGCATGGGAAACACCTAGTTCATTGTTAGTTGGTTAATCATGGTATAATATTTGGAGAGTTATATGACATGAAATGAGCATGAAGATGATTAAAATGATGAAGGAGAGGCCATGGAGGAAATGACTAGCATACAGGGATTTTGAAGAGAAAATTTGAGCTAATAGAGGGAGAAGAACTCAAATCATTGGCATGGTTTTGGGAGATTGTGTAACCAGGTCGATTTGTTTTAAGATTTCTATGTTTTGATATGGTGATTTTGGTAATAAAATATTAAAATATTTTAGTTTATTATGGATTAAAAACTATTTAGGGGGATAAGTGATGGGCCCTGTAGATTTCTCTCCCATCTACAGAACCCATCATATAATCTAAAAACTTGGTAATTACCATAATTATGAACCCTCTTGATTTGCACACTAGGATTTTCATAAAAACCCTATAAGGGATGGATTCTATTCTATATTGTGTCCAAATTTTTTAACTTGAGTAGATGTTTAAATGAAATATGTGTATTATGGGTGTGGTAAAAACCCTAGGAAAAGAAAAAGGGTTTATAATTATTCAATAGAATATATAAAAGGGAATTTGTGTTAATCTTTGATTCATTTATCTTGTGTGTGTGTGTGTGTGTGTGTGTGTGTGTGTGTGTGTGTGTGTGTGTGTGTGTGTGTGTGTGTGTACATTTAGGACTCTATAGGACCTTGATGCCCTAGGGTATATATACACATAAATATATATAATAGTATATATATAAGAACTTGCAATAGCATCTATATATATGTGTGTGTGTGTGTGTGTGTGTGTGTGTGTGTGTGTGTGTGTGTGTGTGTGTGTGTGTGTGTGTGTGTGTGTGTGTGTAGGGGTATGTATATACACTCTTTAGGACCTTGATGGCCTAGGTTATATACACAAATAAATATATATATAATAACTTGCAATGACATCCATGATGAGTATGAGTTGACTAAGGTTGTACATAGTATGGGACTCGACTATTTTTTTGAATGATTGAATTCTAGTATGTAGTCGCTTAAGCAAATTAATATATGTATATAATATATATAGTGCTTATATAACTAAAATTCATTGGGATTTATAGATAAAAAATTATAGAATGATAGTGAAAAGGATTGGGAAATATAGATTTTTTTATATCAAAGATTGGTTATACTTATGATATATCTTTTGAATGCATACATAGTTACAAATTGGTGGAGTCAAATATTTGATAGATTATTATATATTTTATATGTATTAAAATGTGTATAAAAATTTAATAAATAAGTATATAATAGGTGCCTTTAAGTCTTGGTCAAAACTATAGACTTAGCATACAACTATTTGACATAAAGCATTGACTATGTCTTTTAAATTAAAAGGAGTTAGTAAAGCCTTGTTAGATGTGTTTGAATTGATAAATATTTATATTTTACAATTATATGCATATTTTAATCTAACCACTAAATTAATAATTTTTTTATTATGAAGTTTTAGATGAAATAATACATATTGAATGTGTTTTTTAAGAATAAATGATAATTTAAAGAATAAGGACAGTATACCTTATGCACACTTGAATGTTTATTGAGTGATATATTAATCATAAACTATGTGTTTATTATGTATTAATAAATATATGGAATATAAATTTGATTTTATGATCATATATTAAATCTAAAATTGTATTACATATAGATATGTTTATGCATTGTTCAATATTTATGACTAGTATTTTACATAACATGGTAATATGGGTGTTTGTTATGTGTTTGATGTTAGTTTAATCTCTAAATATAAGGAATTTAAAATGTTAAATGTATATCTTTTGAATTTCTTAAATGACTTGTTTTTCATTATATTTGTGAAATACAAACAAGAATTAAGCCATATTTAATATTTGAAAAGTTGATGAAATGTCTATTTCAAGTTACATAGTGATATTTAGTAACTTGTAGTCTGGATAGGATTCTTACCCGGATGGTATGTTTATATTGGGGACTATATATGATTCTATTTATTTCTCTATAATAAATTAGAGGATCTTAGATTCATTGCATTTCTTTTGATGGATTAAATGTATGTAATTGATATTTACATACTTAGCATATTTATATCTACTAATAGGGAATATATCAATTGAATCTATTAGTTTTTATATTATTATATAATTAACCAAATATCACATTTATGACACTGAATAAGTAGTGTGATGGCTTCCACTAGCTTAATGAGCACCATCAATGCAAGATTAGGTTTAATCTGAGTGAGTGGTGTGTATGAAATTAACTAATCCTAGAGATCAATAATTATTGAAAACTTTAGCCAAAGTAATGTTTATAGTTAAACATTGTCATTTCATATGTTGATATAGATTTCATATTTGTGTGATATCATGTTAAAATGAATTTATTTATGATACACATTATTTATTAGATACCTACAACATATAAGTTATGGTATGTCATTATGAATTCCTACACCGTTATTATCTATCCATTTGTGAAAGGAGGGTCATCTCCTTATTGGAAGATGGTGTGTGGGATATATGTTCCATGGTTGGTTTGGAAAATCACTTCGATGATGCTCTCCCTCTTAGTTGGAGTACTAAACTTGAGATTACAAATTGATACTTGAGTCATGGAGACTCTTGAATCATGAAGACTCATGCTCCATGGTGATTTGTATCATGTATTATTATTTGAGATAATATTTGTTGCTAAAAACTATAATATTTACTCATTTTACATCTATAGCAGTGGCTATAATGTTGTATCAGTCATGTCTAAATTTGTACTATTTCATTAATGATTTAGATGCAATATTTATTGTTTATTCACCATTGTTCATGATTGTTATATATGTTCATGGTGACCTTTAGCTAAGTGGACTATCTATAAACCTTTTGGTTAACTAAATAAATTCAATTAGTTACATATCACTAATTAGATTTCTCATGGTGAAATCTATAAGATGAATATGTGTAATTAATTTTTAATAAAAATTTACTATATTTTGGTAAAACCCACTAGGTTATTACATATAGAGAGTTCTCTCTCTAGATAATTCTAAAGAATTTTAAATTCCTTAGATCCCTCCTTTCTCTCTAGAGTCTTCTTCTCTAGAGGCTTCCACTGAATTTGTTATTAGAAAATCTTCCTCCCTTCTCTCTATCTAAACCCACCATATCCCTCCATTCAAAATAATGAGTGGAATGTGTATGAAATCCATAAATGTCCATGCCAATATTATCAACCAATCCATAAATCCATGTTATCAAATGCTTTTGATCAAGTTAATATCATGCTAAAATTTTGTCTTTATTTGTAAGCAATCCATTATCCTTAAATCACTAAGTCATTTTCTTATTTTGATCTTGATTTAGAGAACTTAGTTTTAAGATTGAAATGTTAGTTTTGAATTTTCATTTATCTTTGCATTTTTCATCCTATTGGATCTAGATTTTACTTGTAGATTGGTAATTTGGTTATTTTTTATATAAATTTCACAATCTAATCAATTGCTCAAATGTATCATATTACACATGCTAATATATAAACTTGATGTCTTGTGAATTAAATTCAATTATCATTATCCACCATCAGATTAAAAAATATGTTCATATGAACACAACTAAAATTCAACTAGATTGGGTGCCCATTATTTATGTGGTAGGACCTTTAGGAAAAAAACATACAAAAACACTTTGACAATTCAAAAATAGTTTCCCATCAAAATTACTTATGCACATACAATACATCAACCCTTATGACTTACTATGGATGGATTTTCAATTATCCTCTTGGAGCGAGCACTCATGGATTAAATTATACTACTGTTTTAGGTGTTAGGACTATAGGAAACTTGTAGTTTATACATCCCATGATAATGAAAATTTTCAAAATAAAAAATAGTGTTGTTATTTAGATTTATCATCCTAAATTAGAAACACAATTGAAGATAAAAACTTGATTTCCATCTTTACAAAAAAAAATCATACATTATTATTTATTTACTAAATACACACAACCTTAAAATTCACATGGAGAAATTTATACATGATCATGATTTAATGCAATCTAACATACTTTCTTTCTAGGAATTGCATGTGGAACTCTAGTGCTAAATAATGTAATTATTATTTTTCATTTCATATTCACATATCATGTTCATAGGATCATGATATGTTTTAGTTGTCATATACCCATTTTTTTAAATAATATGATAGTGCCAATATCAAGGCCTTATTGGTGTTGATACTAAAATTTGGTATTAACTACTTGACAATGCCAAGCTTGACACACATTTACCATACATGACTTGATCACACAAATATGGTCCTAACCTACCATTGTCTCACACCTACATGATACATTACGATTTTTATTAATTATATCTACAATTAGAAACTTATATGAACCTCACTATTTATTTCAAACCTACATACTATCTTACATAAACATCTCTAAGCCTTTAGTCAATTCATATATATATATATATATATATATATATATCAAGGCCTCCCTTAAAATGGACTTGGTATTTATTAGGTACACATCTATAAACTATTGCACATTAATAAAATCTTTCATGTGTAGACACCTAAATTTGGCCATCAATAACCTCCAATCAAGCTTTTGGCCAATTTCCACCCAAAATGCACAATTTGGCCTAAAAACATTAAAATAAGCTAAATAATGTAAAACTGACACATTCAAATGCTAATTTTTCCCAGGGTATCCCTAAATGGGGTAATGTAATTTTATTGGCCAGCTAACTTTGGTCAGATCATTTCAAGTGAAAATGCTAATTTTGCACCTGGGTGCTCTAGATTGCTCTTTTTTATTAAATCTCTTATACAAGACACGTGCCTTATTTATTTGTTGTTGGTAACATCCTAAATGGGATAATGGATCCAACACATATAACATTTCCTTCCAATTCTAATCCAGTCAAATTTTGTACCAATAACAAGACATTTTGATCAATTTGAGTAATTTGTGCACAAAGTGCTTAAACATGCTTAAGAGCTAATTAATCCAAGTTAGAGCCTAAATAATAATTCCATGGAAACTTGTTGAATACTTGTTTTAGGAAATGAATATTTAATATCTACATCATCAAGTGACCTCATTTCTTTGGAAGACATCCATAGGCCATAAATACCATAAACATCAAGATTAATGCCCTCCATGCCTCATCAATGCCTTCCATGATGCCCTCCATGCCTCTTAATTTCCCCTTCTTCCAATTTCATGATGAGGATAATTATAAACCTAATTCTAAAAATTGAATTAATCCTTAGCCACACATCTCAATCCTGAGATGGATGGTTCAGGTTGGTTCTAGACATTCTCAAAAATCTATATATAGAGAGATCATGAACATCATTTTTAAAGTCTTGATAATGCAAAGTTATAATGCACAAATATCTTCAAGAAGACATTGCAATTAGTGTTATCATGCCAAATTAATTCAATCCAAGCCAAGCCAAAACCACAAGGTGCCAAGGAGAAGAGGAGATAGCCAAGCCTCCTTTGATGAAGACTTCATGAGCACATGCTGAGCAAGCCACTATAACAAGCATTTTAGATCATCAAAGGGACGTAAAAGAAGGTTTTTTTTTCATCTTTTTTGTGTTCTTTATTCATGTTTGTTAACCAAGCTCTTCCTGGTGTCTAAGCCTAAATATATTATGCTAGTTAGTGTGTTTCTTTCATTTTGTTTTTATTTTGAAACTAACACCATACTAACCATCCTCTCTTGAGTCAAATTATTAGACCACATATGTCACACCTGATGGGACTAGATGTATCCCACATATGAAGAATATCATTTTGTAGCTTTAAAATCTTCATTTGGATCATTAAAACTCTTAAAATTTGATTTTTAAACTTTGTTTGACCATTTTTTTACCACAGGTTTTACATAGTAACCAACATCAGTTAGTAAAATTGACATCAATTGGATAGTTTTTATTGGTCACATTGGTATAATTGATGTCAGTTAGATAACCATTATCAGTTAGTAAATGTAACCATCATTGGTTATATAACTGATATCAGTCACTGTGTTTTTCTTAAAACACGGACCTGAGATCTCTTTTTCTAAAGTTCATTGTTTCAAACCCAAAAGATCTTCAAGGCTAAAGGATATGCTAATATTTTTATTACAAGACCAAGCTTGACATTTTCTAAAAACATGTTTTAGATCACCTTTTTCATGCTCAAAAATCAATTAGGAACCTTGTTTTTGTGTTTAACAAAAAATTTAGATGTTTATGGTGAATATTTTCAAGTTTACAACTAAGACCAAGGGGTCAAATGAACACCACCTCATTTTCCATTTGAGCTTAAAAATGAACTCACCTTTCCAAGTTTTTTCATTTACTTAGTTGTTTAAGTTAAATCTTTATTTGGAAAAAAGAGGGGTGTTACGTGTATGCTCTTCCAGTTGTCCCCTTCAAGGAACCCTTGGAATCAAAAGTGCCATTTCTATTGTAAGTAGCCTAGTCCAAGGCTTAGAAAGAACGTCATCTAAAGCACTCCCCAAAAAATCTTCAAATTTTGGGTGACCTTGTAAATGACCCTAAAGTCTTTCTATTTTCATGTTTTCTTTATTTTTATGCAAAACTGACTTATGAGGGGGAATTCATTATCTCTCATGAGTTCTTTAGGGAATTTTTGACCCAGGGTTTCACTTCTTGGCATTGACTTTATTTGGCTCTTAATTAGAGTTACACATAAGACATAGTGGCACTTTGGACCTCACACTATACTGAGTTAATAGTATGATGTATTGGTTATAAAAAAGACTAGACCTTTTTACACTAAGCCAAGTGATACAAACCCAAAATCTATGATTTTATTTTCAATTGTTTGGTATGAAATTCATTGTGAAATTGATTCCCCTATAGTGTTTGAAAACTTGTTAGATCTTATACAAATCCCCACTTATTGTGGAATTATTTTTGGTGCAAGGTGGACCTCAAGGTTCATGTCCCAATACTATCATTTGAGAGAAGGGGGGGTGTAAAAAACCTACTATCTAATGCACATTTATGTTTGGATGAACACTTAAAATCCTCTTAAATGATGTATATTACTAGATTCCAACAATACCAAGAAACCTTGTCAATTTAGGATCTAAGAGTGATTAATCAGTGTAGTCTTATCCTAGATTATAGTCTTGTTTGGAATCAAAACTTGGTGTAAACAAACAATTCAAACCAAAACACATGGTCCTCATTTTTCTTTGAATAAAGAGGCATTATGTTGCCCATGTGAGATCATCAATTTTTCTCATTCAAATTTCATCAAGATCTTGGGAGTCATATCATCCACTTTGGCACAGTTATGCTACCCAATTGAGTCTAGACCTTTACCAAAGTTATTTAAGTCCTTCACTTAGAATCTAAATATAAAATTTCACCTTTTTAAGTTCATGGAGTTGATGTGTTAATTGGGTTTACCATTTGCACTAAACTTGAGGGAACTTAGGTTCAATTTCCAATTTGGGTTGAAGGCCATTTTAGACTCAAGATCATTATCACCACTTGATAGACTTAAGCCATTTTGTGCTAAACACTTTCACTTTGAGTCTATGCACCACAAAATTTTGAGTCAATAAAAGTAGTGTTATGGTATCAAAATTGTGGGAAACTATCTTTGCCTTAGAGAGTTTTTGAAATAAACTTTTTTGTCACACCTTTTGGGTAGTGTAGCATTTTTACATTGCCCAAAACATTTCAAATATTGTTTCATAGACCCTCTTGCATATAATTCAAAATTTTTCCTAAATTTTCAAACCAATCCAAGTGTACCTTTGTGATATTTTGTCTAGCATAGTTATATCATTCATTTTTGGCTATCTTATTTGTAAAAAGAACCAAGTTTTATACCATTATTTATGAGAAAATAAACTATCTCTAAAGTACCTTTTGTTTCATACTTTATACCTAGTTAATCAAGTTCATGTCCAAGAATAAAATGCCTAGTTTTTGTTAGAAGTTTTTCAAATCTATTAGATTAAAATTTTCATCTATTTTAAAGTCTAGCTTTTGACATCATTTGGCTAAGAGTCCTAGTGCATGCCTTGTCTGAGCTTGGATTTTGACGTCAGGTTTGGCCAAAATACCTAGCAACTTTTAAATTTATAGATTAGACTAATTTGAAACTCTTCAACCTTAGAGTTTATCATTTTGATTTTTGGTCCATTTACTTGATTATTTTTATGTGAATAGTGAAATGTTAGATACTTCACGCTAGCTTGTTTCCTCACAAATATTTGCATAAACCTTTTGATCCTTTTGATGAATCTAGACCAAGTTAGAACATCATTTGTTTTAGATTTTATTATTTTAAGATTTTTTATAACTCTTTGACCTTTCATCACAAAGCATTGACTATGGATCCTAACATGTATTCTTACACTCATAGTGGACTCATGTACAATCCAAAGATTAGTAATGTAGTTACATAGGAAGAAATGGTGAAAGACCCCTACACAGATAATATTCCTTATGAGATGGATTCTTATCCCTCTTATAATACTCAATTAGGGACACAAATCCAAGATCTATTGGCTAACTATTTGGTTAACACACCACCCTATTTATAATAAAACCAAGAACAAACCACACAATACCTAGCTACAATACCCACAATAGACGAGTCAATTTTTCAATAGTCATATTCTACTAATGAGGCTTCCACGTATGATCTATTTTTGTTTGAGTGACATTTGTTAAAGAATAAAGACAAGATTTTGGTTAGAGCCATAGAGGTAGGGGCCAACTTTCTAACAGACTTTGCCCATGAAATTTTACCAAGTCTAGTAAGAGTTCCCCACAATATCATTTATGATTAACAGGGTTCTTTTAGAAATCCTATGGCTCTAGTCCAAACAACATACCAAGACCCTAATATATCTAATCAAGGCAAAAACATCATGGAAGATCACTTTCATCAAACACAGACATCATATCAAACCTATATAAATCTAGCACATAATTTTAATCATATGAACATTGTGAATAAGCCTCTTATTGACCTAGTTCCTTTAATAAGAGTGTTGATAGAGTTAACTAGATAAGAGAATCCAAGTTTTGACCCATTTTTACAAACCATTTCGATAGATAACTTGATGCATATGCCTATTATTGAATAAGTGTCTTCAGCCTCTACACAGAATAGTGAGCCAAACATAGTGGATAATATGCAAATAATGTCCAATCCTGATCAAAGTGGTACTAACACACAAACAACTAGCCAACATGTGCCTATAGTTAATCCCATGAGTAGATCATCATACCAGGGATTAGGATTTTCTACATCCCAACTTCAATCAGCTTTTTCTTCAAGTGTATAACCTATAGGATTAAGTAATCAAACAATGGCCAATATCATGCCTCAATGATAGAATGTGATGAATCCTACTCCTCCTCAACAAGTAAAAAGTAGTATTCCACAAAATCAGGCATAATCTAGTGTATCAATGAAAAAAGGAGAAATACATTGCCACCTCAATTAGGGGAAACTAATGTTCTACCTTGCCAGGTAACAACAAACATACCTCTTTAATTATAGACTAATATGCCAATCCAAAACCAAATAATGACTAGTCAACAACATGCAAATATTGGTCAATGATAGATGTCAAATATGTAACCTATTTTCACTTCCCCATAGGGATTCATGTAACAAAGAGGTCCCCATATTTCTCAAGTACCTGTTAGACAAACATTGGTTCAAAATGTGCCACAAATCTAGAGACAGGGTCTTGGTCCATAAGTTCCCACTCAATAAAAAGGTTCAATTAGTCAGTAGCATATCCTTTTTCAACCAAAGTAGGCATAGTATAGTTATATCCCTCCATCCCAACCACAAAATCCTCCAAGTCAAAACTTTATCACCAACCCAAACTAAAATATTGCACAACTAAATGTGCAATTTCAAGTACATCCTAATCTATGTATGCATATTTTTGGTCCATTCCCCAACCAAACCAATATACCCCAATAGGTATTTCCATCATAACCTGGTCAAAGTGTCCCACTTTTGACCTCCCAACCATCTACCCAAACCAATATTCTCCCTCAAACCAATGTTCCTTCCAGTTTCCTATCCCAAGAATTGTAACAGATGAAGGATGTAATAGATTGTCATTCAGGATGGGAAGCAAACTAAAAATTTCAAATTGGATGACATGTGTTCCCATCCATTCAACATGGATTATTTGTAGATACTATTTCTTTTAGGATATGAACCATCAAAATTTGACAAATACAAAGGGAAAGGTGACCCTAAGGCCCATTTAACTAAATTCTTTGTCACATGTCAACCAATGGCATATAGTGACATACACCTTTTGTTATTATTTCCAAGAAGCTTGGTTAGATAAGCCTTGGAGTGGTTTTTAACACTTGCACAAAAATTTAGTAACAGATTTTGATGATCTTTCTGATAAGTTTGTGTAGCACTTTTCCTATGATCTCGAGCATGAGATTTCATTAGTGGACCTAAAGCAAGGAAAAAAAGGCTAGGGAGAGTTTTACAAGTTATTTATAACAATGGAGATCCCTTTCAAGCTATTTTACCCATAATTTACTAGATAAATAATTAGCCACTATGTTTACCAAAATTTTGCATAGTGAGATAGCTTATCATCTAGAACTATAATGTGCACATACTTTCAAAGAGATCATTGATAAAGGTTTGTTGATCCTGTGAGCACTCATCAATAAAGGAGTCATCAAGCTTAATTTAACTAATAAAAATCAAGTTACCAATGAGGGAAATAGCCAACATCATCATCCCATTCAAATATAAGCATCATAATCGATACAGGCCAATAACCAAAAAAGACTGTAGCAATTCAACCATAATAGGAATGTTGTGGGAAATGGAGTAATCAAGTCCCATCATCTCCAAATGGTGCAAACATCATCTGCACTACCTTTTTAGCTTACTCCTACCTAGAAACCTCTCCAATTAATGTTGTAAGCACAACAACTAAGACTTGCACAACAAATACAATAGCCTTTACCATTACAAACCCCTCCTCCTAAGAGAACTGTGCCTACATATCATGTATTTAGTGACCTAGGAGAACCTATTGAGTCTATATTTCATAAGTTTGCTACCACTAATTTGATTAGTTGGCTTATACTAAAGCATTAGTTGTAAGGCATTCCTTATCTTGATTGGTACCATGAAAATGAATTCTGTGACTATCATTGGGTCAATAGGCATAATCTATGAAGATGTGTCTAAATCAAGAAATTAATTAAGAATATGTTGAATAATTGGAAGATAACAATGGATAATGGTGCTTCCACTTCCAATCAAACTCTTAGGATTTATCAAACCCCCTTTACCTGACATAATAATTAGTAATAACAACAATAACAACCAGTGTAGTAGCAAAATCAATAGTATCAAAATCGAAAGATGAACCAGTAGAATCAACAAAATCAATAGTAAAAACCACAACAATAGAATAATAGACAAAACCAAGGTCAGAATGGTAACAACCAACAAACCTAACATGCAGTTTCACATGACTACAATAGGGTTGTAGGTCATATTATAGGGGGTAGCATTAATAGCATCTCCATTACTCCTAGACCAAGCACTAATCAACCTAGACCATTATTAAACAGCATTCAACTAAATTACATGAATAATCCTTCTTTGACCTGGGAGTGCATACAAGAAAACTAGAAAACTAGGACTTCCTCCTTTGGACCTTATATCGATGACTCATCCTTACCACATGACCACATACAAGTGCACCAGTAACTGAGACTTATCCTGTCTGGTCCCATACCATTCCCAACATTGGTTAGAAATAATGGTCTAGTATTTAATCTTGAATGTGAAATCATAACTCAGAGATCAAATATTACTATCCTAGGCCCACAACCACCCACCACTTTACCTATCACCCAACCAATCATTCAGCCTCAAAATAAACCATTCACTCCTGACCAACACAAGAAGTTTGATATTGTGGAACAATTATAGAAGACACTAGCACAAATTTCTATTTTAGATTTGTTATGAATGTCAATAATCCATAAGAACATCTTGAATGAGTTTTTGACCCAATTCACTATTTCTAGTGACATATCCCTTAATAAATTTCAAGCTTTGGTTGGACACCTAGCTCCAATCTAGTAAGTCACATTCAACCAAAGTGATATGTCTTCCCTTGGCTCATTCCATAATAACCCATTATACATAGAAGTTTATAGAAATTGGCATAAAGTGAAACGTGTCCTTATAGATAATGGATCACACCTCAACATAGTGTCTCTAAATTTCATTATGCTTCTTGGGTACATAATGGTATATCCTTAGCCAAAAACAATTACCATCAAAGCTTATGATAATCAGGAAAGAGAATCACAAGGCACCATTAGTTTTCCAGTTATCATTGGGCCTTTGACCCATGATACACATTTCCATGTTCTTGATCTTAAGTTATCATACAATATGCTTTTAGGCAAACCTTGGTTACATGAGATTTATGTAGTTCCATCAATGTTGCACCAATGTATCAATTTTTCCCACTCAGGGATGGAAGTGAATATTCCAAGATATTTACACCCATATGAACACTGCAAACATCTTGAAGCCAAATTTCAAAGCTATAATTATCAGTATGGCATGAATACAAGTTCTAAGCAAGATAAAGGAAAGGATATACTTATTGATCCTTCACCAGATAATTGCATAGATCCTAATACCTTGGATTCCCTTTCTCACATGCCACTTCCTGAAGCTTCTAATCATTTTGCCATTTTAGATAATAGACAAAGAGAGTATGTGACCCATGATACATTTCATATTGTCAATCTTCCTCAAAATTCAAAATCCTTTGGGTAACCTAAAGTCACTCCACATATGCATTGGCAACAAAAGAACAAAGATAAGGGACCTTCACATTTATACCAACATCTGGCTGAGAACCTGACCCTCTTGAAGGGGATGAATCATGGTTATGCAATGATGACCAAGATGATTTTTATAAAAGTACAAAGTATCTTATTCCCAATAGGATCATGGAGCATCACAATTATTAAGGAAGAGGCCTCAGATTAAATTAGCAAGGAACCATCGAGCCAATTTCTATGACTAAGTATGAAAGACCTTATGGACTTGGATTTAAACTACCTGGGGGTGACCCCATATATCTTATTCAAACTCCATCACCAGTGACTAGTTATGATGATGTCGATAACAAAGTAGAGTCTAATCATAACCTCACCTTCAACGACTTAGCTAAGACCAACATGTTTGATAAAAATGCCATTTGTACCCTTACCCTGACCATTCATTGCAACCCATTACCATTATATTATCCCCAACTGATATATTGGGACCAATAAGAATCCAGTCTGTCAATTGATGAGTTTTAGAATGATGAGGCATTATATGACTCTTTAGGTCTTAGAGACAACATTCCATTGGGAGCTCACAAATTAGGATTCTTAATTACATTAAATCCTATAGCCTATTTTGGAGAGTGAGTGAACACCCTTAGCCAAAAATAAATAAGTAAAACATTAAGCTCCCAAAGTGAAAACCTCTTTGAGCCACTTTCTGATCAAGGAAAAAGTAAAGATAAAGGCTAGTCTAGTGGTAAAAACCTTTTTTAGGTGCCATTAGATGGGGGTGTTCATTCTTCTTTGAATTTAGACTAGGAGACCACCAATGATGAACTTGCCTATGGATCCAAGTTCATATTTGAAAACAAGTATTTAATCAAATTTTTCAAGAATTTCTAACTATCTTTATCATATGGCCAGATCTCCCATTAGGGGACTCAGATTCATCATGCCTAGGAGAAGTTGAAGAGAAATTCCTAATGGAAGACCTTGACATAATCCAATAGTTCAATTCATTACCTACTATCTTAGAAGATGGTTTGACCCTTCTAGTTAAAGATATAATAGATGTAAATATCAGGACTCCATCAGACCTGAAATGGATAAAATTAGACACATCCCTCACTATAGAGGAACATGATGTCTTTATAGCTCTGTTGAGATAATTAGTAGATATCTTTGCATGGGCATATTTTGACATGTTAGGTTTAGACCCCACCTTGGTTCTACACCACCTTGTGGTTAATCCTAATGCCAAATTGGTAAAACAAAAGCTACGTAAGATGCATCCTTGCATTACTGTATTGGTAAAGAAAGAGTTGGAAAAACTCTTAGAAGTAGGATGTATCTCATCCATTGACTACTTATAATAGATATCTAATGTGGTACCTATTAGTAAAAGGCCTGAAGGGATCAAAATTTGTACTAATTTTTGAGACATCAACAAAGCTTATCCTAAAGATGATTTTCCCTTGCCTAAGATTGACATGATCATTGACTCCATGGTAGGTTATGCAATGCTTTCACTCATGGATGGATTTTTAGGATACAACTAGATCAAAATAGCACCAAAAGACCAACATAAAATAGCATTTACGATTCCATGGGGAACATTTTATTATTAGGTAATGCCATTTGGCCTTAAGAATACTGGAGCTACATATCAAAGGGCCATGACTATCATATTCCATGATATGATGCACGATATTTTTGAAGACTATGTTGATGACATATTAGGAAAATCCAAACCCAAGGTTGACCATCCAACAATGCTGCATAAGATATTTGAAAGATTATAGGAGTATAAAGTTAGACTCAATCCAAAGAAATGTGTGTTCAGTGTAACTTCAAGCAAATTACTTGGATTCATCATGTCTCATAGAGGTATTGAAGTTGATCTGGCTAAAGTCCATGCTAAACCAAGATGCCACCACCAACCAATTTAAAGTAACTTCATAGTTTGTAGGGTAAGATCTAAACAATCTGATACTTCATCCCTTAGTAGATAAGTTCCATCCATTTACACCCCTTTTGAAAAATGGAATTACATTTCATTGGGATGATCACTACCAAATATCTTTTCAATAACTCAAAGACTATCTTGTTAATCCACCTATTTTATTACCTCATATGCCAGGAAAGCCATTCTTGTTATACCTATGAGATACCAACCATGCTCTAGGGGCACTCTTGGCTCAACATGATGACAATGAAAAATATCATATTATATACTACCTAAGCCATACCTTGGCTACATATGAACATAACTATGTACCTATTGAAAAAGATTGTCTATCCATGGTCTTCACAGCTCAGAAACTACACCATTACATGTTGAATAATAAGACCATGGTCATTTTAAAAGTAGATCTGCTCAAGTATCTACTATCTAAAATAGTTTTGCAAGGTAGAATGGCTAAATGGATCATGTTTCTCAGTGATTTTGACATAGAGTATGTCAATTAGAAGGCAATCAAAATACAAGTTCTTGTAGATCAACTTCTAAAAGCACCTCTCATAGACACACAACCACTCACATTTCAATTTCTTGATGAATCCAAAATGACCGTCATTGACACACCCCTTAAGGAGTAGCCCTAAAAGATGTATTTTGATGGTTCATTTACTACACATGGATCAGGGGTAGGCCTATTGTTTATTACACCATAGGGGGATTTAATCCATAAATCATTTACAATCATCTTTTCTTGTACAAACAACATGGTTGAGAATGAAGCATTTATTATAGGATTTTAATAGGTAGTGCATTAGAACATATCTCATCTCTAAGTTTATGGTGATTCTCAGTTAATCATCAATTAGGTCATAGATCATTTTCAAACAAAAGATGACAAGATGGTTCCATATAAAGCCATGGTCAACACTCTTAAGCAAAAAATTTCTAGCATTCAGTTTAAACACATACCAAGGGCTAGTAACAAAACTACAAATGTTATGGCTACTATTGGCTCTCTGATTTGACAAATAGATAAAGGTAGAGAGTATCAGTTCTTCATCAAGAATTTATTATCACTAGCTCATGAACCTTCAATCATTGCAATGATTTGTGATATTGTTGGTCCTAATTCTATCTAGTACTCAAACCTTTACAACTAACTTCATGACCAAGTTATCTCACCTAACCTCTCTCAAAAATAAACCAAAGCCTTCATTCATCATTCCACTCATTATACTCTACTTAGATCTACCCTTTACCATCATAGTTTTTATGGAACTCTATTTCATTATTTAATTTCGATAGAATCTACACTACCATTAAGAGAAGTTCATGGAGGAGTATGTGGAGCTCATTCTAGTGGGGCATTCTTATCCAAAAATCTCTTGTGTACTAGTTATTATTGGCCCACAATGGACGTAGATGCCATTGCATATGTAAAGAAGTGTGACAAATGTCAATGGTATGCTAATATACTTCATGCCCCAAAAAAAACTTTGAAACTAATGTTGATACCATGGCCATTCTACATGGGGACATGACCTCATTGGGAATATCAACCCCACTTCATCTAATGGCCATAAACACATCCTTACCACCATTGAGTATTTCACTAAGTAGGTTGAAGCTATACCCCTAACTTACGTGACTAGAAATCAAATTTCCAAATTCATCTTCAACCATCTCATTTACCACTATAGTATCCCCTTTGACATTATATCTGACAATGGAGGATCATTCAAGAACAAGGATGTAGACCAGCTATGTATCAAATATAACATCACACAACATTTTTTTTAGGTATATTACCCTCAAAGTAATAGACAAGCTGAGGAATCAAACAAAACCATTATCAATATTCTCAAAAATATTTTCAATGATTCCAATCATGATTAACACTTACAGATATTCCCTATCCTTTGGGCATATTGTACCAATCATCATACCCCCATAGGATCCATTCTATACTCACTTGTTTATGGTACTGAAGTCATCCTTCCCATTGAGGTCAAATTGCCTTCACTATGCATCTCTTTCAAGCATGTCTTCGATGATCATGACTATTAAGTAGCTCACCTGCAAGAGCTAGACCTACTTGATGAAAAATGCATAGCTACACTCAACAATCTTTAAGCGTATTAGAACTAACTAAAAGGCCACTATAATTAGTGTGTTAAGTATAGAACATTTGAACTTGGTGATCTTATTATTAAAGAATACCATAGCTAAGAAGAAGCATAAAGAGAAATTCAAACTAAACTAGATAGGGCCTTTCATCATTACTGTAGATTATGGATCAGGAGCATATAGGCTTGCCACACCAGACAAAGATGAACTTCCTAAGCTAATGAATATTATTCATCTCAAGTAGTACTATGCTTGAATGCTAAGTTATATTATCTGTAAGGACCATTTTAGTTATGCCATTTTATCACTATTCTTCTTTGTACAAATGCCATCCTTATCGATCCTCTTCACCGTATCTACTTTTTGCTTCTAACCTATCAACCTAGTGGGTTCTAAAGCCTAGTCCATTTGACCTTAGTTTTTGCCATTTTTTACACATTTTTAGCATCAAGGTATCTAATTAGTTTCACCAGTTGGTTTAATTACTTTAGATAGAGATCATATTTTAGAATAGTATGGTAGAAGTTTTGGCAGTTGCATCCTTCATTTGTTATTCCTTTCTTACCACCGGTCTTGCTACTAATTATAACCACTTTTTGCAAAATTAGTACCATTGATCTATGTCATTGTGTCTTGGTTATAACTAGCTATGGGCAAATTAGGGGAAAAATTAAGCCTTGATGTATGAATTTGCCACTTCATATGTTTTACTATGCCTTTTTACCAATTGTGCTTTTTTTTTTTTGAATTAACTGTTACACTAGTTGAAATCCTCCATTATAAGGACAGAACTATAGTGACTGGCGGTCCTACTTTGTGTAGGTAGTGCTCGATACTAGTTGAGGTCAGCTCAGTCACCCTAAGCCATGCTCTCACCATTTTTAGAACAAACTAAGCCACACTTTCACCATTTTATGAGCAACCTAAGCCATGCTCTCACTATTTTATGAGCTTGAACCATTTAAGTGTCTCATCATTCTTGATCAAGTTAAGATACTTCAAAACAATTCCAAAATCATTTGAAAAATTGTTAGAAAATAACAAAAACATTGACCACTTTTTTGCCTTAAAGATTTTAGGAACCCTTACTAAATTTCAAGCACATCACTTGTCATTTAGTTTCCCTATCCTTTTTGGCCTTTTTTCTCATGCACTTGTTGTTTTGTAAGACCATTCCTATTCTTCTATCATATCCATTCTATTTATTTTCCTTAGTTATCACATTCTTCCCATTCCCTAGGAGAACTACATTTGGCCTAAATTTTTTATTGGATATTACATCAGTGGAACTATGTAGGTAGCATCCACTTTCCTAGTACATATGGAGATAGCTTGACCACCCCCTTATTTTTCTTTTATTTTCTCCATTTTGTTCATTTGTTAAAGTTGTTGCCTATTTTTTAGGAGCACTATTCATATGGTTTCTTTTGAATGTTTCTTTGTTGTTTTATTTGTGTGTCTGTTTGTTTGCTTTCAGCATTGTGCCTTGATTTGGTTTATGTGTGTCCATTGGGTGATTCCTTGCCCACACTTATACTTGAATCCATCCATATTTATATGTTTACAGTGTCATCATGGTTTCTATCATTAGTGCATTGTTTTCTATTGATTATTGGATTACAAGAGTCAGTCCTCATGCATATTTTGGCTAAGTCCTCATGATGTTATACCATGATGCCTATCGACACATGCTACAACAAACCTTAGCTTTAAGAAGTCTATTAAGCAATGGTGGCATCTCTTTGGCACCAACATCTTGATTCCATCCCAATCATATCCTAAATAGAGTAATTAACCATGAAATAATTTTAACTTTTATTAGTTTAAATGAGCATCTCCCTACTCATAGGTTGTTCTAATTCATCATTACCCTTTATGTTAAGTTGTCATCATCCTCAGTCATGTTTATCATGTTTTCCATAATCAAGGTCTAATGATTATAATTGCCTATGGGTAAATCATTGCACACCATCCCACCTACATTTCTCAATGATTATAACCACCTTTGGGAAAATTATTGTATTGTCACCACTTCCCTTTTTTGCCCATATAGAGGCATATTATTTTATTGTTTGTCTGTCATAACTAGGGTAGCTCCATCTTCTCAATTATTATAATCATCTTTAAGTAAATCATTGTGTTATCATATAACATTACCACTATCAAGGTACAATGTTTATAACTACCTTTGGGCAAACCATTGTACACCATCCCACTTGCATTCTCAATGACTTTAATGACTTTTTTAATATCATTGTGTTTTCACCCCGTCATCTTTCCTTTCTTTGGTCTCTGTGTGTCACTTATTTCTTTTCAAGGGACCATTTACCAACTTACTTGTGCCAACTATTCCCTTGAGGGGCCATCATGCAATTAGTTTATCATCATTGTAGTTGTAGGCATACAAAACCTTTTCATTCTTTGAGAAGATGTTAATGTTATTATATCTTGCAATGCCTTCCCAAATAGGGGCAAATTGTAGACACCTAAATCTAGCCACCAATAACCTCCAATCAAGATTTTGGCCAATTTCTACCCAAAATGCACAATTTGGCCTAAAAACACTAAACATGATAAATGATGTGAAACTAACATATTCAAATGCCAATTTTGGCTAGGGTATCCCTAAATGGGGAAATATAATTTATGGGCCAGCTAACTTTGATTAGATCATTTCGAGTCAAAATGCCAATTTTGCACTTGGGTGCTCTGGATTGCTCTTTCTTATCAAATATCTTACACAAGACACGTGCCTTCATTATTTGTTTTTGATAAAATCTTAAATGGGATAATGGATCCAACACATCCAACATTGCCTTCCAATTCCAATCCAATCAAATTTTGGACCAATAATAAGGCATTCTGATCAATTTGAGTAATTTGTACATAAAGTGCTGAAACATGCTTAAGAGATAATTAATCTAAGTTAGAGCCTAATTAATAATTTCATAGAAAAAATTTTAATACTTTTTTTTATAAATGAATATTTAATATCTACATCATTTGGTGACCTTGTTTCTTGGGAAGACATCCCTAGGCCATAAATGCCACAAATATCAGAATTCATGCCCTCCATGCCTCATCAATGCCTTCCATGATTCCCTGCATGCCTCTTAATTACCCCTTCTTCCAATGTCATGATGAGGATAATTATAAACTTAATTTCAAAAATTGAATTAATCCTTCGCCACACATCTCAATCCTAAGATGGATGGTTCAGGTTGATTCTAGACATTCTCAAAAATATATAAATAGAGAGGTCATGAGCATCATTTTTAAAGTATTGATAATTCAAAGTTATAATGCACAAATATCTTCAATAAGCCATCAAAATTAGTGTTATTATGCCAAATTGATTCCAAGACAATCCAAGCCAAAGCCACAAGGTGCTAAGGAGAAGAGGAGATAGCCATGCCTCCTTTGATGAATACTTCATGAGCACAAACTGAGAAAGCCACTACAACAAGCATTTTGGATCATCCAAGGGAGGTAAAATAAGGTTTATTTTGCATTTTAGTTGTGTGTTTTATTCACGTTTGTTAACTAATCTCTCCCTAGTGTCTAGGCCTAAAGATGTTATGCTAGTTAGTGTGTTTCTTTCATTTTGTTTTCATTTTGAAACTAACACCATACTAACCATCCTCTCTTGAGTCAAATTCTTAGATCACATCATATTCCTCTTAAATTCTAAATTAGTCACTAGTAACACTCATAATCTAAGTTTTAAGAATAATAAATCCAAGTAAATGTAAGCATTTCCAAATATTAAATCCAAATGATTAGTTAGATACACATAAGTAAGAACACAATTTCATAATCACACTATGTGGGAGAACTATGCGTGGCTCAATTTCTACCCTTGGAGTATTAGATACATATACAGTGGTGAATCATCACATAGGGGTGATTGGGTCTAGCTCAACTCATTACACTTTATCAAATTTTGTAGGTTTTTATCCTTCACAAGCACATCTAGGGTTTCAAAGTGAAGAACATTGATTTTTAGAGTTATGGGCATCATCAAGGTTTAACATCACATGCATAGAGATTTTAAATACAAGTGAAAGTGACTATGTGGTCAAATAACCTATTTTATGTGCAGTCTAGTACCAACCACTACAAGTTAATATCAACATTCGATATTGATCTATATCTAAATGAATTAACCTTAAGTAGATAGAAACATAATTCTTAAACTAGATGAATCTCAGTCTTGCATTATTCTATCTTCCACTACTATAATATATTCACACTTAGATAATGAATTATAAAAAATAAATACTCACCCCTTTATTGTACATACTATATTTAGCATATGTCACTTATCAAATCATTGCAATCAGTTTTAATATTTTACATTCAAATGTATGCTTGAATTCCATATCTATTGATGTAAATTATTATACTATTTTGTATCTTATTAGGGTTTTTAAAACCAAATTATTTTAAAATATATTGGTGAACTTGTACACTGATCAAGCTATGTCAAAACCTAGATCTCCATTAGGCTTTCATCCTTCTAGTTTTTCAAATTTTAGTCATGGGTTTTCCATTTCCAAAAATTGAGCACCTTCATGGTTTTTTACATATTCAAATTATTCTTTTCCTACATCTTGATATCTTTTTTAAGGCCTAATAAAGCTAAATCAGAGAACCAATCAGAAAACCCTAGCAACTTGCCTATGATGGATTATTATATCTTTCCTTCCATTCTTTCTCAAGGTAGTGAGAACTAATTTCCCTCTAAGTATGTCCATGTTGTCACTATACCAAGAGTTAACGTGACCCTTCCTATATTATAAAACATAGTTCATCTAAATGTTCCTTCTCATCTCCATCCACCTCTCACAAACCTTTATGATGGTATTTGTTTACAGTTCAATCAAAAATACCTAGATCTTGTGCTTGTGAAGCCCTTTAAGATCAAATAATCACTATGATAACATCCATAGATGAGTTGAAAAATCAATATCAATATTTTAGTATAAATATCACATCACTTGAAGATATGATCACATATGCAAAGAATTTATAACATGCAAGCATCAATCATATATCCACATCTCTATCCAAATATTTTGTGACTCAAAATATTTCATCTCAATAATGGAAGACAACACATTATATATCTAAAACTAGTGATTCAAAAAGTATACATAAGTATAATATGAATTCAAGTGAGATTATAAAGTAAAACTTCTAAAAATGTTGATTGCATTACCTCCTATTTATCCTCTAAGGAAGTAAAATACTATTATTCTTATCATATAATTCATGGAAATCATATGGATAATTCTTGGGATTTGAAAATAAAAATACAAAGTATCATTGATAATGTTGATCATGTACTAGAATACATCCATAAAAACACCACCTGATTTAAGAATAACTTCTAATATAATTTTAAAAAAAATACTTTATGATTGCATCTCCTAAGGTACAACTACAAAAATAAAGGTTATGAAAGACAAAATTAGAACAAAAAAGGTTACAGGAGTAATTACAACAAGAGAGGTTACAAAAGGAATAATTACAACTATAAATCTTACAAAGGGAATTGTTGGACAATCAATGGTTACAAAGGGAATAGTTAGATAAGAAAGGGTTACAGAAGGAATAAATTTTAAAAAAAAATAGTTTCTAAAATAAATTTAACTAAAAGAGAAGTTTCAAAATAATAAAACAAATTAAATAAAGGCCTTCTCCTGAAAAAAATAAAATTAAGAAAGTGATAATGCCAAAAGTGGTTCAGAAGGAGGAAACTATATAACCTTACTCATATCAAGAACCTTTCGCTATCTCTACTCAAATAGATGGCAAGAAATGTACCAATGTCTAGGTTATAGACTAATAGAAAACAATTTTTGTACTACACCCTTTATTATATCTCTTAGATATCACCTTCAATAAATAGATTAGACTACTACCTCTACAAAATGTGTGGGATCAATTGAGTTCATAGTAATGTTTGCTTCAAAGTTGTGTCATCTTACATTAAATTTCTTCTTGATATAGGCACATATAATATTATTCTTGGAGGACCATGGTTAGAGTCAATGGGGGAAATAATTGATAAAAACAAAGGTTGCATTTCATTTGATCATGAAGGTAAGGATAATACAATTTCAAGATAGGGAAAATCATTAGACCAAGAAAATGAGATTAAAATACAAAGGATGATATACTTGATAAATAAATTCCAATACATGGTGCATTAGTTATACATATAATGTAAAATATAATGAATTTAATGTAAATCATGCTAGTGTGAGTGTTCTTAATAGTATTATATCACAATTGCAACATTATAATTCAGTTACTCATGAGGATCCATATTGTGAAAATTTATTACTTCTAAGTGGTTAGAGTGATTCCGTGGATTATATAACCACACATAATCTATTGTACATAGCCTTTTAGATTTATTTTCCATTATATTATTGTATTTTGACATATATGCATTCATATGCTTTTCATTCATAGTTCTTATTTACCTTGGCTTTGTTTACACTCATCCCTTACCTCTTGCTTGATTATCCTAATCTAGACATATGTGACATCTACTCTATGATGACGCATCCTTCATATAAATCTCATTCTAGTGAAAACCCTTATAAATATGCTACTTTTTCACTCTTACATATTAAATAATCATACAAAATATGTATTCCATTGAGCTCACATGATCACCTAAACTAACATTCACACAAAAAACCACCATTTAGATTGAAAAGAAGGGTAATAAATGTCCCAAAAAATATTGACATAATATAGAAAGCATTTCCATGATCCATAGAAGAAAAATATAATGTGTCTACTTAGCTCAAATAATGATTTAATATAATTATGCTTTCCAATAAAGAAATGTATTTTCACCTTTTACTATGAAATCTTTATGAAAATTATGCAGTAGGACATTAAATCACATGGAAAATGTATAAATGAACTAGGATTGGGAGAATCTTCTTCATGTTTTATCTAATGATAATCATGATGCTAAACCTCTAGATGGTAAAAATCCTATAGATGAGTTTTTTAATGACGTGGATATTGATGACACTTTGATTCATGGGTTCATTAATCTAACATGCATTCATGACCATCAAGGCATCTTAATAAATTTTTCTCTAGCTGAAGGACAATGATCGCTTGGTATTTTCCAAGACAAAATTTAAGAGGAAACAAACTTCCCCATGTTGTTTTTTGGTTAACCCCATGATGAAATCACTATGAAAACAATTTCATATAAAAAAATTACATAGTGGGAATTATTGAATTATGATTGTAGGTTTTCTTATCACATTACTAACCTTCTCTTTAAACTAATTAAGAGTATTATCGACTAGGTTGGTGGATGCATGTGTGTTCAAATTAGGAAAGGACAGTTAAAAGGTTTAAAACTATTAGAAATATAAAACATAATTTATAAAACTAGTGGCATTAACTCAGAGGTGAGACATGCATTATATTTACAGATAGAAGTAGCCAAAAAATCAACTTCATTAGTAGGGAAACACTTGCACCACCTCATGGTACTCAGGATTTAAAATACACACTAGTGTAAACACAAACTAGGCTCACATATATATCATTTCAAATTTTCATTATTTCAACTACATCAGTGGTAACTTCGAGAATATCTATAGAGATAGTGCTAGTTCCAGTTTTAACTCAAGTTACAATGATAATTACATCTACTTTAGCCTTTACAACTATTATCCCATAGTTGTCTTCTTTCGATAGTGCTACATCATCACCCTTCTATGTATATGTGTATGTATGTATGTATGTATGTATGTATGTATGTATGTATTTTCATGTGTTGGCTAGGTTGGAATTGTTAGGAATATAGAATGTAGAGAAATAATAATGAAATAAAGACATAATTAAAATTTATAAAACACAACATAATAGAGACACATATTTAATGTGGTTCACCCAATGTGGGCTACATCCACACAAAAATAGCTATTCCTTATTATTTAGTCCAACAAATGAAGGGAAAACCTACAATACATCCACAACAATATCCTCTTCACTCTCTCTCCATATTCTACCTAATAACAATGCCCTCATATCAAAGGAGGGTTACAAATTACAGAAAAAATTCACTAACTTAGTTTATACCATTAGATCTAAAACCTAATAGTAAATGGTCTAGATTAACTATGAAATTATAATATTTTATAATGCATTTTTTAAAAAAATTACTTTAGGGGTGCTACCCCCATATCCGCATCGGGGTGCACAACCCTCAGAACCCCCACTAGGGGGTCTTCCACCTAAACCTCACAAGGGGGGTTCCCCCCTTGAAACCCTCAACGTCATGAGGGATCAAATAATGAGATCCAAACCTAGCTAAAATAACATCATAAATTTAACCTCTAATCTTGGAAGCCAATCAGGCTCCACACCTCACGATCTCCCACGTAGAGACTGATTGTTGTAACTCCACCGCTACAAATTTTCCTTAGAATTTTATTTGAACTTTGACCCTACCATGTTTCTCATATTTCTTGTTATCCTTAATACCTATTTAATCTGAACAACTCTCTAGCTTCTCTTTTGTGACTACCTTTGTTAGCATATCAATAGGATTCTGACTCATATAGATATTTTCCAACTTTAGTTAACCATCCTCCAAAATTGAATGAATGAAGTGATACCTAAGTTGTATATGTTTGGTTCTTGAGTGGAATGTTGAGTTCTTTGCTAAATGAATCACACTCTAGCTATCACTATATAACTTACTTCTACCTCAACTCTTCCATGACTATTACATCCATATCATTTCCTTACTTGCTTTTATAGCTGCAACATATTTTACCTCTGTACTTGACAAATCAATTATCTTATGCAATTTTTAAATCCAACTAATTGTTATATCACCAATAGTGAAAACATAAACTATGATGCTCCTCCTAACATCTAAACCTCTATCCATGTCTACATTAATATATCTATGTAAGGTAACATCTGACCCTTCATAGCATAAATGTTTTTTAGTTGTCCCTCTCAAGTACTTGAGAATCCACTGACTACATCCTAATGCTCTTTTCTTGGATTGTTCATAAACCTGCTGACAACTCCCACTACATGAGAAATATCTGGTCTAGTGCACACCATAACATACATTAAACTTCTAACTAATGAAACATATAGCACTTTGGTCATGTAATTGATTTCTTCTTGTGTTTTAGGACACTATTCCTTTCTTAATTTAAAGTGCCCTCCCAAAGGTGTACTCATAAATTTTGCATATTGAACCTAACTAACACCTTCTTGATGTATTTTTCTTGAGACAATGTCAATTTCTTATTTTTCCTATCTCTTGTTATTCTCATATCAAGGATGTGCTTTGCAAAACCCAAATCCTTCATTACAAATGAGTCTTATAGTTTTCTTTTTAGATCATGTATATCATGCATGGTAGACCCTACGATAAGCATGTCATCTACATGCAATAACAAGATAATATATCTACCATTATTTAATCTCTTAAAGTAAATAAAATGGTTAGAATGGCATCTACTATAACCTTTTTCTATCATAAACATGTCAAATTTCAAATACCACCATCTTGGAGCTTGTATTAGGCCATACAAACTCTTCTTCAAGTTGCACACCATTTTATCCTTACCTTTGAATTTGTATCCTTATGGCTACTCCATATATATTTCCTCCTTCAAATCACCATGAAGGAATGCATTCTTCACATCTAATTGTTCAAGGTGCAAATCCTCTGTTGCTACCAAACTTAAAACAATTCTTATAGAAGTCACTTTAACTATTAGAGAATATATTTCATCAAAGTCAATAACTTTCTTTTATGCAAACCCCTTTACAATAAGTCTAGCCTTATACCTCTTTTTGCGTCCATCTTCTTCCTTTAACCTATAAACCCATTTATTCTACTATGCTCTTTTACCTGTAGGCAACTAAACTAAATCCCAAGTTTGTTTATGTACCAAGGAGTCCATCTCCTCTTTCATGCCTTGCTCCCACTTCTTTCTAGTTTCTTCTTGTATTACTTCTTCATAACTTTCTAGCTCACCACCATTAGTCAATAATAAATAATAAAGTGAAGGAAAGTAATGTTCAGGGAATCTACTTACTTTAGTAGATCTTCTAACAACACTTCCAGGACTTTGAGGTACTTGTTGTAGTTGTACATTCTAATTTTTTGGCACTTTTGGAATTTCATTTCCAATAATTTCATCAAGTATTGCATATTCTATATTTGACTTTTCCTATTTCTTTTTTTGAAACTAATCTCTATACATGACCTTTTCATTAAAGATCACATCTCTACTCCTAATGATTTTGCGATTTTCAATATCCCATAAATGGTAACCAAAATCATTAACTCCATATACAATAAAAGTACATTTCTTGGATTTTTCTTCAAGCTTGGTTCTATTTTATTTATCAATATAGACAAATGTTTCACAATTGAAAGTCTTTAAAAATGAATAATCTACCTTTTTACATGTTCATGCTTCCTTTAAAATGCCACCATCCAAAGGAATTTAAGGCCCTCTATTTATTAAGTAAAGACCAGTATCCATAGCATCTAACCAAAAATATAAGGGCAACCCTGTATACAATCTCATACTCCTTGCACACTCCATGATTGTCCTATTCATCCTTTCTGACACATTATTTTATTGTGGTGTACTTGGAACCATCTTCTCTTTATGAATCCCAAGGGATAAACAATAATTATCAAACTCCTTATTTTAGTATTCACCTTGATTATCTAATTTAACACACTTTAACTTATTTTCTCTCTCATTCTCAACCAAAGCTTTCCATTTCTGTAAAGTATTAAAAACATCAGATTTCTTTTGTATGCAATAAAACCAAGTTTTTCTAGTTGCATCATCAATAAAAGTAACATAATAAGAAGAGCCACTAAGGGATGATACCTAAGTTTGTCCCCATACATTTGTATGCACAAGCTCTAATTTTTCATCCTTATTTATCCTCCCAACTCTACAAAATTTGACTATATTTTTTTTCCATAAACATAGTGCTCATAAAAATCTAAATCCACCTTCTTCAAATCTAGCAACAAATTCTTTTAGTGGATAAATTGCATCCCCTTCTCACTCATGTGCCCAAGTCTATGGTGTCATAAATTTTTTATCCACTTCTATAGAATCTAGAGAAATAGAAGATTCAACATCACCATTAGATAAATACAATTTACCTACCTTTTCTCCTTGTACTATTACCAGTGATCCTTTAGTGACCTTCCATGAAATTTCTATGAAGGTAACTGTGCAGCCCTCACTTCCTAACTACCCTACTAAAATTAGATTTATTCTTAACTTAGGAACATGCCTCACTTTTTTAGTAATCATTTGTTTCCATTATGTAATTTTATATGTATCTTACCCTTTCCTACAATTTTATAGGGTTGACCATCACCCAAATAAACCTATCCAAAATCACCTTGAACATAGTCTTGAAAATATTTCTTATGGGGTGTAGCATGAGATGAATTCCCTAAATATAGCACCTAAGAATCATTAATATTATCTAAAGAAAGGATTAAAGCATCTTTTAACACATCACCTACTACATTTGCTTCCTAGTTTTTATCTTGTTGTCCATCTCCTTGTTTTCCTTTTTGAAACCAACAATCATTCTTCCGGTGTCCTTTCTTCCCACAAATCTAGCACACCAATGTTCCTATAGATTTAGATCTACCCTTACTAAACTTCCCATAATTCCTTAGGCCCTTTCCTCTATCCTTTTGTCTTCCCCTATTTTCCATAGTTAAAGCATTACCTTATAGCTCACCTATGTTTTTTTGTCGCATTTCCTCGCTAAGGATAACACCAATAACATCATCAAACTTTAAAGTATTTGAGCCAGAGATAGAATTGCTCATAGCCATGACCAAGCCATTCCATCTTTCTAGTAATGAACATAAAATCAAAATATCCCTAACCTCATCATCAAAATTTACTCCTACAGAGCTTAACTAATTTGTGACCATGTTAAATTCATTTAAATGGTCAACAACAGACCCACCTTATAACAATTCTAGATTAAATAAATGCTTCATAAGAAATACATTGTTGGAGGCTGAGGGTTTTTTATACACTCTATCTAATGCCTTTATCACATCTAATGTTGTCTTTTCTTTTGAAATATTGAAGGCCATTGACATTGCCAAGCATAGTCGTATTATTCCTAATGTCTTTCTGTCAAGAACCTCCCAGTCTTCATCTTTCATAGTCACCAACTTCTTTACTATTCTACCCAATGGTAGGAAAATATCCTTGTGATATAGATAGTCCTCTATCTGCATCTTTCATAGCTGGTAGTTTTGGCCATTGAACTACTCAACCTTAAACTTGTCTTCTTCTACCATTGCTCCCACTTAAACCAAGAACCCTTTTTTCCTATGAGTTTATCTACCAAATAAAACTTCATCTCTGATACCAATTATTAGGAATATAAAATGTAGAGAAATAATAATGAAATAAAGATAGAATTAAAATTCAAAAAACATAATAGAATAGAGAAACATATTTAACATGGTTCACCTAATATGGGCTACATCCACACAAAAACAACCAGTCCTTCTTATTATTCAGTCCAACAAATGAAGGAAAAACCTACAATACATCCACTGCAATATCATATTCACTTTCTCTCCATATTCTCTTTGATAACAATGCCCTCATATCAAAGGAGGGTTAAAAATTAGGGAAAAAATGCACTAACTTAATTTCTACCATTACATCTAAAACCTAATAGTAAATAGTCTAGATTAACTACAAAATTATAATATTTTATAATGCATTTTTCACAAAAAAATTCTTTGGGGGCACTGCCCTCGAACCCCTACTAGGGCACATGGCCCCTAAACCCCCAATCAGGGGGGTCATCCCTCATACCCTGCAAGGGGGGTTTCCCCCCTTATGACCCCCTGTGCCATGAGGGATTCAAAGAATGGGATCTAAACATGACTAAAATAACATCAAAATTTTAACCTCTAATCCTAGAAGCCAATCAGGCTCCACACCTCATAGAAACATTAGTTTATAATTTAAATTGCATGTTTATATTGTATTTTAGTTGAATAACTCTATTTTGGGCTATCACCATTGTACATGCTTGTTTTGCATGTAAATTGACACATAGTTCTACTTTTGAACATGTATTTTTATACTTCACTTGAGAGATGAAGACTTTCCCATCCTAAGATTATATATATTTGTATTCTCCCGTTCTCAAATGGAGGGGAATTTTGGATATTAAAATTAATATTAAAGTATGAGGAAATTTTTACAATTAATCTTGATGTGAAAATCTTGAGTCTTTTCCAAACATGTGGATTGTGTAAGAAGTGTTGTCATTCTGGTATCTTAGTTTTTTGGTTGTGCATGAGATGTAATTTCAATATAGTTATTCTTATTGTGTTATTAATTTTTTGAATTGACTTTGGTATGTCAATCATAATCCCCTCTTATAGATTTGATAATATAATCTTTAAAATGTGTAAACATTTGATTATACATAATTAAGTTTATTGTATTTCCTTTTTCCTTGGACTTCTAATTGTGCTTTAATGTTGGTGTGTTCTTAGAAGATTTCAAGAAACATGGATTTTTTATTACTTTTCCAACCTTTAGTTCAAGTGCTAGCTTAGAAAGGTTTCATTTTGCTTAACTCATAAGCCTCTTTTGTTTCCTTTCTTTTTACTTTTTGAGTTTCTTTTGGTGTTACCCACCTTAGGTTAGATTCATCATCAATACACCCATCTTAATTAAATTCAAATTCATCCATAGATAACCCATTCGTGGTAAAAAACTACTTCACTCACTATTTTTCCACCAACATGTTTTTTACAAAACTCAATACCCCAAAACACATGTCTTGGAGTAAATATTCATTCATACATTTTGAAACATTAGAGGCTACCTCATAAGGTTTATAGGGTGTGCATTAAACCCACATCAATGATAATTAATTTGGTGCTAGAAGGAGGGCTTCACACCTATGCCTCTGTTTCTTTGAAAAGAATCACTTGAGTTGTTCTTTAAGCCCTAAAAATATTAACAAGGTCTACCTTAGACACTAAATTATTATACCCGTCATTGGAAATCCATATAAAAGTTAGGTTTGATAAAAGAATTAAGAGAGGACTCTGACCTCAATCATTCTCTCCTAGTAGACAACCTTATCTTCTACTATTCCTACTAGCCCAAGATCTAACCTAGCTAGTTGGTTATGCTATCAATATCATTGGGGTCATGCATGATTTAAAAAGAAACACTAAAAAGTATCTACCTTTATTTTCTGCCTCAAGAGGTAGTATCATTGAAGAACATGTAAAGGCCTTCAAAAACACCCTATGAATATTGAATGTAACCCATGAAGATGTGGCATGTAGACTTTTCCCTTCACATTACAAGATCTTTCTTATGATTAGTTTCTCAATATCTTGGAAGGATCACTTACCTCTTGGGATCAAATGTCAAAACACCTTCTTAGAAAATTTTGGCCAAGACACTTACATAAGTGTTGTTTACCAACACTTTTTAGGCATGAAAAGAGAACCAAATTATCCAATCTGATCCTTTAATGCCAGGTTCCAAAAGATGCATACCGAATTGGAAACTACCTAAAATTTGGGAATTCGGCACTTAAAATATACAAGAACACCCTGGACCCTATGACTAATGTTTTTTTATGTAGAGTTATTAGTGTTGATACATTGTCTTTGGATAATGTTAAATATATCAATGTGGATAAAAAATTGAACCCACAAATGAAATCATTGGCCCCACCTAGCCTTGGTCCTATTTTTTTGGATTTTAGCCCAATCCCAACTAAAAATTAGAATAATGTGGCCCAAACTAGAACCATTTGTACTCCCATGTGCCTTTAACCCGTGCTTCACCCAATAAACACCTTATCTTCCTAAAAACTATACACCTAACCATAAAAACCATTACCAAATTCCTAATACTGGTCATTACTATTACTACATAGGGTACTAGTGTTGATTCCATAAAAATAGATTTGGAACCTATTCATAAGATGGTGCATAAATTAAGATATAATATTTTGAACATGTATAAATGTATGGGTAGCACTAGAGGATAGAATACCAATCAGAGCTATGGATTACATAGGTACAACATTAATTTAAATAGGTATAAAAATAATCCAAAGTAATAACTACCTAATAGAGTGTCAAAAATAAATATCATGGAAGCAACCCTTCCAAATTAGTACAAGGTTCATAACATAACACAACATGATGAGTTGGATTGCATAGAGTTATACACTTTTTTCAAGATATTTCAAAATGAGATGAATAGAAAGGAAGGTTTTGTCAATCAAATAGAACCATCTTACTCTATTGTTCTAAGACATTCTAAACAATGGTATTTGAGACCTATGATCTCCCATTCCTAATAGGGTATGAGAATGATCTAGAGGATAATATAGATGAGATATATGCATTTCAATAGTTATAGAGGAATAATTACAATCTAAGGAACAAGTAGCTTATTACTACTTCAACACTTGTAAATAATAATATTGTTATTACTCCAGATTCTAGGGCCAATAATAATCCACCCCCCATGAGGGATGAGTAGTTGTAGAGAGTGAAATCTTAAAGAAATTTTAGTTACAACATTATTAAGGACATGAATAAGATCAAGGCTAATATCACCCTACATGAACTAGATCAAATCATTGAATAAATGGAGGTATTGCTTAAAGCACTAATTGGGATATCCCCTACATCTAATAAATCAAAAAAATTTAATGCACATGTGATGGTATTTAAAGACAAACCTAAAGTACCACTATTTTTGTTAGCTATTAGAATGTTTAGAAAGCATGTGCACATCTATTTATTTGACTTAGGTGCCTCATCTAGTCTGATGCCAACATCTTTGTACAAGAAGTTGGGTTTGACCCTAGATAAGTCAAAAAGAGAGGTCTAATAGTTGGATAAGTCTTATGTACCATGCATTGGATAACTAAAAATTGTACACATTTATCTGGTATCAAATCCACATGTACAAAAATATATAGATATTCTAGTCATTGACATCCCAGAAGCTTACGACTTCTTGTTGATCTAGGATTAGTCTAAGATGTTGAATAGATACATGGCCACTAATTTTTCACACATGGGGTTTCCTTAGAAAAGAGTATCCAATAATATTTGGGTGGACATAAAAATAAAATAAAGTATTTTATTATCAATTACGACACCAAGAATAAGAAACTTGAATTCACATCCTCGTATATAGGAGTACACACATTCACTACCAAGAAGGAGCTTCAAGAACAAGAGTTTTAAGGTCCTTCTCAAATATGGGCTCTCTATTTTGATGAATTTAAAATAAAATAAGGTTCTAGTGTTGGTGTATCCTTGATAGACCCATATGGTAAGCAATACATGTCTACCTACAGGTTGTAATTTTCTTGCACCAATAATAGATATGAGTATGAATCTCTAATATTTGGTCAATAATTGATGTTGAAGTACAATGTCAAGCAATTTTAAACCTTTGGTGATTATGAGTTGGTTGATAAACAAATCATAAATAAATATCAATGTAAGATTACCTACTTGAATAATTATAGACACCAAGCATGAGACATGATTGCATCATTTAAATGATTCAACATCAGATCCATCTCAAGAAAATAAAATTAGATGGTGTTAGGTTGTGGAGCTAAAAGCTTCACTGATGCAAACAGGAGAGGAGGTTGTTGAGGGTTGTTGAGTTGCAAAGCAACCGGCGTCAGTCTGATCAGCCGACGTCAGTAGGATTGTGAAGAGCAGCAACTGACGTTGGTCAGGATCGGCCGGCGTCAGTCACCTCCAGGCAGACAGGGACTGACGTCGATCACCTGTGTGGTTCGAACTATGGATTTTATGGGCAGTTAGCTAACGAACCAAGCGTTTGCATGATGAGTGCTAATTTTAGACTCATAGCTGCTGATCTAATTATTGTAATTAGATGTCTAATTATTATTTGGATGAGATCTATATAATAGACTCATGGTTGTATTGGAAACCAGTGCTAGGGAGTAAGAGAGAAAATAGCTCCTTCAGAGAGAGGTAGAGCAATGGTGCATTCCTCCTAGTGCCACAGTACTAGGTGTGTTGGTGCTAGATTGGAGAGTCAGCAGGATTCTTCAGGTATGTATGATCTTGGTCATCAGGTGAGCATGGCCTTTATAGGAGATCTACATGGTAAGTAAGATCATTGATCTGCAGGTGTGTGTGTGTGTGTGCAAAGTCAAGGTTCACAGGTGTGCAGAACCATTATTGATCTGTAGGTTGGAGATCAGATAGGACAGCAACACAACAGGGAGCAGGATCAGGCAGGATCTACTTGGAGTACAGTGTGTACTCACTATGATGTATGTGGAGTACATGGAGAGCTAAGAGGAAGGCAAGGCAGTTTCTTCCATAAGTATGGTCTGTTGAATTGCAAGTTGTTGCAGGTTCATGGGAGATCTACTTGAAGTACGTTGAGTACTTGTGAAGTGCGTGGAGCACTTGTGGAGTGCGTGGAGCACTTGTGGAGTGCGTGGAGCACAGGTGTAAGGTGAACACCAACTCTGTGTTTGAGTTGGGTGTTGGGACCTAGTAGAGAGAGCTTTGAGGAGAGAATTATTGTTCACTTGAGGTGTGGGAAACCTCTGAAGAGGTGGTGGAGAAGAGGTGGCATCTTCTTTATTGTATTCTTTTTTGTAAGAGTTATTAATACAAGTTATGTATTGTCTCTCATATTTTGTGTTATTCTAAATTCTAGTTGTTGATTCTGGTTAATTCTGCATATAAATTTGCTTCATTTGGTAATCAATTGTGTGCTTCTGGTGTTTCGCATCCTGACAAGTGGTATCAGAGCTAAGGTTGCAGGAAGCAGGTTTTGTGTTTGGTTACAGGTCACTCTCAGGGGTTTCTGATTGAGTGGGAGCAGAGCAATGGCAGATGAAAGTAAGCTAAGAATGGAGGAGTTGAAAAGCACAGATGGTCACTTAAGGTCCCATGGAAAGAAAGAGTAGGTAAAAGAATATTGTTGGTCTGTGGAAGATCAACATGAAGAAATTGAAGAAGCAGATGTTGCAGGTGATGTTTCACAGGATGCTCTGGGAGGTTTCTTGGATAAAGTTGAATCTTGGATAAAAGATTCGGTTGCCTCTTTCCATGCAGCCCCAGGTAGAGGAGCTGGTAAGCCTTGCCAAAAAATTGGCAAAGGGGAAGTGAAGCTGAAATTGTAGGCAGCCAACACACAAGTGTTGATGAAGGTCATGCAGGTCCCAAGTTTGGAGATTTGGCTAATTTCTTCAGAAAGATTGGGTGATGAGAAATGCACAAGAACTCTCACAGCGGGTACACTTGAATTAACTGGTGGTAAGAAAATAGGTACTCTTTATCTACTTGTTTATATTACTGATTCTTCTTCTGTTGTGAAGACGTGGCTTCGTAGGCTTGGTCACATGAGCAGGAAGGAGATGCATGTTCTTAAGCAAAAGATAGATATATTTGATAGGCTTAAGAACTGGAAAGCCTTGGTGTTCTTGGAGGAGATGGCGGATAGAAACCAGTGGATGGTGCTGGATACTTCTGAGCAGGGTAGTCTGGACATGGAGATTGGTTCAAAGGAGCTCGCGGGTAAAAAGTCATCACTCACAGGTGAACACAGATACCAGCGTCGGTCAGGAGGAACCAGCGTCGAACAGACAGGTGCCGATATCAGTCATGTGCAGACCAAAGCCGGTGATGTCGAGCAGGGTAAGACCGATGTCAGTCAGAAGGACTGATGTTGGCAGTAGGTAAGACCAACGTCGATCAAGGGAACTAACGTCAGGCAATAGGGACACCGATGTTGGCAGGTTGGTAGTCAGGGATAGACACATGGGAATCAACGTCGATCGGATGCAGATTGGAGTGACCGAGGTCAGTCACTGTAATGGATTTTGGGTGGATAGCACGCTGTCAAAGAGTCTCAAACACCCATACGGAGGACTGAAGATGTAAGTAGGCCCTCAAATTCATTGTTCCTCTTCTTTATACTTGTTGCTGATTGTAGAGCAGGAAGGATCTAGGAAACAGGTGGGAGCATGGCAGGGATATGATGCAGAACCAAACAGGAGTTTTGGTAGGGTTGCCAGCTGATGCAAAAGCACAGAGACAAATGGATTCCTTAGTTGAAGAATAGAGAGAACGGACACATGAGACGGAAGGCTAGGCATATGGTCTTGAGGAAGCTGCAGGACAGTGGTACAGGTTTTGACAGGTGGAAGACGAACCATGGCTTCAGTCAATGTCAGGGTAACTACTGTGGTTTGTCTTACCAGGTGGATGATGAGTCATGACATCATTATGTTGTTGTATGTGGATGGTATGCTAGCTAGCAGGGTTTATACATACAGGGTTTTGCTGAGCTAAGGGTAAGATTAGTTCAGTGGCATGTCAGGAGGAGTTTGGAGCAGCAAAATTCTTTGACATGGGAGGCATGGAGATTATAGGTTGATTTTGTCTCTAGTGAGAGCTGATGTGAATCAGGGTTGGCGAGGTTCATTACGCAGGATGCAGAGCTGGAGCACACTAAGGTTTGGACAAGTACATTATCTGAAATCACATGAGGTCTGGTATAGACCTGAGTATTCCCATGCAGTGGGAGCTGTCAGAGAATTAGGAGCCAATTCGGGGAAGTGGGTTCTTAGGGATTTGAGAGGGACCAATAGTAGGTATACATGCAGGGTCAGGACTTTACTACATGTGTTTGTAGGTTCGAATGTGGCAGGGTACTCGGATGACAGGTGGTGCACCACGGGATGTGTGGCAGTTAGTCTTCAAGTGGGAGCTTGAAGAGGGATACAAACCAAGAAATAGATTAGACAGAGTACAGGTATAGGTACAGTGCAGTTGTTTATCTCCAAGTGGGAGATTGTTAGGTTGTGGATCTAAAAGCTTCACTGATGCAAATAGGAGAGGAGGTTGCTGAGGGTTGCTGAGTTGCAGAGCAACCAGCATCGGTCTGATCAGTCGACGTCAGCAGGATTGTGAAGAGAAGCAACTGACGTCGGTCAGGGATCGGCTGGTGTCAGTCACCTCCAGGTAGACAGGGACCGACGTCAGTCGCCTGTGTGGTTCGAACTGTGAATGTTACAGGTAGTTAGCTAACGAACCAAGCGTTTGCATGATGAGTGCTAATTTTAAACTCATAGCTGTGGATCTAATTATTGTAATTAGATGTCTAATTATTGTTTGGATGAGATTTATATAATAGACTCATGGTTGTATTGGAAACTAGTGATAGGGAGTAAGAGAGCAAACAGCTCCTTCAGAGAGAGGTAGAGCAATGGTGCGTTCCTCCTAGTGCCACAGTACCAGGTGTGTTGGTGCTAGATTGGAGAGTCAGCAGGATTCTTCAAATATATTAGTATTATATATAATAGTATTTATTTATTAATATATAAAATAATTTAAGACCTGAAGAGGATGGGGTCATACAACTAAAGGAAAATCATATCCCTCTAGGAATGGTTTCCCTAAGATGAGATTTTGATGTAGATCCACAAGCTCAAAAGCAAGAGCATTCTAAAGCAACTAAGTCTGATCTCATCAAAGAGAATCTAAGAACTAACTAGCATCCTTAATATGTGAACATTGATTTGAGATGTATTGAAAGTGAGAAACAAAAATTTAAGAGTCTATTGATAGAAAAAAGGATGTGATCACCTGAACATCTCAAGACTTGAAAATATTCAACCCCAGATTCATCACCCATACCATTCCATTTAATCCAAAACACAAGCCTTTTAGGAAGAGACAATTTTTACTTAATCCAATAATGAAACCTCTCATCTAGACAGAGGTATAGAAACTACTATATGAAAGGATTATCTTTCCAATTAAACATTTTACTTGGGTAGCCAACTTGGTACTAATCAAGAAGAAAAGTGGAAAGATCATAATTTGTGTTGACTTTAAGAACCCTAATTGACCATTAGAAAAGGATGATTATATTTTTTCACCCCTAGATGAGGTAATTCAGACGATCAATGGATCTAAAATGATGTCCTTTCTAGAAGGATTTTTGAGTTATAAACAAGTGGTGGTGGAACACAAGACAGAATAAAAATTTCCTTTACTACCAAGTGTGGAAATTTTGCATATAAAAGGATGTCTTTTTCCTTGATTAATGCAAGATCAACCTTCTATAGAGTGATGGCCTTCACCTTTCAGGGACTTGTTTGTAAATACATTATCATCTACATGGATGACTTGATAGTGATGAAAATCATCTGTAAAGAGTATTTGATATATGTCAAAGGTATGGCGTCTCTCTTAATCTAAAAAAGAGCATATTTAGAATTACTAAAGGGAAACTATTAGGACACATCATCACAAAGGATGGGATTTCAATTAATCCAAAAAGAGTTTAGGCCATTTCTAATCTGACACCTCTAAGTAGAAAGAAATAATTGATGTCTTTCTTTGGTGAGATTAATTTTGTAAGTAAATTCATTTATAGTTTTATAAATATTCCGAAGTCATTGAATTCTATGCTAAAACAAGATGTTAAGATAGAGTGGAAAATAAAGACTAAGAGATATTTTCAAGATATCAAGATGGTCATTTCTCAAGCTCCACTTCTATCAACCTGGACTTCAATAAATATTTCTATCTTTATTCATTCTCTTCAGAACATACTATAGTTGTTTTAATTACATATAAGGTGGACAATAATGAACATCTCATTGCCTTTATGAGCCCAATCTAAAGGATGTAGAGTTGAAATAATCTATGATAGACAAATTGATATATGCCATTATCAAAGCTATGAAAAAATTTAGGCATTATATTCTGAGGAACAAGACATTCTCCATTGTTATAGACCTATTCGTCAAGCTCACATTTGGAAAAAATAAGTTGGGCAAGAGAATATGCAAGTGGATGGCCAAACTTTAAGATTTTGATCTTGAAATCAAGCCAACCAAGATGGTGAGAGGCTAAAGAATCATCCAAATAATGACTAAGACTAATTCACACATCATTATTTGAATAAATTAATGAGACTTAGGTAACTGATGGTGAGTAGTACACTCAAATTATCTATTATTTTCTCACATGCACATTTCCCCATGAACTAAATAGATAGTAAGATGATACCTCAGGCTCAAATCAGATCATTATATGATCAAGAAAGGAGGCATATACATTTTTAAAAACTATGAGATCATCTACTTAAGGTGTTTTTTAAGAGAATAAGCTATAAACATCCCAAAAAATCTACATCATAATATTGGTAATGGGCATCCCTCAAGCAATACAATAGCTCAAAAATTTCTAAAGATGGGATACTACTAGCCCATGATCTTTAAAGATACGCATAGCCATGTCATGAATGACATGTATTTGGAAAAAGGGAAGTGAATGTTTCCATGCCTTTACATATTATCATTGATGGATACCCCTTTGCCCAATGGGGCCTTAAATTTATTAGGTAATTTAACCCAAACTCTTCATTAGAGCAAAAACTTATCCTAACAACTACTAACTACTACACCAAATAAACAGATGTTGTGGCAACAAAGAAATCCATAGCACAATATGTCATCAAATTTTTATAACAGAACATACTGACTAGGTTTAGTACCCCAATTTTTTTGGTTTGTGATAATGTTCTATATTTCTAGTTCACTAAATTCATAAAGTGGGGATCTAGAAAAACCAAATCACCATCAAGTTCTCTTAGAGCTACTATACACAAGGGCACAAAATAGTTGAATAGAGCAATAAGAATATAATGGATGATGTATACACATAATATCTTCAAAATTTTATCAATTATTGACACTTTTCATCTTGTAATAACTCATCAAGTCTCAATCTCTTTGAGTGCACACATTAAGGGGTACACTGGGAAAGGGGTGGGTAGACTAGTGGTGCTTTGCAGGATTATTGTCCCTTTTGCCACTTGTTATCTACACACTTGTCTCTTAAAAACCTTATCCATAAGCTTGTTCTTATCTATTGCACTCTCCTTCAATCATTTTCCACTTTCATTTACCTTTTCCCTAGCATAAATCCCCTTTCAGTAGTTTTAAAACTATGTCAACTAGGTCGACCATTTATCATTTTGTCATCAACCCATACTGTTAACATAGTTCATTTTCAGCATGGGTTATTATCCAAAACATTACTAGGTCAACTGGGTCAACCCTATCAACCAAATTTTTTTTAAAGGTTTATGGTTAGAGTTTCCTATATATAAAAATTCATTTTTCCATTATTTAGAGAATATAAGAAGAAGTAAGAGTTATTGTGCATCTACTTAACCACCATTCTACTTGAGGATCAAGCTTAGGGTTTCATACTTTATTTAGAGATATAGATCTTGTCTTGTGAAGAAGTATTTTGGATGTATTGATAAGTTGTGTAGCCTAGATCTAATTTGTCTTTTTCATCCTTACATACCACAATAACCTCTTGCGAAGCACCTTAGCCAAGGTAGAGATTGAGGCTTGGTAGGTTCATCTTTAAAGGTAAGTATTCCTAACTTTGTTCCTCATTTGTAAGAGTAGATATATATGAATTTCTACTTCTCTTCCATGCTTTAGGATTCCATATACATTGATATGAGTATATGTCTCTAATGCGTGTTTACTTTTATTTTTTTAACCCCCAATTTGTGTCACAAGATTTGGGGAGCACTACATTAGGATTTACTTGTTATTAGTTTAGTGAGATATCAAAACATAGGAATCCTTTAGGGTTATTACATGATTTTAATTGAATAGAGTATTTGTAACCCTCCATAACATAGTGTATTGTGGTAATAGATCCCCTAATTGGGTCTAGTAGATCCCCATATTGGTCATGTTTTTTATTATCGAATGTGTCCCCAATCGGAAGCGTATGGTATGACCTATTTTCTTCGAGTTAGGATTGATTTATATACATGATGCATTTTTGATTGCATACATTCTAGTGAAACTAATTTGAATCTAACCCTTGAAATTTTTATCTCACATTTTTCATTATTTTATCATTTCATTTTACTATTTCTCTATATTTTTAATACTGGGTCAATTCTATCGACACAATACAGGTCTCACTTCTAGTTACAAGATACTAAGTTGATTATGTTGACACATTATAGGTTTTTCACTTCCAAATATAAGCTACTGGGTCAACTCTATCAATATAGTACATTTTCAAACTTCCAAAAAATAAACTAGGTCAACACTATCAATGTAGTTATTTTTATAGGTTTCAACAGCAGGGTTTCACAGAACTAGGTTGACCTAGTCGAATTAATTAGCATAACTTTCAAGTAACTTAAAATTAAAAAATTTTAATTCTAAGCATAGTCAATCCCACCAAGGTTCCTTTCTCTCTTTTTCTTTCATTTCTATTATTCATTATAGTTTTATTTTTCATAGTTTGTAATCTTTAAAACTGCCCCTATATAGTCAACTAGGTTGACCTTGTCAACATAGTTATGTATTTTATATTCTATTTAGAATACTAGGTTGACACTATTGACATAGTTCTTATTAAAACCCTTGGTTTTGCAATCTAGAAGTGACACTGTCGACTCTATTTTGTAATCTCCACATACACTATCATCAGAAGCAACACTGTACTATGTGTCAAAGTTAGAATTAACACTTATATGTTAGTAATTAACTCACACTTTCATTTCTTATTGCTTTCATGCTTAGAATAGATCATATATTCTAATTAGGTGGTTTTTCACTATACCATTTAATTTCACTATTTTATCTTGTATGCACACACTACCAAATCACAAAATCTTTAAACACATTTTAATAATTGTCTATCCAAGGCTATATATTGGCTAAGCACCTGATACCCTTATCACCTGATATCATGTGTGAAGTGAAGGGTTAGTAGGCCCCAATACCAAGCCAGTACCATTGCCAATAGAGATCCCTTTTTATCCTAAACATCTTGAAACCATCCATAGATTAATTTCTAGTTCCTTGCTTACAACCAACTTCTTATCACATCTAAAATCATATTTTAATAATCTAACAACATTCAGGATGACTACTTAGTTATCTTTTACTTTCCAAGTTAATTGCTTGCTCTTTACTCAATTATATGTTGTATTATAAAAACTTGCATTATCTAGCATTGGTGCAAGGTTTTATGTTATGTGCCTTAATTAGATCAACCTAATTGACCTAATTGATTGTGTGTTTCCTTCCATTTATTGCTTCTAAAAGTACTTACAATTTTTTTTGTTTACAATACTAGGTCAACACTGTCAACTCTATACACTTTTTCAGCCCTTATTTTTTGTAATAGGTCAACCTTGTCGACTCTGTATAGTTTTCAACCTCTGTTTCTAAAACTAGGTCAACCTTATCGACTTTGTATAATTTTCAAACCCTATTTTTTATACTAAGTCAACCCTATCACTCTATATAGTTTTTAGACCCTATTTTTTGTACTAGGTTGACACTATCAACTCTATATAATTTTTAACCTCAATTCACTATATGAGGTTGACCCTATCGATCTTATATAGTTTTTAGCCTAATTTCCTATACTAGGTTGACCTAGTCTACTCTGTACTCTTATCTATCTCTTCTTATTTCTTTGCTTTTGTATCTATTTTTGTGTGGTTATCTAGCCTTATTTAATAATGATTACATCTTTTCAACCTTCCTTTAGTCATTAACATTACATCATCAAGGATTTAGATCATAACCTCACTTATTTCATTACTTTAAATGAAACTATTCACTTTCTTCCTTCATCTTCTCCTAATCTGAAACCATTCTCTACATAATGTAATGTAGTTGAGGTCATTCATCCTAATCCTCCTCCTAATACCAATGTTGGGAATCCTTCACCAAATAATCCCCCTCCTACAAACACCAACCCACCTATTGATACAACTCAACTTCTTGCATAAGTCATATAGCGAATGAATATAATGCAAACTTCTAACACCTCTCAAATGATGCAAATGCAACAACATTTATTAAACATGACTAGTCAATCACCTCAAGTCATCTTGTCTCAACCAAATCCAAATTTTATCCCCCTCCTCTTAGAAATGCCAATGGGAATATCATCCCTCAATCTCCAATGAATAACAAAAATGCTTCAACATCTTAAAAATGAACCTTTAAGCCCATTCATTACATCCATACATATTGGAAACATTTCTCCAACTATCACATATAATGTGACTAAGGACCCTACTATCTTTCTTAAGTATTTTGGTAATATCTATAAATAATGGGTCCAAACTAACACCTTTACTGTCACCAAAATCTTAGCCTAAACTTTTGTTAGTGATGCACTTGAATGGCACAACCAAATTCTTGGTCATTTCATCTCACATCTAGAGGATTTAGTCAATGCTCTAGTGAAGGAATTCCAACATGATTACTTTCCTAAAAATTACCTTAGCCATTTTATCAATGCTAAGAAACTTCCTAATGAATCTGCTCATACTTTCATCAAATGATGGAAGTCTCTTTCTCATAAAGTAGACCATAACATGAATGATGATACTCTTTTAAAACTATTTGTTATTATTCTTAAAGCTCCCCTTTATTAAAACTTTTCACCTGAAACTTTAGACGAAGACTTAGACCAAGAAAAAAGGTAATACTTTTTTATGACTCAATTTAAAACACCTCAAACAACTATTAAAGAACCTTTTCAATCATTTTCTCATAATATTGATTCATCCAAGTCTCCCCAACCTCAAAATGGAGCATCCAATTCAATCAATTTTAACCCAATCCACTCTCCCTTGATTTTATAATAACTTAAGAAGAAATTACCATCATCTAACCCTATAAGCTTTGATCCTTTTAAACCTCCTCTAAAATGGTACAATCTTGATAAATTTTGTTGGTGGCATGATATTATATGTCATTCTCATGAGTTTTGTCATGATCTTCACTGATTTCTTCTTTCTTCCTTGCTTGATCCACATTTCATTATTTATAATCTCACAAAATAACATTATCAAGACTATCTTCAAGCTTCTCAACTTCAGTCTCAAGAACCACAATCACATAAACATCACCTACCTAATGATCAACAATAATTACCCCAGACCTACACCTCATCCACTAATGTTGTTCAAACCATAGTTTATCCTTCTTCCTACACCAATAAGGAAAGGGTAGCTAATATGAATAACTTTAAACATATCATTGCATCTATTGAACCTCAACCTCTTAGCTCACATGAACCAAAAGAGTACTTATTTCGAATTCCTACTCCAAATCATATCATACATGGTCCTCCTTTACCTCCTTTACCTTTTCCTACCTATCCTACACATCCTATGTTACATTCAACATCCTTAAAATCTAACAAACCAACACATTTACCTATATCCAAATTCACCTACCAACCTAATGCAAATCCTTTTAATATTTCAATGTTACCTTACTACACCTCACATATTGGGGCATCTTGTGATGCCCATCTATATGTCCCTTCAGACTTTGGAGTATCTTGCAATGCCCATCCCTACATCTAATTACCCATTTGGGCATCTTAAAATGCTCACTCTTATTCTATAATTCATAATAATAAATAAATTCAGCTTCAAAAAACCTTAGCATAGATATTTCTTGTTAATTTTTGTCTCATGTTTCTTTGTTTTTAGGCATTTTAATTTTTTTAGTCAAACTTACTAAGCATCATTTTTTACCTTTGGGTTCTTTGGTTTTCTTGCACATTACATTTGGAATTTGTTTTCATTTTGGTCCCTTATATATCTATTTCATTTTTTGTATTTTTATATCATTCTTTGCCTTAGTAGCTTTATGGTTATTTTCCCATCTTTTAGAATTCACCTAATTGGTGTTCAACTTATGAGTTGTTGTGTAAGACCATGGATAAGACCTATCCTTCTTCACAAATTACCACATTAAAACATCTTTAAACCACTTTCTTTTGTATGACTACTACTTTCATTGGTTCTTATGGTAGATTTTTTGTAGGTTAGCATGGCTTTTCTAGTGACATGACTAGCATAGCATAGCTCCATCCCTTTCATAACACTTTTTTACCTCATTGTTATCATTTATTATCATATTCATCATTGTATCACTTATTACGTATATGGATCTCTCATGATCCTCATATTTCCCCTATTTCCTTACATTTGAAGCTCACATTAGTCAATTTTGAGATTGCACACTTACTTATGGGAAAGTTTAGGAGTATTTAGACACCTTGGTCTTTAGGTCCTTTTCTCTAGTAACAAAGTGTAATCTCTCTTGTGTTTTTCATCTTTAAAACCCATGTTTGGTTTTCCAAATCTGTATGGAGGAGGGATAGACAAAAATCCATCAAGAAAGTTAAAATCTAAATCATAAAATACAAACAAAAGGCAATGATCCAAAAGGCAACATTCAAAATTCTCAAAATTTAAATCACATTAAAAGACATGATTATAATCACATCTCTTTCATCTAATCAAATCTCAAAATCCATAGTTGGCCTCATAATAGATTCGATGTCTATTGGGGTGTAGTAGGTCAATAGATTAGAAAAGGAGAATAAAAAATCTTTTGGTGCTACCTACTTTCTCACATAAGTACCCAATCTTCGTAGAATACTAATGTCTCTGTAAGGGGTCCTGAGGAATAGGGAACACATTGTAGGAAGGTAGGTCCATTTTAATTTTCATACATATAGCCTTCATGGGATGATGTATATACTTCACTTGTTATCCTAAGCTTTGTGTTCATTAGTCAAAATGTCCTAAGTCCTTGGTGTTGATAGTTCTTTCTATTTCTCAATTGCCTATTGTGTCTAATTCTTGCTAAGGATGTTCACATCATCCATGTGGTGCCTCGCATTCTTTATTTACATAACATTTTCCTTATATTCGCCTTGATGGATATTGCTTTCAACAGATCACATTATTGATCACATCTATCTTATTACACCTCTTGGTTTATAGTTTGTGAGTTTCATTGTAAGACCTTGGATAGGACCAGGCCTTCCTCACAAACACCCTTGCACTACTTACCACACCATCTCATTGTCATAATAGTCATGTAATTAGGTGGTTGTGTTTTCTTACATTGTATCTTAGAACAAGCACAAAGTTTATTTTTTCATCTTTTAGAGCCTTTTTATTTTCATTTCTCCATCATGTTCTTGTTTGATTTTTGTGGACTTCACTTACCTTACATATTACATTTGGCATTCTTACATGTTTCTATTTATATATGACTTTTTCATGTTTGTCTCACATCTTGAATTACAATTCATTTTCATTCATTAATTTTTTTATTTATGTTTAATTCAATATGTTTATCTTACATGGGGTTATATTTCATTTACTTCCATATTTTTGTTAAATTTATCTTTCATTAATATTTCATTTGTCATCTATGTTTTGCATTCTTCCCAACGTGATTTAGTATGTTCTACATTCCTTTTTATCATTTATGTTTTACATACTTCCCAACATGCTTTAGTATGTTCTACATTCCCTTTTTCCATTTATGTTTTTACATGCTACCCAACATGATTCAATATGTTCTACATTTGTTTTTCCCATTTATGTTTTTCATGATTTCTAATGTGATTTGTCATTCATTTGCCATCATTTTGTCATTCATTTGCCTTCAATATTATAACCTTGACTTAGAAAGCCTAATTTTCCATAATTTATTCATTTTTAATCAATTTGACATATTTTTAGCCTACTTGGCCATTTTATCCCTCAGTCAGCCATTCTAGGCTTTTTTAGCACTCTTTCAGCCTATTTTATGCATTTTCATACTATTTTAGTCACTTAGTCAAACACTAGGTTGACTAAAATTTCCTCATTTTAACCAGATTGACTTAACAAACTTTTATACTAGGTTGGAAGTCATATACTAAGTTTTTAGTTTGGAAAACACACTAGTTCAGCATGTACCTACTAGGTTAGCACTGTGTATTTTTCAAACTTTTAGCCTACTAGGTTGACTAAGTTGACCTAATTATTTCTACCTACTGACCCCTTACATTTTATGTCATATTCCTTGTTTTACCCATATATTTATTTCTACTACTTTATTTTTTGAACCATAAAATGTTCTAAAATCATGATGATGTAGAAAATATTTTCCACTACTATATGCCTATCTTCTAAAACTTTCAATTTTTAGCTCTTTTTTACACTAACTTCTATAGGTTTGCCTAATATTCTTCATATTTGGATGCCTTCACTTCTCTTACAGTCTACTTATTTATCTAGAACATTAAGGTAAGTAAATGTAGGTGTTTTTCAATTATGTCCTTTCATTTATCTTATTTTCTCCTTAATGTATTTTACTTAGCATCAATTTTATGTGTTATCATGTTTTATTTCTTGAAACACCATCCCGTGTTGTATTCACATGACACATGATGAGTTTGTATTAGGGCATATGTATACACATAATATTTTTAAAAAATTATCAATTAGTAATAATTTGTATCTTTCAATAACCTATTGAGTCTCAATCTCTTTGAGTACACTCCTCAAAGGGTGCATTGGGAAAGGGGCAGGCAAACCATTAGTGCTTCATAGGATTGTTGTCCCTTTTCCACTTATTATCTACACACTTGTCTCCTAAAAACCTTATCCCTAAGATTGTTCTTCTCTATTTCACCCTCCTCCAATCATTTACCACTTTAATTTACCATTTCCCTAGCCTAAATCCCCTTTTAGTAGTTTTAAAACTATGTCGATTGGGTCAACCCTGTATTATTTTGTCATCAACCCACAATGTCGACGTAGTTCATTTTTAGCATGGGTTATTATCCAAAACATTACTAGGTCGATTGGGTTAACCCTATCATGTATAATTCTAATAATGGTTTAGGGTTAGATTTTCCTATATATATAAGTTCATTTTTCCATTATTAAGAGAAGGGAAGAAGAATTAATAGCTATTGTGCATCTGCTTATCCACCATTCTACTTGAAGATCAAGCTTAGGGTTTCATACTTTCTTTGGAGGTATGGATCTTGTTTTGTGGAGAAGTATTTTTTATGCTTTGATAGGTTGTATAGCCTAGAGCTAATTTTTTTGTCATCCTTACATACCACAACAACCTCTTATGAAGCACCTTGGCAAAGGGAGATATTAAGGCTCGGTGGGTTCATCTTTAAATGTAAGTATTCATAATTTTGTTCCTCCTTTATAAGAGTAGATAGATATGAATTTGTACTTATCTTCCACATATTATGATTTTTTATACATTGACATGAGTATATGTCTCTTATGTATGTTTACTTTTATTGTTTCTAACCCCCACTTTGTGTCACAAGCTTTGGTGAGCACTAGATTAGTTTTTAATTTACTTGTTATTAGTTTAGTGAGATATCAAAACATAGGACTCCCCTAATATTATTTCATGATTGTGCTTGACTGGAGGCTTTGGAACCCTCCCTAGTATAGTTTATTGTGATAAGAGATCCCCTAATTGGGTCTAGAAGATCCTCATATTGGTCATGTTCTTGATTATCTAGTATGTCCCCAATCAAAAGTGTATGGTATGATCTATCTTCTTTGAGTTAGGCTTGATTTATAGACATGATGCATTTATAATTGTATACAAATGCCATCAAAAAATCAACATAACATAAACCAAACAAATGACATCTCTTATTGAAGTATGCATTATGGGAAGATTGAACTAGACACAAGCAAGCTCTAAAGGCTTAACCTTTTCTATTAGTGTATGGGTGATAGCCAATCTTCCCTAATACTCTCAAAATCCTAATATATCAATTTATAAAAGAGTACATGGAATAATATGAAAGAATACATTCTAGACTACTTGATATATTAAAGATGGAAGATGCAATAACTAAAGCATTATACAACTTCAGTAAACATCAAGATATTATCAAACGATGGTTTGACAAGAGATCCAAGATCAAAGCCTTCAATATTTCAAACCTAGTGCTTTTATGGGATAAATAAAAAGATAATAAAGGACAACATGATAAGTTCACTCCTTTTTGGATTGGACCATATTAGATATCAAAAATCCTAGGTAATAATGCTTTCTGATTGAAAAACCTCCAAGGTAATGACCTGGTATTTCTTGGCAATGGATAGTTTTTGAAACATTATTTCATGGTTGTTCCAACTAGAGATGGTTTTTAGAGATAGTAAGTATAAATATATAAATAATATTATATTATATTTCTTATTTTCTATATTAGATTTATTATTTTCAAATTTTGCTTTTAGTAGATTATTGGTTATGCTTTCTAGAATAGTTTTCTAAATTACAGAATAGGACCAATTGATTTCCTATGTTGAAGTTACAAAGACTTAATAAAATAAGGGGATGATTTATAGGTATGAATAATTGGTTTTCATAGGGATTTATTCTCACATTAATTGATTACTTTGGGATTGTTGTATGTATTATGATTGAATTAGGTTCTTCTTAGATTGAATGATATTACTAGACCTCTGAGACTTACTCTGATATAGTCATGCAAATTTTAGAAAAAAATTATATTTCTAAATATTAATTACACTATTACATGCTAAAAATAACATGGGAGATAATAAACATAGAAATGGATATGTTGATGTTTAAAATTGTGCTTAATTCTAATCAACAACAATGGGAAGTTTCAAGATGTGGGTCTTGCATCTTGAAACAACCTCCATATTTTAGAGAAGTTGGTCTCTTCTTTATATCAATTGTTTGGGGAGAAAAGGGATAGGAATTTTAAACAAAAATGCAAATGCAAATAAAATCTAACTATGGCGATGCACCTGAATGTAATTTTGATCCTTAATCCTATGCACAGTGAAACTATATGTAAGACTCAATTACATTAAAGACAAAATGAGGCATGATCAATGTAACAGATAGGAACAATAGAAATAGAGGCTCACAGCTTAGACTACTTTCATAATGATGCAGGAAACATCAACAAAGGCACAGAACTCTCTTTTCTCATTAATTTTCAGCCATATAAAAGGCACAAAAACATGCACAATTACATAAACTTTACAACTTAAGAAAATAGAACAAAGGTAAATGATGTTCCCTAATCAGAACTCTAGAAAGTCTAAAAAACATTTTCAACAATTTTCTCATAAAATTCTCTCCCTCTTTTCTGATGATGATCATCCTTTGGTGATCCCTACACTCCTCTTTATAGCCTTGAATGTCTCATTCCATAACCACCTTTCCCGCACAATTCCATTTTACCTTTAACTCATAGGGGACAAATAGACAGTGCTTTCAATGTTTGTTGGCCCCAAAAATCTACTCGGTGAACTTCTCATCTACTAGAAATAACTCTAGCTAAGTTTCCCTCCAAATTGATCATGCATTCCCAAAATTATGGCCCAAACTGAACTCTGACTGAGCTGAAAGGGTCTATACAAGACCCTCTATTCTGTTGAAATAGAAGAGGACACTTAGTCAATTTCCAAAAAATTTGCTTACTTCTTAGGAGGCACCAAAGAATGACACTTCGTGCTTTCTACCTGATTTATCAAAGACATGCGGCCCTTTCTGCTTTCCCTATATCTAGCTTAGTAATGCTCCGCCCTTCACACCTTTCACAACCCACTTCTTTGATACTTAGCAATCTCAACAAAATAAGACTCACCACATTCCTTACTCGAGAAACATTTTTAAAAAGGGGGGAAAGGATGCACGTGGCAGTCTCTACTTGTTCTTTAGCTATGCTTGTAGAAAAAATTTGGGATGCATGTTAGGCTCCTACAGATGGTGACACTTGGCAGATTTTATAGGCCTTTGAAATAAAACCTAGGACCTACCACTATCTTTATTCAGCATTGAAACTTGAATATGATTTCTCAGATGTTGACATGTGGAGGCTTCCACAGCTTATGGGAAGATATGTGGCATCTTCTGCTGCTCTTGTTAAGGGTATGTGGTGGCTTCTGCTTCTTCTGGTAATGGAGTAGGAAGGGGATCAGAAAGTGACACTTGGCAGCCTCCACTTATCTTTGGCACTTAATCAAAAATGAAACAACCCCTTACTACCCTCCAAAAGGGGTCTGGCCCCTTTGGTTTTTGGGACACTCCTTTGAACTGCCCGTTGAACCAAAATTTATTCAAGGGTTCAATGGTTCAACACTACGCGCCGTCTACACATAACCTGAGATCTTGAACCAAAATATTGAATCGAGGCATTGAAATACCCTATTGAACCAAGGCATTAAACCACCCTATTGAACCAAGGCATTGAACCACTTGTCTCTTGGATGCCAACACGTGGTGACTTCTGCATTCTTCTAGAAAAGTAGTCTAGAGCCTTCTGTGATTGCCACTTGGCACTTTCCGCATGATCCTAATACTTAGCTTGTTGAAATCTCTTGCTGAAAAATAGATGAAATGCAAGTTCTAAAAAGGAATGTGGATGCCGACATGTGGTGCATTTTTCTAAGTTATTATTGAATACATGGCACATTCTGCGACCCTCTTGAAAGTTAAGAAAGGCACCTTAGATGACGCTACTTGGCTAGTTCTGTATCTCAGAAAGTGACACTTAGCAGCTTCCACTCAGTTTCAACACTTGGGCAAAAATGAACAAAAGAAATAAAAATGGAAAAAGAACCCATGTTTAGAGGGTGCCACTTGGTAGCTTCTGCTGCTCTTTGACACTTAGATGAAAAATGAATCAAAAAAATAAAGTTCGTGTTCTGTTTCAAAATTATGCTGTCACGACCAAGGTATGCGAGAATAAAATTTGTAGTGCACAACCGACAAGGAAATGCAATATAGAGTAAAAATTTTACTCTACAATTACTAGCGACCCCCCCAGGACTTGTGAGCCTACTCAAAAAGAAACACAACTCCCACTAAGTCAAAATTGCAAAATTTTATAGATTCAAAAGTGTTGTCTGGTAGGTGGACCATTCATGGTCAGATAACCCTTGTTTATTATGTAATTAATTGAAGGCTAAATCAAGGTGAATAATATCCTTGTGTAAAAAATTTTACAAAATCTGCACTGTAGCCTTCAACTTGAATTCGAGCTGGGAAACAAGAACTAAAAAAGCTTCCATTTTTGAGACTGAAGAATCATCCCATAGGTTCTGAAAAACTATTTGATTGTTCTATTTGGCTAGTAGCAAGGGTTTAATTTGATCAACCATTAGCACCATGCTATCATCAAGAAATGGAGAAGGAAGGCCCAAACTGACTAGATCTTTGATATGCTGCTTCATCTTGCTGATGCCTTCCTTCATGATGTCGAGGAGCTCTCTGCAACTATTGGTCGTGAAATTACAACTGAGGACCTCATTAACTCTCTTTGTTGTGACCATTTTATTAATGATTCCTGTGGCTACCAATTTCACATCCGTTATGTCATAGAGCTTTTGCAGCAATGTTTGAGAGTCCGTCACTTTGTCGGAGACTGTAGCTAGAGTGTTCTTCACTGAATCTTCCACCTTCTCACACAATTTCTGTGCATTGAGCAAGAAGGTGAGAGAAGGCCTGAGCTGGATAATCTCTAAGGAGATTCTTTTCCACATGGATTTGTAGAGCTCCTTTACCAGCTTCATCACTCTGACACTCTTTGGCCTATTGGCCAGCTCTATGGTCAGTTGTGATGCTCTCTATTGCTCTACTTGGAACTGGGTTTGAAAAGCTACAGTATTATTTTGTTCACCCAGTAGCTTTTGTTGCAATTGAGTAACTTGTAGTTGATGTTCTTCATATTTTCCTTGTAATGCCATTTTCTCCCGCCTAAGGGTCATCATTGTATCCTTTGCATGTGTTAGCTCTGCCTTTAAGGAATCATTCTGGGCCTAGACTACCTGGTGGATCTTAAGGAAAATAATATCTTACAACCGTTTATTTAGACTTGCTATTTCATTATCTTTCTTGTTGATTTCTTCAATCAAACTACTACAGTTTGCCTTTTCCTTGGCCAAATCAGCGTCCATCTTTTGTAGCCTTCTTGACATTTTCAAATAGTCTTCTGTGACTACAGAATTGGATTCGATCAACAACTCAACTCTATCATGGGGCCTAAAAAGGGACATATTAATGGCCACTACATCCATTGAGTAATCCTCAGGCTGCATTTGCTTAGCTAGCTTGATAACATTTGGTGACAAATGGGTCACCATTAATTATTATTGAATTAGGTCAAATTATGACCACAGATGAGGTGTAGCCAGTGCTTTATTTTCCTTTGTCCTCTTTTTCTCTCTTTGGGCTTCCCTTGCCATTTGTACAGCATCTGCTTGGGTCAGGAAGGTAGAAGGAGAGGTAATGTACCCACCCACAAAAGGATGTCCCTGTGGTAGATCGTATTGAATAGCCAACTATTGGCTATGGGCAATCTGAGGAGAAGATGTTTTGGGAATAGAGGGGGAGAAATGGGGTAACGTTAAAAACTAAGGAGGCACAGATGGGGCAAAGTGAGAAATAGGGATGGCAGAGGTGACAGGGGGCATCATTTGGCTAGATGGAGGCATCATGCCAAAGGGAGAAGATATAGACTGAGGAGAAGGAGGAATGATACTTACCTGAGGAGTAACTTTGGCACTCCATAATAATGTTGTTGGGTGTCCGTCTCCTCTTCCATAGCTAACTAAAACTGCACCCTCCTCCATTTTTTGGGTGTCTCCTCTTTTGGCTGTGCTCTCTGACCTTCCATATCAGCTACTGCCATCGGTGATGCTTGTGGAGAACTAGGAACTTTAATGACTTCTGATGACAGGGAAGCTTTTGGTGGTGAATGAACCACACTCTTTTATTTCTCTAAGATACTGAGAGGTTGAGGCCGATCAGACATAGTTGTTATAGCTGTAGTTTGTTTTAAGGCTTGTAGCTTTTGGCTTGGCCCGATTTCCTGCTCTATACCCTGTGTTGGCAAATCAGTCATCTCTAGGCTAGATGCAGGGGAGAGATGGCACTCATCCCATAGTTCTTCCCACCTCTCATCTGTGTCTATGTTCTCAAAAGAATGGGTGGTTTGAGAAATCTCTTGCCTATATTTCCAATAGGTTTCTATCTTTTCTACATCCCAATCTTTATTCTTTAGTGCTCTTCTCAAGTGAGAAGTCATTCTGACTTTGGGATCATAATCCCTCTACTTAATGTAGAAAGTCTCCCATGGTCTATTTTTTAGAGGAGGCAAATTTGTCGACTCAACATAAAAATTAGGAGCATCTTCCATAGGATTTCTCCTGGTCTCCCAAAAAGGGTGGCCCTCATGTGCAATCCTAGTTGCAACCCTGTTAATCCTTATCCATGAAGCTATGTAACCAGTCAGGTCATATACCCATTTGTCTTCAACTAACAGGAACCCCAGGAAGGCTAACTTTTGAAGTAGCAAGACTTCAATGTCCCTGGATTCTAAAATTATGTTGCCTGCCATCCATGAGAGGTCAAACATCTTCCTCTTCCATTTCTCAAAACCATAATCATTGTCAACAGCTGACAGCTACCTAGTGACTTCTAAAAATGCTAGCCTAAGAGTTAGAACCTTTGGTAGCAACATGGGTTCCCCACAAAAACCATGAATTCTTAGAATCGTATGGTGGGATCCAAAGTAGAAGTCACATGGAATTGGGCAACTAGCCAAGAGGTTTGAAATGTTGGGAAAGAATCTACTCATGATTGGTTCAGGGCTAAGGTGGCACAAAGTAGGGGTAACAAACAGTTCCCATAAATCATATGGGTCACAGGTCCTCGACAAAACATGTGTCTATGCAGACACAGGAATGGTCCTTTAGGGATCAAAACTAGGGTCATACATGTTCAGATGCATATGTTGGGTGAAGAGGTCGGCGTTCTAGTATAACATGAGGTGAAACAAATAAGAAGAGTACCTAAACACTCCTTTTGATCTAAACTAGGCTAGTTGTTCCACCATTGTAAAAGCAATTAGTTTCAAAAAGTCAAGCTGATATTCTTAGGTCTTGTCGATGGTCTTCAACCTGAAGAGGATGGCCATCTACTCTACATAAACTACCATATCATCTTTCATGTCGAAGATGACCTCCATCATGGATAGTGCGTCTTGGCTGGCTTGTGTGAATTGGCCCCTTGCTGCAGGGAGTGTGGGCATAGTAGTGTTGTCATCACCCATTTGCAATTTAGTTCTTAAGAACCTTAACTAAGTATTGACATTAGCCCACATCCTTTGCATCTTAACAATAGTGGGGAATGTTGTTGTACTATCATGGTGTAGGGCTAACATTTCTCTGATGGCTGGCGGTGTGATTTGCACCATGAAAGGACCCTGTTGAAGGGTGCATGAGGGTGCATGGAGCCCATCTACACATAATTCAACCAAGTCAGGGCATAGATGCACAGTTGGGACAAAGAACTATGCTAGTTGTGAGGTCCACATCCTCATGCCAAACATCTTGTATTACCATGCTCTGGTTTTTTGAAGGTCCCTTTGATGTGCCCCTTCTCTGAGGTTTTTATTGTTGGCTCTTTGCAAGATTGGGTTCATGATTCCATCTGCATAATCCTTTACTTTTGTTGAGTCACTGGCTTGACCAACCTCTAGAATTATAGTCCTCAAATAGGCTTTCAACGGTGGTGCGATAGTTGAAGCATATGACTTACTAGCCAAAGACATATCAAGGGATTCATAAATCCCAGCTCCTTATTGTGAAGATGATGTTCTTTCCATCTCTATATCCTTTTTGTGGTGATTGGTATGAACCCTTTGCAAATAGAAGCATGCTTGCTGAAGCAAATGTATTGGGCGCTAAAAAATTTTCATAAGTAGCAGGATATTTTCTTGCAAATGCAAAATGCTTGAGAGTTTGTAAATTTTAACTCTTACTAATGGTATTTATGGACCTATCAAGTCTTGAAAGGCATTAAATTCAACTGACCGTTAGCAAATCCTACTCAATCTTCCAGGGATAGTGAGGTAGACACGTTATATAAGTTTCAGTGCAGGGTACCTTAGAGATTTTAAAAGATTTGGGAAGCATTCAATGCTTCGAGGATTTAAAGATTTTTTGAAAACTTTTTGAGCCACCGACTCTGTGTTTAAAAACACTTATTTAAACGAAAAGTGAGAAAATAGCAACGAGAAAAACAATACGGGAAGGGGAAACCTATCTAACTATAATACATCAAAAACCCAAACTAATTGAAATGCTTCAAGTAGATTCCATTTATGGGAATCTCTTCAGGTTCTCCTTCCATTGATTCTAGCTCAAATGAATTCTTTTGCTTACACGCGTGAATTTTATACGAGCCAGTCCATAATGCTTAAAATTTAGTATGCTGACCTGGCTTGGCAGCTCTCGCATCCCATTTCAAAACAATCAAGCCTACCTCAAAATGAGGATTTGAGGTCCTTTTATCAAAACAATTCTTTACCATTCTTTGATGCTTGATTAATAAATCATGGGTTGTATCCCTCTTCTCCTGGACTTCTAAAAGCTCTGCAAATCTAACCTGCATGGGGCCATTTTCTTTAATTTCAATTCGTTTGATCAACTGGAGAGCAGGGATCTCAAAACTTAGGGGAATTATAGCTAACTTTCCATATACCAACTCATATGGGGACATCTTGATTACCTACTTAGGTGTGATTCTATCAGCCCCTAGTGCTAGATTAAGCACTTTATGCCACTCTTTGTGATGATCATCCCCTACTCTTTTAATGAGTCTTATCAGGTTCTTGTTGGTTGATTATACCAGACCATTACCTTGAGGGTAATATTTAGATGAAGTTTTTAGATATATTCCATGTTTCAAGGTAGTTTCAAATACTTTAGACCTCAAGAATGCTTTAGCATTATCTAAAATTATGGTGTGAGGAGCCCCAAAGCAAGTAGTGGTACTCCCTAGAAAGTTTAGGATCACATTCTCTGTTGCCTCCTTAAGTGGAACTGCCTCGGTCCATCTAGTGAAATAGTTTGTGGCAGTTAATATCTATTTGTGACCCATACTAGACACTGGATTTATTATTCCAATGAAGTTAAGACCCCATTGAGCAAAAGGTTCATCCACAATTATAGGACTAAGGGGCATGGTTGCATTCCTTCTCATACCCATATAATATTGACAGGATTGACATTTTTTAGCCAGCTGATAACAATCTACAAATAAAGTAGGCCAAAAATATCCTGCCTCACTTATCTTTATGGTTGTGGTCTTTGCAAAAAAATGCCCCCCTGATATCCATGATGCATTTCGTGTAGAATTCTCTTAGCCTCAGCATGTTCTACACATCTTAACAATTTTCCATCAGAATTTCTTTTGAAAAGGACTTGTTCAATTAAAACAAAGTGAACTCCATGCATCCTATAATACCTCCTCTTATTTTGAGGGAGTTCCCTTGGATAAATCCCATTTTTCATAAAATGAATTCTACTTGTGACCCAGGATTTCTGATCAACCTCTTGTATCTTTAACACCGTCTCTGTCTCTCTTTCTGAATCTACTTCCTCAAGTAACATCTTTTCAAGCTCTTGGGTCATATATTGGCACAAACCCCTACCTCTAACTAACTTGGTGGGTCTGACCTCTAAATAATATTCAAAGATCTTAGTGATCTAGTTGGCTCTTTTTTTAGTGATTTCTCCCTCCATGATGTATTCTGACACTTGGGTGAGCTACAAATATTAGAATTTTTCTCCCTGATACCATGTGCCTGAATTTCTTGAGCTCTTTTACCATGGCATATGCTTATCTCTCTACAAAGTTATACCTAGTTTCATAATCCCTAAGAGTTCTTGAGAAAAAGTCTATTAGGTGTTCTCACTCCTGTTTATCATCCCTTTGTGTCAAGACAGCAGCAATGCTTAACTCTCCTCCATAGACGTATATTACGAAAGGCTTGGAAAAATCTGGGTTTTTTAGTACTGGGGCTATTGAGATAGCCTTCTTGACTACTTCAAAGGCTTGCCTTCCTTCTGTAGTCCATTTAAAATTTAGGTCTTTCTTTAGCAAGAGTGTCACTGGTCTTACCAAGCCTACAAAATCAGATATGAACTTGCTGAAAAAATTAATCTTCCCTAAAAAGGATTGAACTGCCTTTTTATTCACTAGAAGAGGTAGGTCCATTATAGCTGCAATTCTCTCAAGATCTATGGAAACTCCTTCCTTAGATACTATATGTCCCAACAATTTGCCCTGAGGTACAGCAAAGATGCATTTCTTGGGATTTAGTGATATCCCAAAATCTTGACATTTCTTGAAGACAGATTCTAAATGATCAAAATGATCATCAGTATTTTTTGAAAAAATAGTGAGGTTGTCCAAATAAACTAGGATGATCCTATTTATAAGCTCACCAAAGGCTATATCCATAGCTCTTTGAAAGGTGGCTCCTGCATTTGATAAGCCAAATGGCATCTTAGCATATGTAAATGTTCCCCATTTGGTAGTAAAAGTAGTTTTGTACTGATCTTCATCAGGCAACCAAATCTGATTGTATCCAAATAAACCATCTAGTAAATAAAACCTCTTTGATCCAGCCACAATTTGTAGAATTTGTTCCACGGAGGGCAAGGGATAGTGGTCTTTTAGAGATGCTCTATTTAGATCTCTAAAATCTACACACAGTCTTACATCCCCATTCTTTTTCCTAACTGGTACTAAATTTGATACCCAGGTTGAGTGCTTGATTGGAAATATTATTTTGGAATCTAAAATTTTTTGTAACTCATCTACCATTAGAGGCTCAATCCTTAGATTTGTTGGCCTCTATTTCTGTCTGATGGGCTTAGACCCTTCAATCAATTCTATTGTGTGCTGGATAATGTCTCTATTGTATCCATGAATGTCTTCATAGATCTAAGCTATGACTCTGTCATATCTCTGGCACAATTTAATTAGTCTTTCCTTCTCTTTTTGAGTTGCAAAATTTCCAACTTTTAGCCTTTTCCCGTCACTCACCTCTATTTCAAAATAGTCTATTTTGTCTACCTGGAACCTTTTCTTTTCTAGACTTACATCCTCTGGGTCAAACAAGTTTTCTAAGGTGATCAAGGCCTTGGGGAGTTTATTGGTCCTCAATTGTATAATCTAATCACCATATCCCTCTTCAATTTTGGTTTGCAATTGATTAGCAAACTCATCTAATTGTTGTAAGAATGAGACTACCTGAGCATCATTTTCAAATACTTGCCAATTGTCATCATTGTCTGGAATAGTCAACCTCACTATAAATTTTACTAACTCATTGTTAATTAATAGGCCAGTTGCTAGGTTAAACTATGAGCCGATCTGGGATATCTTATCAGCTCCAGAGTTTTGACTTCTAGGGACTATCTCAATATTGAAAGCTTCAAAATTTTCTATCAAATCCCAAATCCTATGTCTGTAGGATCTCATTCTCACATTTTTGGCTGCTGCCTTTTCCCTAATTTTATTTAATACTAATTCTGAATCTCCTTTTACTTTTAGATTCTTTATTCTTTTTTTCTTGGCTAACAGGACCCCATATACTAAAGATTCATACTCAGCATCATTATTAGTACAAGCAAATTGGAATTGGATAGCCCTTAGAATTTTATCACCATTTGGAGTAGTGAGACAAATTCCTGCTCTAGCACCATGTTTACTTCTAGCCCCATCAAAATTCAAGGTCCAGATCTCTGAATCTTGAGTAGTTGGTGCCTCTTCCCTTATGACATTTGGGATTGCCTTGTCCTCATCAAAAATGACATATGTGCCCAGACCAGTAGAATCATAGTTCCCATATGGGTCACTATGCATCATAGCCAACAACTGGCTTTTCTCTTCTTATTGATCATGTTCAGTCTAATCACCTAGTTCTTGAACAAAAACCCTTTCTTCCTTATTTAACATAGCATGATCTACCTCTAATCTTGTTGTTGGTTCATTGGTGATATGGTCTTTTGACAGTGGTTCAGATAGAATTTTCATCTTCAAACCGTATCTAGTTCTTAGGATGAGGTGAGACCAGTCAAGAGACATATATCCTCCTATTCTTGTTGTAAAGTCTCTAGATAAACATAAACCAAAAATAGGAGGTATATCTATGACAACTACATCTTGGTTGACAATTATATTGGGACATGTGTATAACTGCAATGGGAGTTGTTTAATTCTCCCTATGGTTTGTACTATTTTGCCATCTAGCTACATAAATCCCTTTGTAAGGGGTTCATATTTTATTTTCAAAGCATCAACTATTTGCTTTGGAATCACTGTAGTACTAGCTCCTAAGTCTATTAATGCATTATGCAAGAGTTTCTTTCCAACTATCAGAGTCAAATAGAAAGGCTCTAGTTTGGATTTACTTACGCTACATCATTCACAAAGGATGTTGTCTTCAGAGGAACCGTATCTTTGAGCTTTTCCTTTCCAGCAGGTCCTTTGGTAACAGTACCTTTGGGCACTGCTTGACCTTGCAGAGCTTCTTGTAGTAGTGTCTTTTGTTTAGGAATAGCCAATATATCCCATATTGATACTTGGGCTGAAGTCTTCTTTAATTGATCCACCACATTTATCAGTCCCAAAGACTGAGTTTTTTGGACATAAAGATATCTCATTTTTTCCTAAATTTGGGTAGGAATCCCTTGATCTTGCATCAGCTGATGCACTTCTTGTCTAACAGCAGCAGTTCCTTGCCCTTGAGATGGAGGATTATTCATGACTTGATCATTTACAATTGTGGGTTGTTCCACAATTCTCCTTTTTGATCTAGTGTAATAATTTGATTGCACCACTGGCCTTTGGGAAGTAGATGCTTCGTTTAAGAAAATTGATTCTTCATCCTCAATCCACGAGAACAAAGCATGTTCTAGGGCTATTTCTTCCTCTTGTTGTAAGGACATTCCTTGCATCTGAGCCACTAAGACTAAATTTTGCATCCCAGGAGACTGATAGGCTTGATTGTCACTAGTACTAGCAAATTAACCATCCATTCTTCTTTGTTATGCCACCCTTTGTTGTAGATTACCCCTAGGACAATCTCTAGGTGTATGAGAATTATTGCAAGGGAAACACTAGGAATTAGTATCCTCCACATAATTATTTTGCCCTGGAACCATCTCCTTATTTGAGTTGGGAGGAATGGTCTGTGAGGGTGTGAGAACTACAACTAATTGATTCACTGGCCAATGGTTAGTTTGTTTTGGAGGACCTTGATATTGGTTTGGTTGGGATGAAAACCTATTTCCTTGATAGCCTTGATAAGGAGGCTTAGGGAAAGTATTTTGCTACCTCTTTATATTAATCAGCTCATTGGAAAATGTCCTCAAGATATTCTTGATATCATCCATCTCAGATGACTAAGCAAAGGTAGGTTCTTTCACAGATGGTTGAGGGTAAGTGTACATAGACACAGGTGGGCTTACAGATTTAGGAACTTCTTGAGCATGGAAATTTCTAAGAACATGGGGATGGGAGGCCTTGGAGGTAGCTTTCCAACATCTATTAAGTGATTCTCAGCTCTAACTGCATATTCATAAGCCTCTGGCAGTGTGTGTCCTCCAAGTGACTAAATCATAATAGATATATCTGAATTTAAAGCTTTGAGATAAAACACTATGGCCATACTTGGTAGTGGTCTAGCTATAGTAAGGATTCTATCCCAAGTCTTTTAAAATCTAGTATTGAAGTCAGTCATGTCTTCCTTTGGCCCCCTTTGAATGGTGATTAACTGTTGTAACAAGGAAGACTTATCACGCTTTTCTACAAATCTTTCAAAAAACAAATCTCCAAGCTGGTCCCATGTAGATATGGTATTTGGGGTCAAAGACCAATACCATTCTAAAGCCTTCCCTTTGAAAGAAGCAGCTAATAATCTTATGGCCACATTCTATTGTGTGACAACATGTATAGCACAGACATATGATACATCTTGAAGATGTTCTACAGGTGTTTTAGAGTCTTGCCCACTGAACTTGGGTAGAGCTTTTAGAGCATTCACTAGGATAAGATCCCAAACAGTTGGTGGTGTTGGGAGGATTAAGGGACTACCAGTGTTCTAGGTTACATAATTTCTTGGGGGTATGGGGGCTCCCATATTTGGTATTGGTACAAACTAGTTAGCTCTTCTTCTTGGACTTGTTACCAAAGGTGGCAAAAGAATACCTAGATTTGTAGCAGATTGTGATCTAGTGATTGGTCCATAGCTCTGACTCCTCGTAGTTCTCTGGTTCATAGGGTCTTGAAAGAAACTTTAAGACTGGTCCCATCAGGCATGCCAAAAAACTGTTGATTTTTAAAATTGTGCTTGATTCTAATCAACAACAATGGGAAGTTTCAAGATGTGGGACTTGCATCTTGAAACAACCTCTAGATTTTGGAGAAGCTGGTCTCTTCTTTATATCAAGTGTTTGGGGAGAAAAGGGATAGGAATTCTAAATAGAAATGCAAATGCAAAGAAAATCTAACTATGGTGATGCACCTGAATGTAATTTTGATCCTTAATCCTAAGCACAGTGAAACTATATGTAAGATTCAATTACATTAAAGAGCAGACGAGGCATGATCAATGTAACAGATAGGAATAATAGAAACAGAGGCTCATAGCTTAGACTACTTTCATAATGATGTAGGAAACATCAACAAACAGAACTCTCTTTTCTCATTAATTTTCAGCCATATAAAAGGCACAGAAACATGCACAGTTACATAAACTTTACAACTTAAGAAAACAGAACAAAGGCAAATGATGTTCCCTAATCAAAACTCTAGAAAGTCTAAAAACTCTTTTCAACAATTTCTCAAAAAATTCTCTCCCTCTTTTTTGATGATGATCATCCTCTAGTGATCCCTACACTCCTCTTTATAGCCTCAGATGTCTCATTCCATCACCACCTTTCCCGTGCAATTCCATTCTGCCTTTAACTCATAGGAGACAAACAGATGGTGCTTTCAATGTTTTCTAGCCCCAAAAATCTACTCAGTGAACTAATCCATCTACTGGAAATAACTCAAGCTGATTTTCCCTCCAGATTGATTGTGCATTCCCAAAATTATGGCCCAAACTGAACTCTGACTAAGCTAGAAGCGTCTATACAAGACCCTCTGTTTTGTTGAAATGGAAGAGGACACTTAGTCAATTTCCCAAAAATTTGCTTACTTTTTAGGAGGCATCGGAGAATGACACTTGGTGCTTTCAACCTAATTTATCAAAGACATGTGGCCTTTTCCATTTTCCCTATATCCAGCTCAGTAACGCTCCACCCTTGACACCTGTCACAACCCGCTTCTTTGATACTTAGCAATCTCAACAAAATAAGACTCACCACATTCCTTGCTCAAGCAACCTTTTTAAAAAGGGGGGAAAGGATGCACATGGTAGTTTCCGCTTGTTCTTCAACTATGCTTGTAGAAAAAAATTGGGACACATGTTAGGCTTCTACAGATGGTGACACTTGGTAGATTCTGCAAGCCTTTGAAATAAAACCCAGGACCCACCACTATCTTTATTCAGCAATGAAACTTGAATATGATTTCTCAAATGTTGACATGTGGAGGCTTCCATGGCTTTTAAGAAGATATGTGGCATCTTTTGTTGCTTTTGCTAAGGGTATGTGGTGGCTTTCACTTCTTTTAATAATGGAGTAGGAAGGGGCTCGAAAAGCGACACCTAACGGCCTCCGCTTATCTTTGGCACTTAATCAAAAATGAAACAATGCCTTACTACCCTTCGAAAGGGGCTTGACCCCTTTTGTTTTTGGGACACTCCTTTAAACAACATGTTGAACCAAAATTTGTTCAAGGGTTCAATGGTTCAACACTGCGCACCGTCTACACATAACCCGAGATCTTGAACCAAAATATTGAATCGAGGCATTGAACCGCCCTATTGAACCAAGGCATTAAACTGCCCTATTGAACCAAGGAATTGAACTGACTATCTCTCAGATGCTAACACATGGTGACTTCCACATTCTTCTAGAAAAGTAGTCTAGAGCCTTTTGTGATTGCCACTTGGCACTTTCTGCATGATCCTGATACTTAGCTTGTTAAAGTCTCTTACCAAAAAATAGATGAAATGTGGGTGCCAAAAAGGAACAGGATATCAACACGTGGTGCGTTCCACTGAGTTGTTCTTGAATACATGGCATGTTTTGTGACCCTCTTAAAAGTTAAGAAAGATGCCTCAGACAACGCCACTTGGCTGGTTTCGTATCTCAAAAAGTGACACTTGGCAGCTTTTGCTCGGTTTCAACACTTGGGAAAAAATGAACAAAAGAAACAAAAAGGGAAAAAGAACCCATGTTCAGAGGGTGCCACTTGGAAGCTTCTACTGCTCTTTGACACTTAGATAGAAAATGAATCAAAAGAACCAAGTTCACGTTTTGCTTCAAAATTATGCCGTCATGACCAAGGTATGCGGGAACAAAATCTGCAGTGCACAATCGACAATCAAAATGCAACGTAGAGTAAAATTTTTACTCTACAGGATACACACTAATAGGGATGTATTGATAAAAATAAGTTTTCTTATACATACACCCATCTAATGGTGATTCCCAACCTTTCTTCTATCTTTGTTTTATAAAAAAACCATCATACAAATTGATGGAAGATGGGTGATTCAATTAATCTCTATCAAGGCTATAAATGCTTGGTTGAAAGTAGATTAAGGTTTTGATTGGAATCAGAGGTATTTTTGTTGGGTTATGGATGTTTGACTATAAGTAGAGCCATGCCCAGGCTTCCCTTACTATTTTGTTACAAAATAGGAGATTAAAATGAAACCTATAGTGTTTATTCAGTTCTTTGTTAAAACTCTCATTACCAAGGGAAATTAATTTCAAAAAATCATACACTCAAATCCAAGGAATGAAAAGGGTCAGTATGTTCCTTGAGGAAGAAAGATTCTTTTTCAAGATCTGGTTTGTTTATTCTTTTCTAAGTAGGGCTAAAGTTTTGTTATGTCATATTATCAAGATTTTAGGTTCTCAAATAGCCATGAGTATTTTCCCTCTGATTCACCATTTTTTTTGCCTCAACACACTTACCCTATTTTAAAATTTAAATAGGGACCCATTATTAATTGAGTATCCATATTCAAGGTATTATTAAATAAGTGTCTATGATGTGAAGTTCAAAAAACATAAGCTTAAGGAATTATTTGGTCCTAGGAGGAATTTATTTGTTCATCCTAATTTATGTTGTTTGCTTAACATGATTAACAAGAATCTATTTCAAAGTTGCAGTATGTTTCAAATTTTTAATAGAATCAAAGTAGTGTATAAGCCATATTATGTTATTACTTTATGCCTTGGATTTTTCTTTAGCAATGTGATTATGAACATGTTTGATTTATGATTTAAACAACTAACTAGGCTAATATATTATGATTTTATTTGCTTTTTTGCTTATGCCATGTCTTAAAAAGGTCATTTCATACTTAAGTGTTTCACATAATATCTTGGAGCTAATTTACTCTTGCCACATGACATTGTTCTAATCATATGGAGCCCAAGTAAATAATATAAGTCAGTAGGCAAGTAGATCATTGAGAGCCATCCATGTTTCATCATTCTACTAACCTAGCGGTGATGTTAGCATAGTTATTTATATAGACCATCTCAGAAAACCAGATCATTGAGAGTCATTCATGTGTCATCATACTGCTAACTTGGTAGAGACTTTAGCATAATTAATTATATGGACCATCCCATGTAAGTGAATTGCCAAGAATCATCCATGTTTCATCATCCCCCCAACCTAATGGTAACATTAGAATAGTTATATATACACACTATTTAGAGAAAGTGGATCAATGAGAGCCATCCATGTGTCATCATCCTCCTGACCCATGGCCAAAACAAAAAATAACTATAAACCATAACTCAACTATAGTAGAGTATCAATACACAGACACATGTCCTTCACATCCACATAAGTAAATAATAAAGACACCCATATTAATCTTGAAAGAAAGGAAATGAGACATTTGTCACATTACAATGACTAAGCATCTAGGAACATGCAAAAGAAGCCACATGGTAGTAAACATTATGAAATTTGGCATTTTGAAATTCAAATGAAAAGAATAAATAATGAATGGAGTGAAAGCCATTATTTCAATTAATTCACATGAATTAGTGAATTAATATGTTCAATTCTCATAGCTAGCACATTGAAATTAATATATTTCAAATTGCCACATTTAGTCTAATCACATTACCTCCTAGCTATAAAGTGCACATTATGAATTTATATATCAAGTACAAAGTATGAATCTATAAATCCATTGCGATGAAGAGTTTATAGACTTTTCATAGCATAGACATTTTAAAACTAGAGCTTTAATGGCTTCCTCATATCACATTATAACTCCTTATGCATATTTTATTATAGGGCTAACTAAATACATTGATACAACATTCAATTCAATATCTCTCAATCATAATTTCAATAATTACTCTACCATTTAGGATGAGATTGATGTATTCAATCCATACAATGTTGAAGACTAGCTTTCAATTTTCACATATACGTACAAAGATGATTTTTTGGCAATAAAAATAGTCGATCTCCATAATACTACAGCTAAACCAAAGGCAATTCCCTATATTGACCTATTATTTGATTTATTTATGAATTGGAAAGTATTTTGGAAAATATTATACTTTAGGTTGAGAAAAACTCCAATAGGGTACATAAGCAAGAATGCTTTTGAAAGGTATTGCAGACTCCTGTTCAAAATGACCTATATGTAGGATATGGTAAATTCATGGCTCCTTGCCAACAAAATCAACAATACACTAAAATAATGGGTTGGTAGCCCAAGTATTTTTTTAGTTCAAGTCCATACCGTAGCTATCCCCATTGTTGTCTTTAGACCAAGGGTGAGAATTTTCATGGCCCTACTAAAAAACTTTATGGTTTCTCAGCCATTACTTACATCAATGAGATATGGGTCCCCTTATTGGATATTATTTTGATCTCTAACAAAATCATACCTTAGGGAATATTATCATCTTTAACTTGATTCTATGAATCATGAACCTAAGGATCTTACCAGATGATAACTTTTGTATGATGTCTTATGTGGTAGTTATTGTGACTATAATTGTGCATTCCTCATATGAATAACTTTGGTAACCATCTTTGGAATACCCAAAGAACATAATTTATGATGAATTCAATGTCATTCATGTGCACAGGTTTAAAAATCATATGAAAAGGTTGATAAAGACCTTTTACCCTATGGCATATTAAGTCATATACAAGAAAAACATGCCCAAGATATCTAATTTTATAAAAAAGACCATTAGAAATATGGATGAATATTGGTTGTATCTTGAGTGTGTACTATAATCAAGATTGAAGGTACTAGGGTGTAACCTTTGTACCTACCCTAGATTATGCCTGATGAATTGGTTAAGAAGGAAATTATTGCTGAATTGTCTAATAGTGTATATGTTTAACTAAGAAGGGTTAAGAAAACATCTATCTACCAAACCCCTCTTAGCATTGGTATAATACATTATAAGAGGTGGGAGAACTTATAATTTAGTGGAATAATAAGGACACATTATGGATTGAACTAGGCATTATTCAAATATTGAGAGCTCAAGAAAACTACTAGAGAACATATTAGGAAATATGATAGGAAGGTGAAAATTAATTATGGTCACAAATCCTACATTCATGATAGTGTTTTCATGAACACATAGGATGACACTAAGGTTTCTATAAAGAATGTGTAGGGTAAACATGTGAATTATTGTAGCAATGAGCATCTAATATGATCCCACTATCTCTAAGGAGGATTATAAGAGGATTGATAAGGAATAATGGATTTACAAACTTGATCATAGACGTCCCCCTCATAGAGAAGTAGATATACAAGAGAAAGTTAGCCCATCTAACAAAGCATATATTGAAGAAAGAGTGGATACTCCTCCAAGAGCCTCTACATACATAGTAATTATTGATTCTCCTCCACACATAGCTAATGAGGATAGACATGCACGTCCTGCTATAACAACTAGAGTATTTTCCATGTTACCGATACCCCCTCTAACTATAGCTCAAAAAAAATCTTCCTACCCTCTTATCTCATGTTTCTAATGTTTTTTTTCTTGGATCACCACCTATTGTGATAGAAATAAACTAACATTAATTCACCAGTCTCTTGGGTAACCATCTTCACCACCCATCTTTCTTCTAGTTGTTATCATTCCTCCCACTCTATCGCCATTTGTTATTACTATTAATTGGTGGATACATAATTATTTTCAAATTAGGAAAGGGATGTAGATGAGGATACAGAAGTCAAAACTACAGACTTCAATGTAGGATACATCATCTACACCTCCAAGCTCTCCACCTTAGGTTACTATACTGACAACCATAGAAACTAGTGCCCCAACTATCTCTCTGCAAGTTGAAAGTTCATCAATTTCTCATTCTATGATAACTTCCTCAATTCTTATTTCCATAAGTAGTATGATGGTATTATTCATTATTTTTATTATTTGGACCAAATGAATAAGCCTCATGTAATTACAATACCAATTTTGTCTACTATAGCTAAATTTTCTATTATGGATCCTATAACTACTGCTACTATTGGGGTTTCATATACATTGATGACAAACTACTTAAATAATTTACTTAACACCCCAACAACTTATTCATTATTTATTATAACTAGTCCTCAATCCCCTGAGTCATCAAAGAGGGTTGTCTACTTCCATTTTTGCTACATAATCCACCCCTCCTAGGTTATCTACACAATTAGGAATACCCATTGGCCAAGTTTTACAAATAGACTCCCTTATAGTCTCAATACATGGAGATATAGGGAAGACTAAATACATAATTGATACACAATCCCAAAATCAAGTCAATGAATGAATGAACATTATTCCTTCTTTCCCTGTAGTTGGGACATCTTCCCCCATGACCATGCTTCCACCCAATCAATTGCCTTAATATATCCCTTTAGAGTAGGTAGAGCCAATAGAATAATAGGTTGCATTAAACATTCCTTCATAGATAAATTAGTTATAACAAGAAGAAGAAGGAAGGTAGGACATAGTGATTTCCAAACAACCAATAGTCAAATTTCAATTTGATAGATAAACAAATACCTTGAGAAAGGTGAAAATAAAGATGATGGTTGCAGAAGGACAATAGGTTGAGTTAAAATAGAGAGAATACATATTCTCTTTAACAAAAAAAAGAAAGCTAAATCCCTTAAACATAAATAGATATAGAGAATATCCTTACATTTTTTGGATGTTGTTGGAGGGGTGAAAAAATAATTGTTCAAAAGTTATGAATAACCCATCAGAGGCCACCAGGAAGGAGCACCATTTAGGATCCTAAAGAAAATTTAGATAACCTATAGGGGGAAGCTTGAAATCTATATGACACCATCAATTTCATAAGGTCTACTAAGACTACATCCCAACCTAAGTGGGGGGATATCATTCATTTGTTTAATGAAATAAAGGACATTGATGGAAAAAAAATTCCAAGCTCAACAACTAGAAATAAGGCTTATGTTCATTTAAATTTAATAATGACATATGACGTTGCATGGGTCTAGAATTTTTTTGATACTAAGAGGGACTTGAATGGCATCAAGAGATCTGATCTCTAACACAATAATTTACAAATCAAGAAAGAGGGGTAGTCTCTACTTTGATTGATATGAGAATCACTTAGATAACCACTCCCCTACGGTAATTAATGCCTAAGCTAATTTTTTAGAATATCCTACGAGTATTAGTTAACAACTTTTGAGTTGAGATTTAAGGCATGGTCTATAGGACCAATGATGAGATTATACAGGTAGTGAATTTTTTGAGAGATCAAATTATAGGAACTGAGACACTTTATGTGGAGGTGAAAGTTGCATTAAGTACATGTGGACCAATGACAATATTATACAGGTAGTGAATTTTGTGAGATATCAAATTATAAGAACTAAGACACTCTATGTGGAGGTGAAAGTTTCACTAAGTATGTGTAATAAGTTGATGGATAAGCTCCCATGGTTATTCAAGAGGCCTTTGCTCAATTTTGAGACCATTGACATTGACTTCCAAGTGATCCATGCATTATATCTATAGATAGAAGTAGCCAAGCAATCAACTTCAGTAGCAAGGGAAACACTTGCACCACTTGAGGGTACTCAAGCCCAAAAATACACACTAGTATAAACACAAAACATGCCTGCATATATATCACTTCCAATTTTCATTGTTTTAACTACATTGGTGGAAACTTTGGGCATATCTGTAGTGATAGTGCCAATTTAAATTATAATTAAAGTCATAATGATAGTTTCATATACTTCAAATTCAATAGCTATTATCCCATAATTTTCTTCTTTCAAAAACCCCTCTGTGTGTGTGTGTGTGTGTGTGTGTGTGTGTGTGTGTGTGTGTGTGTGTGTGTGTGTGTGTGTGTGTGTGTGTTTATCTAGGTTCTAATGTTATTTCCTAATTTACCTTGCATGTATATATTGCATTTTAGTGGAATAACTCTATTTTTGTCTATCATCATTGTACATGCTTACTTTTTAACACACGGTTCTATTTTTGAACATATAATTTTAGACTTCTCTTGAGAGATAAGGAATTCCCCATTCCAAGATTATATATATTTTTATTTTCCAAGTCCCAAAGGGAGGAGAATTTTGGCTATTGAAATTAATAGGAAATTATGAAGAAAGTTATACAATTGATCTCTATGTGAAATCTTAATTCTTATCCAAACATGTGGATTGTGTAAGAAGTTTTATCATTCTAGTATCTTATTTTTTTGGTTGTTCATGAGTTGTATTTTTAATATATTTATTGTTATTATCTTATTGTTGATTTGAATCACCTTTTGTATGTTAATCATAATCTCCCTTTATGTATGTGCTAACAAAATCTTGAAAACATGGAAACCTTTGATTATACATACTTAAGTTTATTGTATTTCCTATTTCATTGGACTTATAAATGTGCTTGATTGTTGGTTTGCTCTTATTATCTTATAGCAAACATTAGTTTCTAATTACTTGTCCAACACTTAGTTCAAGTGATAGCTTATAAATGTTTCATTTTACTTGACCCACATGCCTCCTTTTTTTCCTTACATTTCCTTTTTTGAGTTTATTTTGTTCCTACCCACCTTAGGTTAGATCCATCATCAACTCACCCATCTCAAGTAGATTTAGATTCATCCATAGCCAACCCATTTGTGACAAACAAACTACTATATCCATTACTATTCCATAAATAAATTATTTATAAAACTCAATACCCTGCAACTCATACCTTGGAGTGAATGTTCATTCATAGATATTGAAATGTTAGAGGTTACCTCATAAGATTTTTGGGGTGTGCATAAAACCCACATCAACATTGTGTATGTTTATGTTATGAGTGAAATTGCCTACAATAAAAAACCCTAGTTCTTGTACACAAACCAAATAGATATCAAATGCAAAGGGGAGAATTGGGAAAGGGGAAATGTTGAGTTATCCTAAAAAAACCATGCATAATCTAAGTGTTTCCCACATATCCCAAAAGGGCTTCAGGATGGTGTATTTATCCCTGCTAGAGTGACTAGATGAATCTTAATGGATGCAACTAGTAAATTGAATTTAATCTTTGACAATGAATGTTCTTAACCTATAATAAAATACCTTTAGACTTGGCCTATGATTGTTAGATTAAAACATAACTATAATTTTAAATATTAATTCCTTTTTGCTTTATGTGTAGTAGAATTTCCAATTGATTGATAGATGTGTTTTGTATGACTTTATGTACTTATCTAGAGTAATATTATGAATATTTGTGATAACCAACCTTGCTAAAAGTACAAGAGGGCCAATTGTTTAACCCTAAATTGAGATAAGTCAATATAGTATAGGGTTTAGAATATAGAAATGAATAAGCATAAGGGTGATAAGTAGATCTATAGTAGGCCAATTATTTTGTAAACTTATATTCTAAATTTATAATACTAATATATGCTAAAAATGGAAAGTAAAACTATTAATTGATATTATAATAACTTATCAACACAAGTTACGTAGTTGGTTTTCTATGTGCATATAGATCTAGGTTGTAATAGGATGGAAGTGGACTGAATCATGATCCTAGAACAATCATCAGATTATATAAATTTGCATTCTAGACCCTCAAACACTTGCATCATATTTACATAGTTACATCAATGCCATTTTTTGATTTGGATATAGGGTTTTAGTATGAAATATCAATTATATTTGGGTATGATCACTTGGAAACTTATGGGTTTTCTATTGCCTTTACTAGGGTGTATTCATATCTCATGCATAAACTCTCTCTCTTTATCAAATGATCAAACCCTAGCTTTTTCACCTTGGGAGTGACTATGGGAAAAATGGGTTAGTGGGCACATGGTGTTGAGTTATCCCAAGGACCCCTCTATTAATGGGCATTGCTTACATATCCAATACTTTGAATAGGTCCTTAGACATATGTAGTTATCCCCTATGTGTTGACTTGTGTGTATCAAGATGAAACGTATAATAATAAATTACATAGAGTGGTTTAACTTATAACTTAAAAATTATGGATCATGGATTGTTCCTTCAATACTTCAAACCTATAGATGGGTTATCCCTCTAATTGATATGGAAATAAAAACCAATATGGAAGCTTTTCTCACTTTAATGTTTAATTTAGTACCTTTGGTGAGTTTCATTGTGAGTTGTTAGGTCTATGATAGGTGAGGAATGAATGAGGGTTGATATTGTGTGTGTGTGTGTGTGTGTGTGTGTGTGTGTGTGTGTGTGTGTGTGTGTGTGTGTGTGTGTGTGTGTGTGTGTTTCCCTTTTGGAAATATCTCACATTTAAGAAATTAGACTAACCATAGGTATACATTTTGTCAGAGTGGGACACAATCAAGGATGAGGATTGGATAGGATTAAATGCATGAAAGTAACCTTGTATGGAGTATTGAAATCATGAACACATGAGATGAATAAACTTCACAATGTGTAAAAAATTTTACATGCAATAACATTATACATTAATTATCCAAAATTACATAAGAAGTTACATTGTATACTTGGAAGATAGACATGTCCTCACATTCTCATGAATGTAGGATTATCTTACCTAATGACCTTTATTAAACACTTAAGTGACACCTAAACAAGATAATTATACCATGTAGAATAAACCACATAGTGGGAAAGAGCCTACACTAACACCCCCTTAAGCATAGATTAGGTGGGTATTAGAACTGGTTCTTGGCACAAAGGCTTGATGAGGTACCCAAGTACAAATTAATCTCCTATAAAGTAGAAAATCCATATGAACCCCCCCCCCAAAAAAAATAATAAAAAGAAAGAAAATAAGAAGAGTGGGATAAAAATCCCCACTAAAATCTATAACTACTTATAACCACCTTATATCTTACAAAATATGGTGAATGTGTACTTCCATAAAGAAGAGAGAGAATGTATGCATAAAATATCACATGGTGAATGCTATAGTAGGTCCCTATGCAACAAATGATGTCTTTTCCTTTTAGAATAAAGAGACCCCAAGCTATCAAACTACTAAAATCCCACTCAAGTGCAATGCATGTAGATATCAGGATGTAAATCTCTAGAAAATGCTCAAGTGTCTCCAAGCTCAATCTTAAATGTTCCAAACTCTGATCAAGAATCACATGCCTAATTGTAGAAAATGGCAATAAAGAAGCATAAAATGAAGGAGAGAGATAATGAGGATTTATAAATACCTCATTACATCCAAAGAATAAGATACAACTCCAATAGTGAATATATTGGTGTCCTAGTTCAAATAACCAATCTTATGCTCTCACCTCACTCTTAGGGGATCTTGGTTAATCATAAATTAGTGAACATAGTGGTGTATGAAAGGTTGATGATATTTTTTGGTAGAAAAATGTTAGGTTAGAAAACATGTGTCAGGGGTTTTAAAATATCATAGATATTACTTTGTTGGCTAAACATGATGATGTTAAAAACACTATTCATAGTTTTTAACAAGTCCTCATATCTCACAGTGTATCAAAAATGCCTAGGTTCTTTTTTTTTTTTAAATATGAACTCATCAGTTGTTTGGGATTGTAGTGCACCAATGATCAGTTATCCCTAGGAAGTTATTCTCTACATATCTTAGATATGGGAGTGAAACTATATGTATGATGTAACCCTTTATAGTCAATGCCTTTTGGGATTTTTCACTATTTATGCTTAGGGTTTGTATATCATAGATCCTAGAGATCAAACACACCCAAATTTATAATTCCAAAATAGTCTTGGTTATAATTGGTAGACCTCACACAACTTAAGTATTCTTTATTCAATTTTAGTTTCAATATGTTTTTTTATGGTTTAATTTCATATTACTATAGTAGAAGGGTAGTGTAGAGAGAATATTTGGTATAAAATTGGTAATTATCAGATAAATTTTAGCTTGTGTAAAATTTAACAATTATGACTAAAAAATGTTCTAGTGAGGATGAATAAAAACATTTCCATAAATTAAAAAGTATCAAAAAAAAACATCCATATATCATCTGCACCTTTATGATCCTCTTGTAGAGGTGATCATTTTAAATTTGTATCTCCAAAGGCCTTTTTTAGAAAGAAAAAAATCACATTTTTGGTGATTTTTCCATTATGGTCTACTCATGGTTATGATCACTTTGACATATCACTCCAAAAACCCTTAAAAATAAAATTTGGGATATTTTATTACCTACGTTTTTTTATGCTAGTAATGGCAGAGAAAAGATAATTCTCCCTAGTTATAACTAATTCATCAAGAAAGAGTACACCACATATGTGCTTCTTAGTAAGGTTCTTTACCTCATGACCACAAGTGACAAAATTTATCCTTTTGTGACAATACAAAGCACTCATAGGTTAGTAAATGTCCCTTAAATTAGAGTTTCACTTTCAAGTAGTTATGGAACCTTGGTTAGTTTGGATCACCTTCTTGAACCTTTTCAAAAAGCATAGTAAGACACAAGCATGCCATATGTAAAATGAGATTGTTACTCTTAGTCCAAACAATTATCCCCATATTACATATTTCATCACTCAAGTCCAACACTTGACACTATTGAAACTAAGTCTGATGACCAACTCATCGTGAGTATTTTATGGAAATTAGGTTAGCCATACTCAATCTTAATTTTAAATAATAAAATGTAATAACATTATTTTAGCACAACATATGTGTCACTAAATTTTGATAGGTTATGTGAGAAAATTAAGAGAGAATATTAAAAATTGGTTTTTCAGGGTGAAATCCAACCTGAAAGTACTAAGCAGTTGGTATTAGCTATCAACGATACTAATGTGACATAACAACACAAATTAGGGAAATACAAGGGCCCTACCAAAGGAAAAGGGAAATTAAATTCTAAGTCTAAGAGAACTCAATCAAATCAACATCACCTCCCCCTGCAACCATCAGGACAAAGGCAAAGGGAAATGGAATGCAAATGTCAACAAAGATTGTTACAACTTTTGAGGTAAACCAAGCTATGTTGAATAATAATGTTTCAATAAAATTATATAAATGGAATAACATATTTGTCCTAATAAAAATAAATCTTGGAACTTGGTTTCACTTTTGAAATGAATAAAAATAGTGAAGTAAAAGTGAGCATACTTCACTAAGTATGTAGCAGATGGTTCCATATATAGGTACAAAGCTCGACATGTATCAAAACATTTTTTATAAGTTGAAGGTGTTTGAATACCACAAAACCTTTACTCGAATTTCCAAGATGAATTCCATCATGCTAGTACTTTCCATTATTAAAACATAGGGATAGGAATTCCATCAGATGGACGTTAAAAGTGACTTATTGCATGGTTATTTTCATGAATAAATTTACATGGAAAACCTCTTGGGACCGTTATTAATGAGAACTCTAGCTATGTGTGTAAGTTGAAAAAGTCCTTGTGTGGTCTGAAATATGATTCATGAGCTTGGTATGAAAATATCAATGTGATCTTAATAAATTTTGTTTCATACGAGTTTTATTCAACCCCATAATCTACATAAATAAATTAGATGGGAAGCTCCCAATTTTGGTATACTATGTCGACATATTAATCATTACAAAGAGTTCCACCAAGCATATTCAAGATGTGAAAACATGGTTTGTGAAGAACTTTGAGATGACTAACATTGGCTTGTTACTTTTTTCTTTGGACTTCATATATATTAGTCTACAAAAATATTTTTTTTGAAACAAGTTAAGTATCTTCATAACATACTTTATCACTTAACATGAAAAACCTTAAGTCTACCTTCATTCCTTATCAATATAGAGTGAATATTTTCACCTAGTGTTCTCCTCTAGTTGATGGTACACACTATAGTAAAATGGGGAAAGTCTTTTATAATCGACTCATACTCTTCTTAGTCTTTATTTTTTTGTGAATTTGGTGTCACACTATTGTTAGAAACATCATGATAGCCATTAACAACCTGAAAAGTGAATTCTAAAGTATCTTCATGGTTTTACTAATTATGGTATTGAGTACCTATCAAGTAGTAAATCCTCAATTATTGGTTACACTTATAGTGGGAAAATAACATTTGTAGATTACATAGGTAGTGATTGGGTATGAAATATAGATGGTCACAAGTGATAATCAGAGTTTAGATTTATACAAACCCAACAAACAATGTTTCAATGTGATAATCAAAGTGTTATCAACATTCTCATATTAAATTTGTGTATCAATGCAAAAAACATATTTAGATACACATGAATTATATTTGGTAGCTAATATAGGATAAGATCCTTGATATTAAATATTTTTTAATAGATGATCAAGTTGTAGACATATTCATAAAGCTCTTTCTTGAGGCTCAATTTGTTCAACTCAAGAACTTTTGGGAATGAAAGAAGGTGTTGTCAAATTGGGATAGTCCAGTGATTCCTCTATCTTTCCTTTTACCAATTAAATCTTAAGGAAGGATTTAAGTGTATTTAATAATACATACATTTTTTTATACTTTAAGATGCAAATGTAATATTTATTTGTAATGCAGTTCATAGATAAGCAATAATTAGTGCACACTTATCTATAACCTATTATTAGATAAGATTATCACTTAAGTATTTATTTAATTAACTTCTATTAATAATAAGTAAGACTTGTTGTACAAGTAAATACTCTCCAAAACCCTAACCCTAACTTTAGCATAGGGATTTAGTGGGTGAGGGACACTGTGGATGAGAGTTACCATTGTTATACTGGTGTATTTGTGCCATATATCTTAATCTAAAGAGGTAGTAATGCTACTTGGATAAATATTTGTTGTTTTATTTTAAGCTTCCATAGATTTATGTATTGCATGTATTTTTGGTGTATGTCTTATGATAGCTACAATGATTATAGAATGATTTTAACAAATTGATTGAGAAGAAACCCTATAAAAAGATTAAAACCTCCTACAAATACATAAATTTCACTCTAAATAGATAAGAAACCCTAAAAATACACAAACGGATTCAACCTTAAGCTACATAGAATGATCATTTTATTGCTTCAACATAATTTAATTAACACAAGCTTGCAACATTTTGAAGATAATTACACAATAAAATATAATAGAATTTTGTGTGTTTACACAACAATAAAATTGTATAGAAATTCTTATTAAACTATAAAAAAAAACTATAATGTAATTGTAAACCCTATCCAAAAACTTTATAAGTAAAAAAACCAACTGAAAAATTGTAACTGGAGAATGCTAACAAGAAAACCACATCTTAAAATTAAAAAACAAAAACTTTTAAATAAATTAGTGACTATTACCATTTTTCACTTACTCAAATTATTTTTCTTGTTCATATATATAAAAATCCAAAAGTTTTTCAATAAACTAAACAAAAAAGCTAATGACCTATTTTTTTCACTTTACATAAACTGTATTTCTTGAGCATAAATGAAAATAAAATAAAAATCAATCAAATAAAAAAAAATGTCCCACCATATATGAGCTAAGAAAATATTGCCTCAAAATAGTAGAAACATAGCTTCCTGCACTTAAAATGAGAGGGAAGCAAGTTACTTTCAACAAAGACTAGCTTGTAGACTTGTTTGAATATGATTGAGATTCTCATATATATCATTGAGGAGGGCATCTATATCATTGAGGAGGGTATCAAATCATCAAATCAAATTTGATGTGAATGAAGGAATATAATTTATCCCTCAAATAAATACTTTTTCATTGTGAAAACATAGTTTATTGCTAAAACATAAATAATTTTGTTGAAAAAATACAATTATCCTTCAAATCCAAATTACTTCAATGATGGGAAGTAATCAAAATTAAAAATAATCCATCCCTCAAACCCAAGTAATTTCATTTCAAAAATACATTTATCCTTCAAACCTAAATCAATTTTAATTATGAGAAGCAATCAAAGTTAAAAATAATCCCTCAAACCTTGATAATAATATTATGTGATATATTACAATAAAATAAAATAATACTATTGCATGATAAACAAGGACTACATAGCGGTTAGTCCCTACCTTTGTATTGAAAATTACTTAGGGTTAAATATTTATCTATAAGCATAAGAATTGTAATGTGACTAGTCTTGTTAGTAAATATTATATATTAAATTATATATAATTGAATTAATTAAATCTAGTTTGTATATATGTTATTAATAGGTGGCATCACTCTTAGCCAAACCATGTGATTAAGTTTTCCAATGTTAACAATGTTTATTCATAACAAATAAATGAACTATAGTAGTTGGCTTTGCCAAACCACGTGGTTAAGTTGCCTAGCATTGGTGATATATATTCATAATTGTATATAATATTCATGTTTTAGTATATGCTCAAGGACATTAGTATTTATAATATTATAAAAAAATTAAATACGAAACACACTAACTACAATGTTGATAATAGTGGTCTAGATGGTTGGTTCATAAATCAATGAAAATCTATATAAAACAAAACCTTGATCTATTGTTCACACATTTTTTTAATTAATGATGGGTTACAATGGTGATATTAAATGTGTCACTACTTATGTTTTGAATTGTAATATTGAAATAATTATATAAAATATTTAATATAGGTAGCATATAAAATATCGAATTACATGAAATAATAGATATGTGCACATGTCATTTTGGTATTTTTTAAATTGAAGATAATATAATTATTGAGAAAAATAATAATATAAATGTATGTTGTTTAATTATTTTAGTAATATATGTTTATAACCAAGATTTAGATCCTAATTATTAACTTTAATCATGTAAATTGTACCACCATGTGTAAATTATATTTTTATTTAATTAATACAGGGTGTACAACATAGACTTTTAACATCTATCAAATTATTTTGTAGAATCTATAAAGTGAGCCATCAAAGAGTAGTGAGCCTTTATGATGAAATGCATATAAGTTTTATTGAAGAAACTTGAGAATAGTAAATAATTTTTCTCACTATTTTTAGGCACTCTTAAAGGTTTATACATAAAATCTTCGAAGAGTAATATTGGTAGTCAATAACATTGTAGCATTGGAAATGTGATTTTGGTATTAAAAAAATAATAACAAATTTTTAGGAGTGCTAGAGAATATTTCTAAAGGAAAGATTGAATTTGGAAGCCAAGAAAGAAGGACATTGTTCATGTTGTGATCAAGATAATCCAAACATGGGAAAAATATTAACTATGAAAAGGATAGATAAAATTATATATGTATTGGACTAAACATAAAAATAATAATTATTTTTAAAAGTGATTATGATAATTATTAGAACGTAGATAAACTACATTTAAAGGTATTGAGATTATTTTTGGATGACGTACATTGAAGATACATCTGATCCTTGCTTTATGTAATATGTTCGTGTAATATCATTTTTAGTCCATTGGCCATTATTGGCCTCTATTGGATATTAGTATATCTAAATTAAATTATATGTAATTAACTAAATATTTTATACAAATTTTTAAAATGACATTTTATGATCTTCTATTTTTTTTTTTTAATTTTAACTTATCACTACCTCTATGTCTCATGCAACTCATCGACTCTCTAATTCATTATGACGGAACTAACATTTAAAGGATTTTGTTTGATTAGTTTAAGCTACAAGAAAATTTTACAGTGGAAAGATCCATTCATAGCCAATGAAGGGAAAATTGATAAATTAAAAGCTATTATAGATATAATCAATATTAACACCAAATTCTTTGTACTTTGTTGAATCTGCCAATGAGTATTTACAAAATTTATAATAATTTTGAAATAAAAAATATAATAAAAAAATTAGATTCATAGTATTAAAAAGGATATTTTTTTAAAAATACTTGTGAATAATTTATAAAGTTAAAAAACCCATAAAATATGATCTAGAATATTGATTTTATAAAACCATTGACAAATTTTCTAATGAACTCTTTCTAATATTCAAATTTGTTTGGATAATGTGAAGGTTTGGCTTCATAGTTTTAATTGTTTCCCAAAATATAAGGGTCATTCTTTGAGAAATGGTCTATAGGTAATGAAGATTTGAGTATTTTCATTGTATTTGAGGTGTTTTTGCATTTTTTCCAGTGCATTAATATCTTCCTCCATTCCATGCAGTCCAAATCATCCCTAACAGATGTGACATGTCCTCTAAATCATTATTGTTCTCTATACAGATTTAACACTATCCAACCATGCATACTTACTCACATCACAATCATTTATCATGCCCAGTTTTGCTTTCACTACCCACACAAAATGGAAACTCTCTATGATAAATATAATGCTTAATAAAAAACTTTGGGTAGTGGGCCACCACATAGCTAATAATAAAGATGTGTGGCATGGAAATCCAATATGCATACATGAAATTCATGATTATTGAGGACATGTCTCAAGTTTGACAACTCTATTTACCTGTCAAATCCATATTTCATGATACAAGAATAGCCTATTTTTTGGGACTCCAGGGACACATGTTAAAGTTAGATTAAATCTATAAAAGTTTGCTAATGAGTTGGCTATTTTTTATCCTATTTTTATAGTTATTAATTATGTGCATTTAATATTGTACTAAATATAAAGGAATATCTTCTAATAACACCTAGAGAATATGTCATTATTTATGTGGTAAATTTTAGAAAAACTTTATAGTTATCATCAAAATATATGTTTTAAGCTATTTAATTGGCTAAATAAAAACTAACTAATTGAAAACTTATTCCATGAGTCCCTTTGCATGATAGGGTTTGGTATTCCAAAGACACATGTTAAATTTAGATTAAATGTATAAAAATATGATGATGTGTTGGCTATTTTTAATCATATTTTTATAGTTATTAATTAAGTATATTTAATGTTGTATTAAATATAAAGGAATATGCTCTAATAAGACCTAGAGAATATGTCATTATCTATGTGAAAAACTTTACAAAATAATAATAATTATCATCAAAATATATGTTTCAACCTATTTGATTGACTAAATAAAAACTAACTACTTAAAAATTTATTCCATTAGTTCCTTGGCATGGCAGGGTTTGGTACTCCAAGGACACATACTAAAGTTAGATTAAATATAAAAAAATATGATGATGTGCTAACTAGTTCTAATCATATCTTTATAGTGGTTAATTAGGTATATTTAATGTTGCATTAAATATAAATATGTATGCTTTAATAATACCTAAGGATTATGCAATTATTTATATGATAAACATTAGAAAAAATATATAATTAACATCAAAATATATGTTTTATTAGTTCTTTGGCATGTTAGGGTTTGGTACTCTAGAAACACATGTAAAAGTTAAATTAAATGTATAAAAATATGATGATGTGTTGGCTAGTTTTAATCCTAATTTTATAGTTATTAATTAGGTGTATTTAATGTTGCATTAAATATAAAGAAAGGTGTTCTAGAAATACCTAGAGAATATGTCATTATTTATGTGGTAAATTTTAGAAAAAAATTATAATTATCATCAAAATATATGTTTTAACCTATTTGATTGACTAAATAAAAACTAACTAATTGAAAATTGATTCCATTAGTTCCTTAGCATGACAGGGTTTGGTACTCCAAAGACACATATTAAAGTTAGATTAAATATATATAAATATGAAAATCTGGTGGCTAGTTTTAATCTTATATTTATAGTGGTTAACTAGATGTATTTAATACTACATTAAATATTAAAAAGTATGCTCTCATAATACTTAGGGAATATGCAATTATTTATATGGCAAATTTTAGAAAATATATATAGTTAACATCAAGAAATATGTTTTATTAGTTGTTTAGCATGGCAAAGTTTGGTACTCTAGGGACACATATTAAGTTTAAATTAAATGTATAAAAATATGATGATGTGTTGGCTAGTTTAAATTCTAATTTTATAGTTTTTAATTAAATGTATTTAATGTTGCATTAAATATTTAAAAATATGTTCTAGAAACATCTAGAGAATATGTCATTATTTATGTGGTAAAATTTAGAAAAAAATTATAGTTATTATCAAAATATATGTTTCAAGTTATTTTTTTAATTATTATTAGATGGAGTAAACAAACGGGTTAAGGGACTCATACATGATACATAGTTAAAACTAGAAGATAGACAATTACAACAAACAAAACAAAAAACCAAAGAGAGTCCTTAAACTCAACAAACTAGCAACAAACTCTAACCACAAACAAGCAGATGCAAATAATATGCAAAAAAGATAGCAAAAAACTAGAAACCAGGGGATTGCAAGTTTGAGTCCTCCAACTCTAAGTGAAGCACCAACTTACTAGTTTTAGTAGTTTTGTTGTGCTTCTCCTTGCCTTTGGTTTGATTATTGATTCCATGTAAAGAGTCTGTGATTTCCTTCTTCCTCTTGATCCCTATAGTTCTAGCTTCTGCCTTTTCCTAACCTATATTCCTCCTTTTCGCTTCTCTTTCTCTGCTCTAGTTATAATTATTCTTTTTATTATGTGGGGACAATCCCACATTCTCTTCTCCCTCTTTCTGAATATCTCCCTCCCCATGAAGAAATCCTTTGAGGACAACAATGCCTTTAGCTTATCAACTTCATCCGAGATTTCAAAGCTCAACAACCTTTGAACAACGACCATAGTCTAGAGCTTTTGTAGGGATTGTTCAATTTCATCCGACAGATTGTACTTAAAATAAAAATGACCCAAACTAGAAATAGGGTCAACATACACAGGAATACCCTTCTGACTATCCCTAAGATGAAAATCTCTTGAAGTATTTTCTTCACCTAACCCCTCTGGCTTCTCCTTTTCTGATCCCGAACAATCCTCATTAACCCTAGCAGAATCATTCTAGTCACTTTGGATATGGATACCCTGTAAGACAGCGTTACTCCAGATTGGTTCCTCCCTTTTTTTCAAGCTATTTGATTAACTATATACCGACTAATTAATTGAAAATTGATTCCATTAGTTCCCTAACATAATAAAGTTTGGTATGCCAGAGACACATGTTAAAGTTAGATTAAATATATAAAAATATGATGATGTGATGTTAATTTTAATCATATTTTTATAGTTATTAATTAAGTGCATTTAATGTTGTATTAAATATAAAGGAATATATTCTAATAACACTTATAAAATATGCCATTATTTATGTGGCAAACTTTTAAAAATAATTATCATCAAAATATACTAATTAATTAAAAATTGATTTCATTAGTTCTCTCCATGGCAAGGTTTGGTACTCCAAGAACACATGTTAAAGTTAGATTAAATATATAAAAATATGATGATATGTTCACTAATTTTAATCTTATTTTTATAATTTTTAATTAAATATATTTAATATTACATTAAATATAAAGGAATATGCTCTAATAACATCTATGGAATATACAATTATTTATATAACAAATTTAAAAAAAAAATAATAATAATCATCAAAATATATATTTCATTAATTTATTTGACATTGTAAAATTTAATAATCCATAAACATATATTAAAATTAAATTAAATATATAAAAATATGATAATATACTAATTAATTTTAACATAGTTTTATAATTAATTGTTATTTTAAATATAAAAATACATATTTTAAAAACACTTAAAAAAATCTATCATTATTTTTATGATAAATTTAAAAAAACAATGATAATAATCATTAAAATATATATTTTAAACTATTTAATTGACTAAATAAAAATTAACTAATTAAACACTAATTCTATTTAATTTTTCAACATAAAAACACTAATAACATCCCAACATGTGAAAGGAGACTTGGTCTCTTTTACCATACCACCTTTTATACGCCTCTTCCCAAGAAAATAATATCATTCCATCTTCATTTCATCCCTTCACGCATCACATATATTTACCTCTCCTTACAACAATAACACCATTCCATAACAAAGATTATTAAATAGGGACCCACCGGAAGACATGATTGACTATGGGGCATTTTGGATGCCCATAACTTGATTCATAAATATATATAAGACAAACAAAAAATCCCACCGACTTAACAAACTTATGACGAACACATACATGCATTAAGAACTTTCTTTGGTACTTTATGGCATGGCCGCCATTATTTAGCTTGTTTATTTGTTAGTGTGTTTCCAACTAAAATTTTATTGTTTTCTTTAATGCAAAATGTCTTTACGTGTTAGTGTGGTGCCCACGGCCAATAATAATTTCCAAAGGCTTTTTAATGCTTTGTTTTTGTTATGTTTGTAGGAATGATAATGACTTCGGTTTTGGCCCCACAATACAAGCAAGTGGGCTACCAATCTAGAAGTCAACTAGTTCATGAATTGTAGATTAAGGGTGATTAAAATGGATATTTGTGGGTTTTTTTTTAATTAAATAAAGTAAAAATGAGAGTTTTTATGGGACCATATAATTGACATAAAAAGAAATTAAATAAATAATTGGTGGAACAAAAATAAATTATAATATTAAATTATTATTAGCAATAATTTATAAAAAGAAAATATTTAAAATAGTTATAAAGAATCAATTGAAAAAAACAAAAATATAATCTTCTGCAAAACCACCTAAAATTAGTAAAGAAAATGATTAAATATTGAAAAAAAATCAACCATAAGAACAATCACTATCAAAAAAAAGTGTTAAAGCTAGAAAACAACTTTTCATATAAGTGTTGGAGAACCAACCCCTAGCTAGTGGCCAGGGTAAATCATGGCCCTCGTCCATTAAACTTCATCAAAATTTTCAATGAAATTGATGACAATTTTCACAACATTTAGGAGGGTTGTTTTGAAATTTGGTGAGGGGGTTGAAAGTTTGAGAGTTTATTGGAAATTTAATAAAAAATTATATGTAATAATGTTTAGCGTTTCTTTATCGTTATCTCTTCCTACTTTATATTTGCAATTGTTTTTTAATTGCATAATTGTCTTATATTTTGTGATTGGTGATTCTTAATTTTATCATTATTTTTTATTAAATCTTATTTTTATTATATTTATAATTATAACGATAAGTGTTCCTACAATAACATCAAGGAGAGGTGACCAAGGAGAAGTGGTCGAGAATTATAATGACGTGAAAATGTTAGCATTTAATTACTTAAAAACTGACATTATACAAAACAAACAAGATTAAATTAAAAAATAAAAATAAACATATAATTTAAAAAAATAAAAAATATATAAATACAAATAAATTTAAACCAAATATATAATATTAGATAATTTTAATATATAATAGTATTATATTTCATTAAATAATATAATTATAAAATATATAATATTGTATTATTATATTTAATAATATATTATATTATTAAATATTATAGTATATTATATTAGTATATATATTTTAGATAAATTTATGTAAAAAATATCGATAGAAAGTACTTATATTATATTGAATTGTAAATATTATCAAAGTACTTATATCAATATTTATATTGTAATGAATTGTGAACATTATCGAAACACTTATATCGTATTGAATTATGAATTTCTCAAAAATGATATTTATCTAAATATTTTACATAAATTTATTTTAAAAATATATATCAATTATTATATAAAATTAATTTTGAAAGATGGAGTGAAATTTAGTTGAAGGGGTTACAAGATTGAAAGTCTATTGAAAATTTTAATAAAACATTATATGAAACAACGTTTAACGTTTCTTTATATTCTTTTAGTTTAGATTCCTTCCCTGTGTAAGTGCACTATTATATTTCTTTAATAAAAGTACCATTTTCAATAATATATATGTATCCAACAGCGATTGCAAGTGCGAGGTAGTGCGCGTAGCAGATATCCTGGACAAACGTTCAACGAAGTCGCCGACCGTAATCTGATATACAAAATAAATGCTCTTCTAGAGAGTTGCGTACAAGCGCTGACATTCCACTGGCTAGTTGTCCCATCGCAGGCTCAACGTCTGCCTTGATTTTAATGCCTCTTTGCAGCTCCATTTTTTTTGTAAGATGAAGATGAAGATGCAAGCAGCCATTGTTGTGATGTTGCTGTATTTGGGTATGGCTAATGCCGAATGCCCAATCAATTTCGATTACGTTGCACAGATGCCATGGAATACATCCTACTGTCGATCCATTCAAACTGCAGACCAACTGGAAAATTGTCATACCACGCTCAGAACCGTTTTGGGTGTCGGGCTCGCTCAATTTCTGCGAGATCGATCCATTTTCGAATTTCCTGACAATGCCTCTGCAGTTGCCTGCTTCAACAGATTCCAAGACCGGCTCAGCTCTATGGGTCTTCCATCAAACTTGGTTCAACGCTGTTTCAATGATACGTCAGACTATGTGTCAAGTCCCCAGCTATGCGCCGGCATACAGACGAAAAAAGACTGGGTTGAGAAAATAGGCCGGACTTCCTTAGACACGGCCTGCAAAGGGGATGTCTCTGGAGTCTCTGCGTGTAGTGCATGCTTTGCCAGCGGAGAAGCCGTTCACAAGCAATTCACAGAGATGATAAAAAATATTACTGAAAAAATGAGTAGGAAGTGTTATTATTTCATATGTTTGTATGCCGCGGGCGTGGTGAATGAATTTGGGCCTATGACCGCACAGGCCGCTGTATGCATTCTCCGGGTGCCTTTTGTGCACGAGAAACCCAAATCTCGCCGGCGAGTTTTTTTCTACGGTTTTACCGGCGCTGCCATAGGGTTCCTCCTGCTCTCTAGTGCGGGGCTCTGTTACTGTTTGTGGGAGAGGATGCAGGGCAACGCTAAACACTGGTTTTTTGTGAGGAGGAACAGGAGCCTTTTGCAGGGCAACATGAAACCCAACACCGGCGCAGTGTGGTTCGACCTCAAAGAAATCAAGGCCGCAACAGACAATTTCAGCGGGGCCAATGTGATCGGTCAGGGCGGATTTGGGACGGTGTATAAGGGAAAAACTCCGTCCGATGGCAGGCAGATAGCGGTGAAAAGGATCAGAAACTGCACATCCGATGGAGATTCAGAATTCATAAACGAGGTGGAGATCATCAACAGCATTAGGCATCGCAATCTGGTGGTTTTAAGAGGCTTCTGCGTTGCCAGCGATGCCATAGAGGGACGCCAGAGATTTCTGATTTATGACTACATGGCTAATGGCAGCCTCGATGAACATATTTTTGAAAGGGGGAACAACAACAGGGCTCCATTGACGTGGGAGCAGCGCAAGAACATAGCCATCGGCACGGCTAAGGGATTGTGCTATCTGCATTTCGGCGTGCAGCCAGCAATTTATCACAGAGATATCAAGGCCACTAACATTCTGCTGGACGATCACATGAACGCCTGCGTTGCGGATTTTGGGCTGGCAAGGATGACCACACCAGGCCAATCACATCTCACCACCAGAATAGCGGGCACGCATGGCTACTTGGCCCCTGAATATGCTCTGTACGGCCAACTTACAGATCGGAGCGATGTGTACAGCTTTGGTGTTGTGTTGCTGGAGATTATGAGTGGTAGAAAAGTTTTGGATAAATCGGCGGAACATTATCTTATTACAGATTGGGCATGGAAGCTTGTAAAGGAAGGTAAAACTTTCCAAGTTATAGATAGCAGAATCCGCGAGAATGGGTCTGTGAGCATAATGGAGAGATTTGTTTTAGTGGGCATTCTGTGTTCACATGTAATGGTGGCATTCAGACCAAGTATCGTGGAGGCGTTGAAGATGATGGAGGGAGAGGCCGCCATTCCCGAAATACAAGACAGACCTCTGCCACTCACAGATCATACATCTCTCCCTTATGCGGATTACGGTTCCTTAGTCTCAAATTCTCTACCTACTATCAGTTCAATTACCATGGTCAGGTGAGCATGGGCGTCTCAGTCTGTATTTCCTCTTAACGGATCATTTTCGGCCTTTCTAGGAAAGTTTTACCAATGCCATCTCCCCAGTTTAATCAGTATTATTGAATATGCTTTTCTCTCTTAAGCAAGATGCTCATGGGGTGTCTGTCAGTGCATCAGACAAATGGCCTCCTATAATTTTTGTGCGGGACTGTCGAGTCCCGACTGTATAGATGAACAGCTGTAAAGTATTGTATTCAAAAACAAATCTGAATGGAGATCGAGTCTGGAGGCTCCTCATTCTGTATAATTATCTCCTTATTCTGTATGATTTGATAATCATGGTTGCAAAATCATTGCTATAAATTCATGGTATGGTATGTGTTTTGAAAGTTTTTCCCTTACTTGCATATTTTAAAAGTTGAAATGGAGGAGGGTTCAACGTCAGCTTTTAAAAGTTCGGAATAGATATGGATGGAAGGTCAATGCCATGTCGGAGACGTCAGGGTGAAAGAGTTGTACAGATGTGGCGAATGCTATGATAGATTCCTAAATGCTTTTTCCGCGTCTAGCGGATAATGATTCCTAAATGCCTTTTCCGCATCTAGCGGATCAGGTTTGGTGCGTGTCATTTTGATTTTTAAGTGCATTTAAGGATTGTTTGGCATCGTTTTTTTGGGTCTATGTTATTAATGCAAATGATAGAACTATCAATTCATTGAAACAATTATTTTTATCTAACCAATCAATATGTAATAATTTTTATATTTTTAAAATTGTTATTCAAGTTTTATATTTTTTTAATCTTTAAAAAAGTTATCAAATTTAATTTTCTCTAATTTTATTGGTTACATAGTGTTTTTTCATGTTCTCATAAAGTTTTTTTTTTTAAATTTTAAAACAAACATGTGTCCAGTGTAATTAATATTCCTATCTTCATGGTTATTCCCAGACCCAGTTCAATTTAAATTGGCCCCAGATTAGGCATTCTATTTGGATGGGCCTACAACTAATAGGTGTAGTTTGTGTCAGGATCTTGCTCCTCAATTAGAGCACATATGATTACCTCTTGTATTAGCAACTAAACACGGAATTTAACTAGAATGAATAAGTAACTAGAAATATGAAACAACATAGGATATGAGAGACAATACATAATTGTATTAATAATCACTCAGAGGAAAATACAATAAAGAAGATGCCACTTCTTCTTCCACCTCAAAGGCTTGCCACACCTCAAGGACTTCTTCCCTCTCTCTCACGCGGTCCCAACACACAACTCAAATATAGAGTTGTTCACCTCCACCAATCAGTAACAACGCTACCAGTACACCAAGTACACAACCGTACTCCAAGTAAATCTCCCTCTCCTTGTTGCCCCCTGCAAATCAATAGACCTTACTCACCATTGTAGATCTCCAAACGTGGCCCTGCACACCTGCTGACCAAGATCATACATACACGAAGAACCCTTCTGATTCTCCAAACCAGCACCCACATTTGGTACTATGGCACTAAGAGGAACACACCATTGCTCTCTTATCTCTGAAGGAGCTTATTTTGCTCTCTTACTCTCTAGCACACTTTTACAATACAGCCCATGAGTCTATTATATAGATCTCATGCATACAATAATTAGACTATCTTAATTACAATAATTAGACACACAACTCCAAGACTATAATTAACCTTTAACATGCAAACTGACAGTCCAAAAATAGACTCTTCAAAATTCGCATGCAAACTGCATGCTCACACAGGTTGCCGACGTCGGCTCCTCCTTGATCGATGTCGGCCGACTCATAACCGACGCCGGTTGCTTCTGCACTGCACTATGACCGACGTCGGTTGCCCTTCAACTCTCTGCAACCTCCGCAACCTCTGTAACTTCTCCTATTTGCATCTTGGTGAAGCTTTTAGCTCCACAACCTAACAATGTCCCACTTGGAGATAAACAGCTACACTTGTACCTATACCTGTACATCGTCTAATTTATTCCCTGGCTTGTATCCCTCTTCAAGCTCAACCCTGAAGACCACCCACCACACACCCTGTGATGCCTTTCCTGTCATCCAAGTACCCTGCCACATCCGAACCTACAAACTCATGTAGTGAAGACTTTGACCCTTCATAACATGAATTCCTGCTGCTGGTCCCTCTCAAATACCTGAGAATCCACCTTCCTCGAATTGGCTCCAAACTCTCTGACAACTCCCACTGCTTGGAAAAACTCAGGGCTACACTAGACCTCATGTGATTTTGAACATTGTTCTAAGCTCTGCTTGAACTGTCCAGCCCTTGGTGTGCTTTTCGATTCTACATCCTGCATATTGAACCCCGTCAACACCGTCTTCACATCAACTCCCATTGAAGACCAAATCAACCTATGATCTTCCATGTCTCTTATGCCAAAGAATTTCGCTGCTCCAAATTCTTCATGACATACCTTGAACTAACTTTACCTTTAGCTCAAAAAACTCCCTGCATGTGTAACCCTGCAATAAGCAACCACATCACATACAGTAACAAGATAATGTCGCGACTCATCATCCCCTTGGTAAAGACAAACACAATAGTTACACTGACATTGACTAAAGCCCTGCTTTGTCATCCACCTGTCAAAACCTGTACCACTGTCTTGCAGCTTCCTCAAGACCATATACCTTGGCCTTCCGTCTCACGTATCCATCCACTCTTTTCTTCAACTTGGGAATCCATCCATCTTTCAGTGCTTTCTTTCAGCTGACAACTCCACCAACAAACACCTGTTTGGTTCTTCTCCAAGGACTCACACTCCTCATCCATACCAAGCTCCCACTATTTTTGGATTTTACCTGCATTGCCTCTTCACATCTTCTTAGTTTTCAACCATCAGTAAGCAATTAGTAAGAAGGTGAATAACGAATATGAGGTTCACTTACCTTTTCTGACCTCCATATGGGCGTTTGAGACTCTTTGACAGCTTGTTGTCTGCCCAATATTCGTTCCAGTGATCGATCTCGACCATCTCCCAATCTGCACCCGATCGACGTCAGTTTCTTGCGACTGACCCTGTCTGTCGACATCGGTTTCTTGACCGACGTCGGTGTACCTACTGTCGACGTCAGTTCCTATATGACCGACGTCGGTTCTTGCTGCCCGACACCACCGACTCTGCTAATCTGCACATGACCGACGTTGGTGCTTGTTTGTTCGACATCGATTCCTCTTAACCGATGCCGGTACCTGTGAGTGATGACTTTTTACCCGCGAGCTCCTTTTGGATCAAAACCTTGTTCAAATTGACACAGCCCTGCTCAGAATAATTCAGTCCCCACAACTGATCTCTGTCCGTCATCTCCTCCATGAACACCAAGGCTTTTCAGTTCTTAAGTTTATCAAAGATATTTGTCTTTCGTTTAAGAACATGCATTCTCTTCCTACATATGTGACCAAGCCTGTAAAGCCACATCTCTGCAACAGAAAGTGAATCAGTAATATAAGTAGATAGATAAAAGATACCTACTTTCTTACCACCATCTAATTCAAGTGCATTCGCTGTGAGAGTTACTGTGCATCTCTCATCACCCAACTTTCTTGAAGAAATTAGACTCATCTCCAAGACTGGAACCTGCATGACCTTCTTCAACACCCGTGTGTTATCTGTCTGTAATTTCAGCTTCACTTCCCCTTCGTCAATAATCTGACAAGGCTCACCAACCCCTAAATAAATCTCTCCAAAGTCTCCAAAGACATACCTATGAAAAGATGCTCTATTTCGGGTTGCATGGAAAGAGGCAAAAAAATTTGTAAACAAAGATTCTACTTTATCCAGAGCAACCTGTGCAACATCACCTGAAACACTTTTCTTCATACTGATCTTCTACCAACCAACAATCTTTATTTACCTACTCTTTCTTTCCATCAATCAGACCATTCGTGCTATTCAGTTTTTTCATTCGTAGCTTACTTTCTTCTGCCATTGCTATACTCCCACTCAATCAGAAACTCTTGTGAGTACCCTGTAATCAACAAACACTCCCCAGATCTGAAACCACCTGTTAGTAACCCAACCAAAAGCTCTGATACCAACTGTCAGGATCTTGCTCCTCAATTAGAGCACATATGATTACCACTTGTATTAGCAACTAAACATGAAATTTAACCAGAATGAATAAGTAACTAGAAATGTGAAACAACACAGAATATGAGAGACAATACACAATTGTATTAATAATCACTCAGAAAAAATACAATAAAGAAGATGCCACTTCTTCCACCTCAAAGGCTTGCCACACCTCAAGGACTTCTTCCCTCTCTCTCATGCGGTCCCAACACACAACTCAAATATAGAGTTGTTGTTCACCTCCACCAGTCAGTAACAACGCTCCTAGTACACCAAGTACACAACCGTACTCCAAGTAGATCTCCCTCTCTTTGCTGCCACCTGCAAATCAATAGACCTTACTCACCATTGTAGATCTCCAAACGTGGCCCTGCACACCTGCTGACTAAGATCATACATACACGAAGAACCCTTCTAATTCTCCAAACCAGCACCCACACTTGGTACTGTGGCACTAGGAGGAACACACCATTGCTCTCTTCTCTCTGAAGGAGCTTATTTTGCTCTCTTACTCTCTAGCACACTTTTACAATACAACCCATAAGTCTATTATATAGATCTCATGCATACAATAATTAGACTATCTTAATTACAATAATTAGACACGCAACTTCAAAACTATAATTAGCCTTTAACATGCAAACTGACAATCCAAAAATAGACTCTTCAGAATCCGCATGCAAACTACATGCTCACACAGGGTGCCGATGTCAGCTCCTCCCTGACCGATGTCGGCTGACTCATAACCGATGTCGGTTACTTCTGCACTGCACTATGATCGACGTCGGTTGATCAGACCGACGTCGGTTGCCCTGCAACTCATTCTGCAACTCTTCGCAACCTCTGCAACCTCCGTAACTTCTCATGTTTGCATCTTGGTGAAGCTTTTAGCTCCACAACCTAATAGTTTGAAAACTTCCCTGCATCGTTATCTCTGTGGGAAAAAACAAAACTTGGGTGTCACTTGTTACATGAATGTGCCTTTCCAACATCTGCTTTACGCATTGTCTGAAATGTGTTATAACCAAAATTATCAGTACATATGGAGTTATGACCAAAATTTGCAGAGTATTAATGAAAGTCGCAGTTTTGTTAATTGTTTTCATTTCTAAAGCATACATATTATTAACAATATAGTTATTTTTTAATATTTTTTAATACTCTATAGTCGTGTGACTATTTTTGCCATAATTAAAATGCACAAACCAATACGAATTTGACTGAATTGTAGGCGATGATGATGAGAGGCATGAATGGATACTTAAAAAACAAGAGCCGTTCGAGAGAATGGCATAATGCACATGGTGTTGATGACTGCATACGAGAATCTTCAAGGAAGCACGACAATGGAATAGATTTGCAAGTGTGCAAGGGACTTCGAGGATTACAAACACAATATTGAAGATCTATAGCAGTCTAAAGACATAAATGTATGATTTGATTGAATATATCAAAAAGGTTTTGTGGATTGCTTCTTTGAAAATGCAGACATCAATGGTCAAATATGCATGACAAAATGAGACACACCGCTGATGAACATGGCACATAGGGTAGGTTTGACATGTTAAAATTGAATCTCAAGTGACAAGACTACACAATATGGTCTATAAGAAATACCGCGTAGCATGCTATGCACACAGGGAGGTGTAAATACCTTAAACTCAGCTAAAAAAACTTAAACATAAACTAACCTAACAAGAAGTTACTATTTTTTATTCTATGTAGTAAATGCTTACCAATTTTTTGTTTTTTAATGTATCCAATTTACTTCTTCGTGTTTCTATAATGAGCGATTCCAACCACTTTTTAATCCATTTTCCTTGATTCATAGGTAAGGGACAATTTAGGCTTTATGCACACATTTTTCCACTCCATTTTGATAAAATTTACATTTACCTCTATTACCAAATATCTACAGTTTCATTTTTTTTATTTTTTCTTTTTTTTTGGGTCATTGAAACTTAACTCCTAAAATTGGATACTTATTCCTTATTCGATTCATTTTACATATGCATTTACCACAAAAATAGGCAAAAATCTAGTGGATTTTTTTAGTTAGGATTTGGAGTCGTAATTTGACTTTTGTGAAATCGAAAATGAGTGAGATAGATCCAAAAAACCACCAATTTGTAAATTTGTGCATATTTCAAGAGGTAATGACAACATAATCGCCCATTTTTATGTTATTTGAGTACACATCTTCTCATCATCTGATATCAGAAATTATATTTCAAAATACAAAGTTAATGTTTACAGAGCAGAAAGATTTGATCGCATTGAGCTAGATGGCATTATCTTGTTCGATGTATTTTAATGATGAAATTCCCAGTAAAGATACCATCCCTAATTTATGTTTGAAGCTAAATTTAGTTGATGTGTGTTATTCATTTGTATCCAAATATGCATCTCCAACATTGATAATACTTGATGTACAAGTTTTTGAAATGACGACTTTCATAATGCAAACCAACATAAATTCTTGCACTATAATAATATGAAATCAACAATCCCCAAATGAATGTAGTTATTATACTACAAATTTTTCAAAGTAATATTGTTATATTTGGTTATCTCTTTAATTATAAGAATATCCTCAATTTGTTTAGTAGTTGCTTCCAACTCTACATATAAATATAAATATAGTTACTAGGAAACTCACTAATTTAAAAATGTTAATCTTATAGCTTCTTTTCAATTGTGACTTCTATTGCAACTACCCCAAAATAGGTAGGGACTAGCCGCTACATGGCCCTTGTTGTAAATGATATTGTGGAGAGTTTGTTTATGTTATGGAGTTATTCTTAATGGAGTTTTCCTAGGTATTTATGATATTTGAAAATTTGTTTATGCTATGAAGTTATTCTCATGTATATATGATATTTTTAATTGTGAAAATTTGAGATTCTGTTCATGTCATGGAATTATTTTCATTCACATAGGATATTTAAAATTACGAATATTTGAGATTTTACTTATGTTATGGAGTTAATGTCATGCATGCATGATATTTATAATTTTATGGATATTTGAGATTTTTTCAATGATATGAAGTTCATTCTCATGCATGTCTCATATTTATAATTATAGATATTTGAGATTTTATCCATACCATGGAGTTATTCTCACACATGCATGATATTTTTCATCGTGGATATTTGAGATTTTTTCATGTTATGGAAATATTTTTACGCACACATGATATTGCAATTATGGGTATTTGAGATTTTTTCCATGTTATGGAAATAGTTTTATGCACACATGATATTTGTAATTGTGGGTATTTGAGATTTTGTCCATTCTATGGAGTTATTCTCACGCATGCATGATATTTGTAATTATGGACATTTGAGATTTTGTACATGCTACGAAGTTATTCTCACACGCGTGATATTTGTAATTATGGATATTTGAGTTTTTATTTTATTTTTTATTTTTGGTTTAAGTCATAATAGAGTCAATAGAACACGGTCCTCTAGAGCCAATGGGGAAAGAAGAAAATGACATTATTAGGTTGGAGGCTCCACCTAATTTTCCCCTTCAATCAAAGTCCCCAATGCCCATACTAACTCTCAAGCACAGTTGACGACACAAACATCGTAGGACCCAAAAGTAAAAGGAAACAAATAAAAAGGATGTCACTACAAGTTGTGGGTTCCATAATAGACCATAGGTACAAGGTTTATAACAACTTTCCATGTAATTATTTGGTTGTATGTTACCCCAAACAACGTATTATCAAAAAGTCCCTGCTACTTACCCTTCACTTGAAAGCATAAGTTCCTTACTAGGGTTTAGGTATTGGGATTTGAACAAGAACCAAATAAATCATAAAAACTAAGTGTTGTCACCAAATCTCGCACCCTAGATATGGTTGTTCAATCCTACTCTAAAATCTGGGCAACATAGGATTACCTTTGGGCCTATGGGTTGCCTATAGTAGAGGTAAACCTCTAGGTTTAAGGGATAGCTCCCTAGATTTCTCTTTGTTTACTTATCACCTACACTACTTGCTTACTTAGATGAAAAGGAGATAAAATTTACATGAAAATAAACCACTCTAATGAAGTGATACACCAGAATGATCTCCACTACACTACCATAAAATTTCACTAAGAAACATGCCTCATAACATTATTTTCAAAATCTTGAATTGCTCTAACATTAGTATTTCAAACATGGAGGTGATATGAATTGAACTACTCAAGGTGAGTGAACCAAAGGTCAGATTGCAAACCCTAAGGATAATCCTTACACTTAAGGATAGATAAATGCACTTGACTACACTTCATGTGACCTGTTAAAGTGGAAACTACTTGCATCAAACATGGAAGAGTTGAGAGAAAGTAAGGATAGATAATAATCACTTGACCTTTCACTATACACCACTTCACACACTTAAGACAAGATAGCTTGTGAACTCAAAACTAGATTGTAAATATTTATTTCAAAGGCAAAATACAGTATAAAACTAGTAGGGCTTTGCCATACTAGGTGTGGATTGTTTACAAAAGCCAAAATGGCTTCATTTATAGAGCATGTGAGAGGGGAGAGAAAAAGTGGAGCTCAAGGTTAAAAAGAACAAGTGTCAAGTGATGAGGACTAGTTACATTGTAGGAGAATGAAGTGGATAAAAAAACATGAAGATATTATTGCATTAGTGTGCATCTGAAGCATGAAAAACTCCTCAAACTAGCATAGAGACCCTTCAACTGCCTTCTTGAAACTATTTTCATGATGAAGCATCTCTTGACTGGTTTGAACTATACTAGGAAGATTTGAAACATATGCACTATCTTTGGGGGGTTGGAAATAAGCTGTAAAAATCATCAAATGCTCCCCTAACTAATAACTTTCTTCATGACACTTGTGCTCACTGTTTGTAGTCATTCATTAGTATTCTATGCCTTATTCTTCACATTTGTCATCCAAATGGCCTTCAGCTTCTCAACCAAATATGTAGAAGAGGTGTTATGACACTTGTTTAAATTCTCTTTTCCATCTATTACATGAATTAGACCTTAAAAAGGTCCAAAAATAAACTTCTTATCTTCCCACTAAGCAACCACTTACTCTTTTCACCATCTGTCTAAGATTACCTGAAATGAATTGTGTAACAAAGATGTTTCTAGGATTATCTATGGTGAAAAATGAATATATGGAGTTATAATAAGTCTCTATTTAACTCCTCTAATGGTTCTCATCTACCATTCCATTCTGCACCTATAAAACAGGTCAAAACTTGCAAAAAAACTTCAAATTTAGCTTGTCCATACAAGTAGGATATAGATCAATTATGTGTCCAGGATCTTAAGAGAGTCTTCAACAAGTATAAATCAATTTCTAGGCCAAACTATCCTTACTGAATACATCCCCTTGCCTATTTCCTCCATTGTGTCAAAACTAGGGTTATAGGAGGGTTTTAGAGGGTTTTGCTTCTTAGGGATGATTCATAAAAACTAGACATTCAATCTCTAAGAAAATGCCATTGAGACCAAGTGTAGGACCTAAATCAACTATTCATAGCTCCTTGGGTCACCATTTAATCAATCCTTATAAATGTGAGCATTTGAAATTGGCCTATGAAGCTTTCTCATGCATTCTAAACACCCATATCATGGTTTTTGTCTAAAAGTGATCCCTCTGTGTAGTTTCCTACAGACTGATGGTTCCAAACAATCTTATATCTCCCATTGAAATATCTCAACTAGATTGGAAAGGTTCCATGGTCATGTGAATGAATTTAGACCCTTGTAGGGCTTAGGTCTAGTTCTAGGCCTAATAGGCCTAACTGTGTTTTATGACCTAAAACCATGGTTCCTAACATTTTTAGGTGACTATTCATGTTTAGACACCTCTAATTCAACTCCTTACCACATCATATGGTGTTTCAAGATTCTTCATGTCACCCCTCCAACATCCACATAGTAAACCTACAGTCTTTGCCTTGACTAGGAGTGCCCTCTATCTGAGATAAAACATAGGGAATCTCCCCTATTTTATTAGCTAAAGTGAAGCTATGAGATGTTATATTAGTTGATGAGTACCTTCTACACCAAATTTTAGTGCCTAATCACCTTTTTAAGGTCTCCAATGTTTCAAATATTCAAGATATATTTATGGGGCTAACTGTGCAGGTTTGACAGGGTTTTGAGAAACTTCAAGATGATGGTTGTAGGTTAGGATATTTGATTTTTGAGAGCACTTTGTAATGTGCCTTTATCAATTTAAGATTGGTTTTAGTATGACCTATCTATCATACACCTATGCCAACTTTCCAAACTATCTCCCTCATTTGCCTAGACTAGTCCAAGGACTATGTTGACTGTAGGTGTGTATTCTTAGGAAAATGAGATTCTTGTAGGATGTTGTGAACATCTTGTTTCATGCCTAGGTTCTTCTTGACATCCCTAAGATCATTTCACTATTGTTTGACTCATCTCATTCAAAGAGACCTATGTTCACATCTAAACTACCTTTCTCTTGACACTAGCATGAGTCTATAGTCAGACTATAGGTGACATTTTGAGAGAAAAAGGGACTCCTTTAGATGATCATGTATGTATGACCATTGTGTTTCAAATCCTTTGATTTCCTTATTGAGGTCATTAGAATATTTCATACCTATATGAGTTCATTCATATGCCTAGAAACCATAGTTCTAATCATTATTATAGGTCATTGAAAATTAGGTTGCTTTTAGTCCTTTTAACACAGTGTTTACTGAGTGTCTCAGGTCAAAACCTATTTCAGTTATAAACCCTTCAAACATCATCACTTATTGATCAAGAAACCATTTTATTTTATCAAGGAATTACCCCTATATTTGGGCTACATGATAAAAACTATAAGACTTATCCATTCCTTAAAACACTCTACTATGGAAGGACCAAGTGTATGAGCAAAATGTGATTCAGAGAAGTTAAGGTAAAGTGTCTCAAATACAACTTTTATAACTTGGAAATATTGAGCTCAAAATTGAATGTACAAAATGACCTCACTATTATCACAATGGTCTTATCTACTCTCTTAAACCTCAATGAAGGTTTCAAATGAGTTCAAACATCTTCACCTCAACACTCTCATACCTTTGTGGATTGAACTCGGGCCACTATAGACTGCCTGTAGGTGTAGATATATAGGACTATGTGTGGTGTATTAGCTCTTACAACTAATCTTTATCTATTTGAAAGGATCAATCTTATTGTTTTCACTTTGGTAACCCCTTACCATCTTGAAACCTTCATGTGTCATGAACATGACTGCTCAAGTCTCCTTTACACTTGACTGTAGGTGACAGTCACAAAGAAACTTGACTGTGTTTATGTATTGGTATCTTCACTACATATAGAACAATTTTGAGACTAAAACTTCAAAGGAAAATTGATCACCATGAAATATGAAATTGGAAACATGTATCCTTTGATCTGAGACCACTACAAGAGAGAGAAACTTCTACAATTGATGAAATAATGTCTGTAAACCTCAGTGTGTCTTCAACTAGAAAAATGAGGTAGTCTTGCTCATTCCTTAACCTCTGCACATGCCAACCAGACTAAGAACCATGTGATAAGGATGATCATGTACTTATATAACATGTAAAAAAATTTAATTTCTTATACCAATCTAGAGAGAGAAGAAAGAATGAGGTGATGGGGATGTGTAGGTAGAAAAAAGGAGCTAACAATCCTAGCAATAGTTCATAGAGAACAAGCAGCCAAATCTAAAAATATTACCACAAATTTGAAGTATAAAAATATTACTATCATCCCTCAAAATGATTTTCTCCAACTCACCTCCTCTTGTCCATACCAAATAGAGATCGGTTGACCTTTTTGTCTTGTCTAGGATAGGGATATGAAATATATAATGATTTTGCTCATTTTGAGACTTATCAAAGCTACCCAAGCATGGAATTTAACTATAATAATCCCAAGAGACACTATTGAAGTTCTCCCACATGCCAAATGTGTTGTACAGGTTGTACAATAATTAAAAACCACCATTTCCCCCACTAATATTCTTGTTTTAATGTTGCACTTACAATTTATCAATTTTACAATAGTTTTTATAACATATTCTAACATGGGGAACATTGAATGTGACTTTAAAACACCTATTCTTTATGGGAAACTTGTAAAAGTTTGATAAATGACCCAAGAGTGACTTTAGAATGTCATATGACAAACTATACAAAGATGACAAAGCTAAAACACATATGCTTGACCTCATTAAAGACCATATAACATATTTTACACCCTAGTAAACCTCTATAACAAGTTTGACTATATAGGGGGTTGACCTAATTTGAATTGTGATCAAATTATTCAATATTTTGGTGATTTCCTAAAGGTAGCAAGCTAGCAATGCCAAAGACCAGTAGCCTTTTCCTATCCATTCGGATATAAAGTCACCTATGCACTATAATTGACACTAAACTACCTTTGAAAAGACACCAAAACACACCCAAAAAAAATAAACAAACACAAAAGACAACAAGACACCTAAGCAAACACTTAGGGAAAACACACACAACATAAGCAAAACACACCTATCCTAGTCTATACAAGACCTTAAACACTTGAGGTGAAAGACAGTCACCATTACCTCAACCAAGATCAAATATAGTACCTCTTACATCATTACTACTCCATGAAATCAATCCATCATGTGAAGCATATTTATTAATAAACACTTGCTTATATAGATGGTCAATGACTTACCACCTTTAGATCTTTTTCTATTTACAAGTGTGCCACTTGGAGTTTTCATGAATGCTCCATACTACCCTGCAAGAGCCTTGTTTGAATTCATAGTCTACTTGACTTATGCTATGTCCAATTGGCACTTCTCAAAATGCACCTTAGGGGTCATCAGAGTTGTCTTAACTTCATTCTCTTCAATGTTATGATGCACTTGATGTATAGAATCTATTGGCCAATTTTGGCCCACATATGAAGCTTTTGCATGGTTTGATGAAGAAGTAGATCCAAGACTCAGAAAGGGGTCCAAGATTACAAAGTATAAGAGACCATGTAGGTTCTCATATGTTTTTTGATATTTGGAACATGGTCCAGAGTTGCAGAGCCCCTATAAGCTGTCAAAAGTGCTTAGAATAGATATGAAAGTTCATGGAGTTCATCCAATCCTTCATTGTATTCATAATGACATTTTGAGTCTAGTGGAAAAAAGTAAAATTGGATAGTTTTTTGAGGCTATATCTCACATGTGTGGATGATTCAATAATAATTGGTTATATGGGTTTGTTAAATTTTATACCAAGGTCATATGTGCCAAATCTCAAGTCCTCTGCCCAAGCGCATCAAAAGTTACAAAGGTCCAAAGTTGGATCCTTAGTCACTTTTTGATTTTTTTCCCCATACTTAGCCATTTTTAGGAAGGTTCTAGTAGAGCTGAGTGAGCACTTTCACAAAGCAATATCTTGCATGTGCAGCAGTTACAGGGGAAAGTAGTCACATGGGTTTGTTCATGTTGGTCCTGTTGATCAAATTTGGCTTTTAGGTCAAATTGGGACCCATATAGGTAAAAACTTGACCTTTAGGTGTTTTGGGGGTCTAATAAATTTGTCACAAGGTGTTTTATAGGTTAATTAATGTCATTTAATGTTATACTAGTCTTGGTCCTTAGTTATTTTAGTCATTTTGAGGTCAAAAAAGGGGCATTTAATGAGTTGTATAGATTTATTGGGAAGTGTGAAGGTTCCAAAAGATTATGTCACATCCCATATGTCTAAAGAGGTCTTAATCAACTGACATAACTGAAATATGGCAGGTTCTTCAAAAGAAAGGGTAATTTTATTGAGAAAAAGGTGAGTTTGGTACTTGTACGGCTCATGGGGAAGTGTGCTACATGGGAGAAGATTAGGGTATGTCTATTTATCTTCCCCAAGATCAAATCCACATTTTAAGTATTTTGAAAGTGTCATTTATGGCCCAAAACCATTCTGCTCCTTTTTCACCCTTCTTGGCAAGCAAAAATATTCTTCAAGTTTGTACTTAGTATGACCAACAGAGGAGGTTTTAGATCAAACACTTTGGGGAGGTGAAATTAAACTCAGAGATATTCATTTCCATATAAATATTTTGAATAATGGTGGTCTGTGCTTCATGAAACATTCTCATGAAGTTGACTGTACTTTTTTACTTATTATTTTATGCACCCTATAGATTTTGCTCCATTTTGGTCAAATCTGTATGAACTAGTTATTGAAGTTAATTCTAGAATATTTTGGCTTTTTTCTCTAATTCTCTCTATGTTTGGTTTATCATTTCAAGGTTTTTTGATATGCTAATCACCTTAAGTTACAAGAGGGATGCACCTTTCTAAGTTATAAGTAGTTTTCATCATTTCCAGATCTTCATGATTTTCAAATGACTTTAGAGGGTTGTTATAAATCCTTCAACATGTATTTAATGTCTTATTATTCCCCTCCTCTTTTAATTTAATCCTCTAAGGCAAAATCTCTAGGAGTTTCAATCATATGCAATATTCACACATAATTTTTCCATTAACACAACTTACAGGGGATCTCATAGATTAATTCAAGTTAAGAGGGAGGTGTTGTTACTTGTTTCACATCCTTGATAGTGTTAAAATTATTTTGGAGGTGTTAGGATAGGCATAAAACTTTTTTGATAGCCAAACACAATGTATATTACCTAAGTTTATGCTCACTACCTATATATGGAAACATCTACCTATAAGTGCCTTCACAAGGAATTTCAAGTTGAAAAATATGTGTTGAAATTTGATTAAAATCCTTGGGAGTGTGAATATTTTATTGGAAGGCATTGAGACAGGCCTAGTATACATTAGGATCAAATGTGATGCTCACTGCTAGTTCTCCTACATTGTTGCCTGTGTATGATAGTGGTCACCTACAGGTGTTAGTAGAGAGCTAAGGAGGTATGAGCATGAAAATATTTATATATTATTGAAAATATAAATCAATCATAGATAAGGTCCTAACTAGGTGCCTATAGTCCATAGTCTTGAACCCCATAGATAGTCTTAACAAGTTTGTTTTGGTTTCTTATGTTTTTGGAGGGTCATAAGAGATGACCAAGGGCTCATTTTTTGTATAGATTATCCTTAAAGCCTATAGAAGCCTCGAAAATCTCTAGATTTTCTAATAAAATAGGATAATTACCCCTTATTTTATCTCAGATAAGGGGTACTTTCCCTTAGGCTTAAATTGGTAGATTTGGAAGATTGGGTAAAAGGAGTAAGCCAAAAGCTAAGGAGGTCCTTAAAAAGGGTTTGGAAAGATAAAGGACACATATTACAAGAATGGAAACCAAACACAAAGAGATGAAAGTAAAAAGAGTGTCCTCAAATCCTAAAGTTACAAGCAGGCCTAAATGCAAAATTTAGGCCTAGTGCCAAATGAGGAGGTTGTGTTCACTTCTAGTCCTATATATGCTTTCCAATCTATTTGAGAGTGATTATGGGATCATGATAGAAGTGTATAAGCCATTGGTATATAGTAAAACCATCAAAATTCATGTTTTGAGCTAAAATCCAACTTAGGCCTATTAAACAAGGTTTAGGCTAAGACCAAATGGGTGGGGGTCATTCACATTTCTAGCATAAGATGAGTATCCCCATGGATTAAAACATGTTTTTAGGGTGGATAAAGAGGTGAAAAATATTTTGGAAGGTAAATAAAACATCAAGGAAGCCATTTTTGGCCCAAAAGCAGCATTAGACTTACAAGAAATGGAGGAAAATGCTCGATATGACAAGTTTGAACACTCATATCTCTATTGATACTCTACATGGGATCCAAAGAGGTTTAGAGGAGTTATAAGAGGTATTGAAAAATCACTTTGTGGAATTTTTTTGGAACTTTAATGTCAAATCTTTATGAATGAACCTTAAGAGGTCAAACTGCTCAAAACCCTCCTAAACCCTTGCTAGTGATCAGTTTGTAGACCAGTTTGCTTATGATAATGATTTTACCTTGAAAAAGACTCCCTAAAGTTAATCCCCATAATTTTTCACTATATGGACTTGTATGGACAAGGTGCAAAATAGGGTATTTTTGACCATTTTGTGCATTGTGTAGGTTCCAAGAGACAAAACCAACTTTGGGGGAAATATTAGGACTTGTACTAACTCCTTATGGTCATTTAATTCTAACAAAAAAATTCTAAGTATCAAAACAATAGCTCTCATCTCATCCAATCAAATTTGGTATAGTGGACAAGCTAGTGAGAAGGGTGGAAAACTTCATGTGAGATGATTTTAAGGTGTCCCTGATGCTTCTAAGGACATGCAAGATCTTTACACTTGCCATCCAATCCCTCCCACATATTTTCATGGAAAACTAAAGCCAATTTTGAGGCCAAGTGTGTAGTGTGCATGAAGAAGGCATTTTTTGGACTACAGATGATGATGGCTCACTTCCAGATGATTCCAAAACACTAGGACTACACAATGCATGGAGAGAAATGTATAAAATCCTTCCCCTTCATTCAAATAATTATAAATATTCCTAGTCATTGATGACTTGGATGGACACTTGGGCTTACTGACCTTACATGGTTTATCCCACATCCTCTTCTCATGCATAAGTAACTGATTTTATTAGCTTGACAAGTGTCCTTTTGACCTTTGGAATTCTCTCTTATCCTCTCTCTCCCTCAATTTATATAAGAAATAGCCATTTTAGCCATTATAACTAATGTTCCACCTGAGTATGGTGAAGCCTTTCTCATTTTCATACCTTTTGATCAATAATACTATTGATTTTTACCTCTTTCATGACTATTCTTAGTGTGTTCATTTGGAATGTTTGATTTTGCATACGTGAAGACTATGGATTCCTTAGAATGTTGTTTCATTATTTTATCCTATTTTTAGTTAGAAAGCTTCTTAATGTAGGGCATGTGATGTGTTTTAGGAAATGTCAAGGATTTAGTGAGTTAGTCTATTCACTAGTGCCATTTAAGGCCTCTTGTCTAGTCCTCCTAGCTTTGCACATTTATCCATAACCTCATAATATAAAATTTGATGTGAGAAGTTTTAGATTGGAGAAGTGTATGTTTGGTTAGTCTCTTGGTTTAAAGTGTATCATGTAGCTAGTTGGAAGTCATCAATCTATTTGCTGTATCACCTCTCTCATGATATTTTATTTTTAGTTATCTCTCTCCCTCCCCCCCCGCCCCCTCAAAGTTTAGGTGTAGTTGTAATCTAAAGTGGTATATCAGGGAATATAGCCCTATCTAGATATTTACCTCATCCTTAGGCTACCCACAAGCCTAGAGGTGTTTTCATTATGCCACTTGGATGAGGAGAGATTATAAATCTCCTTAAAGGGTACAAATCCAAGTGACAATAGTTTTTGGCATGCCTAGTGGGACTCTTAGTCCAAGAGGTTGAAAGAATTTTGGTGTTGTCTTTCAATAATCAGCGTTTGGAGGCATCTGTCAAAGCACCAATAGTGACTCTAAAGATACATCATCTATTCAAGCAACCCAAGTTTCCTTTTGAAGATTGTTGGTAATATTTTCCTTTGTGTTATTGATTTAAATGAGGTTTCATGGCTTATTTTGGTGTTGATATTTGTCTTACCCAAGTTGGTGAGACATTTAAAGCTTGTGCCATTCCCTATCAACAAGAGCAAGTTATTAATCAGCCTTGGTGTGATTATTACCAATATTTCAATGGCCACTTATAACCCTATCATGATCCTTATCAACACTATATCTAACCTTGTCATGAGTTGTATCAGTCGTATATCTATCCTCTTCAATATTTTACTTCTCCTAGTCAACCTAGCCACTTCTCAACTCCATCCATTTCTAGCTTCAAACAAACACTTTTGGGCTATGAGAGGTACATTTTGGAGCTTGATACTCTAACGGGATGTGGTCAAGAGATGTATTAGAATTGGTCAAAAGAGAGTGGGTACCTATTGAGAGAGCCAATTTCCAAAGGCTCACAAGTGAGATGCTTGATGTGAGTGGCCTAGTTTCTTCCTTAGAGGATAGGCTATGAGTTCATGAAAGGCAACCTCACTAAACCTATCAAAATTCATATCCACTTCCCTAAGTTTCCTATCATCCATATTTTATCCCTAATCATGAGCCTAATCAAGGATATCAAAGTATTCATTTTACCAATAAGTTAGAAGAGAGAGTTGAAAGGAGAAACCTTATTTTTGAAGATAATCTTGATAGGCAAATTTAGTTAAATAATATGCATATGCAATAGTCCATGTTAGTATTAAAGGAAGTGGAAATCAAACCCTAATTTCCCTATCACATTTCATCCCCACCACCTCAAAAAGAGACTTCTAATCCTAACATCCTAAGCTAGAGTAAGATAGTGGAGTCATGGGGAAAGAAAGAGGAGAAAAGTCTTGACAAAGAGTGTGAAGTTGAGAAGGAGCTTGATCCTATACAAACCCCTTCCACCCTTCCTCAAGAAACTTATTATATTCCATGTTAGCCCTCTTGTTTTCTTATACCCATGATGATTCCTATGAACTTCAAGAAAGACTTTTTAAAGAGAACCTAGCCAAGCAAATTGAAGAGTTAGAGTCAAAGATGAGATTATTGAGTAAAGGTGTAATGGAAGGCTTAGACCCAAAAGAAGATCCTATGCCTAAACACACCCCATATAACCTCCCTTAAGAGAATGATCAAGATAAATCAGAGGTGAATGAGGTGATTTTCAAGTAGAAGGAAGATATTCAAGTTGTTTTAGCCCAAGGTTTGCCTCCACTTCTTCAAAAGCTTCCAAAAGAACCCCCTACATTTCACTCTCAATCTAATTTTGAGTTCTATGTGCCACCTCACCAACTAGTTCATCATGTCCTCACCCCATAAACTTTTGCCTTCATGGACATGTGGTATGAAAACCAAAAGAGGAATAATTGGTTGACAAAAAATCAGAACTCTTGCTTGAAAAAAGTCTAGTTCCTTGGTAACCTCATTGGACTAAGTCACATGACTTAAAAATGTCTAGTCTTGGAATCACAAAGAAGGAGAAAGAAATGGAGGATATTTCATCCCTTGAAAACCAAAGTCCTATTATGGAAGTTGAGATGAAACTTGAGATCCCTCAAGAGGTCCTAAATGATGAAGAAGAGGTTGTCTCTTGTGTTGAAATTTCTAATTGGGTTAATGAGGAAGAATGTTCTCTTTTTGCCAAAGAGGAAGAAATGATCATTAGCTCTTCCATCACTTTGAAAGATATCATGGATAGGAAAGAACAAGATCCACACTAGCCTTTGGATGACTTATTTGAAATCATTGGAGCAGGTTATTCTATTATTCAAGGAGGTTATGATCTAATAAAGAATGAAGAAGGTAGCCTTGGTACTCAAGTAAGTATGAAAAGGAAAAGTAATATTTCAAATCTATCCTTTCAAGAAGCATATGCATTTGATGATGATATGTTTGAAGTTATCAAAATGGGATATAATCCTCTCAACTATTTAAGAGAAACACATCATCTCTTAAAGGATAGAATAATCTCCTATTGGCCTCAATCTTCTAAGGAACAAGAAGTCAATCCTTTTGAAGCCATGCCTACTAAGGAGATACAAATTAATCATGAGATGAAGAGTGGGAATAAATATGAAATTTGTGGAAAAGGCCAAGAGGAATATATATACATTGGATACCTATATTAAGATGATATACTTGAGATCAAGTTAGGTGAAGTGCCAAGGAATAGGTCTGATCTACAAAGCATCCATTTCAAGGAGAAGCATGCTTGACACTATGATTCTTCTCATGAAGAAGGAGATTCAATAAAATTTCCTTTTGATCCCAAAAATGAGGTATGATTAGTTATTAGTTATGCATAGTAGTTTGTTTTCTGATTCCCCTAATTGCTTTGAGTACATGTGTGTGTGTGTGTCTTGCTAGTTTGTTACCTCATTTTGTGTATGTTCTTTGCTTTGTGTGGTTGAGGTAATTAGTGGTCTTATATTGATAAAAGCCTATGGTCTAAGGTCTCTTCATTTGTCTCAGACTTTAGATGACTCTTAAGTCTAATGGACTGATAAGGTTATTGGTCTAGTTAGTATAACATGCATACTACCCCTATGAGTCACAAATTTGTTGACCAAATTTGACTTTTAGGTCAAATTGGGACCCTTATAGGTAAAAAATTAACCTTTAGGTGATTTATGGGCCTAATACATATGTCACAAGGTGTTTTATTTGTTAATTAATATCATTTAATGTTATACTAATCTTTGTCCTTAGTTATTTTAGTCCTTTTAGTCATTTTGAGGTTAAAAAAAAAGGGCATTTAATGAGTTGAAAATTTTTATTGGGAAGTGTGAAGGTTCCAAAAGATGATGTCACATCTCATGTGTCTCAAGAGGTCTTAATCAATTGACATAACTAAAAAATGGTAGGTTTTTCAAAATAAAGGGTAGTTTTTTTGAGGAAAAAGGTGAGTTTGGTACTTATATGGCTCATGGGGAAGTGTGCCACATGGTAAAAGATCATGGTACATATATTCAGCTTCCTCAAGCTCAAATACACTTTTAAGTTCTCTAAAAGTTCCATTTTTGGCTTAAAACTATTCTACTTCTTTTTCACCCTTCTTGGTAAGCAAAAATAGTCTTCAAATTTGTACTTGGTAAGACCAATAGAGAAGGTTTCAGATAAAATGATTTGGGGAGGTGAAATTAAACTTAGATACCTTAATTTACATATAAATATTTTGAATAATGGTAGCTTGTGCTTCATGAACCATAATTATGAATTTGACTAAACGTTTCTACTTGTTGTTTCATGCACCCTATAGGTTTTGCTCTATTTTGGTCAAATCCATATGAACCAATTACTGAAGTTGATTTTAGAAGATATTTGATTCCTTATATAATTATCTCCATGTTTAGTTTATAATTTCATGGTGTTTTGATATGCTAATCACCTTAAGTTGTAGGAGTGATCCACCTTTCTAAGTTACATGTAATTTTCAGATCTTCATGCTTTGTAAATGACTTAAGAGGGTTGTGAGAGGTATTTCACCACATATTAAATGTATTTATGGTCCCCTCCTCTTTTAATTTCATCCTTTAAGGCAAAATCTCCATGATTTGTAGTCATATACAACATTCACACACAATTTTGCTATTAACACACAACTTACAAGTGCTATCATGGATTAATTCAAGTTAAGAGGGAGGTGTTGTTATTTGTTTCACATCCTTGATAGTGTGAAAATTATTTGGGAGGTGTTAATATAGGAATAAAACTCTTTTGATAGCCAAACATAATGTATATTGCCTAAGTTTGTGCTCACTTCTTGTATATGGAAACATCTTCCTCCAGGTGCCTTCAAAGGAAATTTCAAGTTGAAAACATGCATTAACATTTGTTTCAAATCCTTGGGAGTGTGAAGATTTTAGTGGAAGGCATTGAGACAGGCATAATATACATTATGATCAAATTTTATGCTCACTTACAATTCTCCTACATTGCTTCCTATGTACGACAGTGGTCACCTACAAGTGTTAGCAGAGAGTTGAGGAGGTATATTGAAGCATGGAAACAATTGATGAAAACTTCTTTGAAGTCATAACATGAGGATTTGACCATGAAAGATCATGATTGAAGTGTTAAGATGGAAAATGGAATTATAAGTCACTTCAAAGGTTGAGATGACTGTGTTTAGGACTATTGTCCCAAAAAGAGCAAAATAGATATCTTTGATGTTTTGTTGAAATCCTACAACAAGATTACCTCTTCCTTTCATACATCTAAATGGCATTGTCTTGAAGAATATAACATAGAAAAAAACCATGGAAATTTTGGAGAGATGAAGATAAATATAAATGTGTTTTTATGGAGCTCAAAGATGCCCCTCAAACCACCAGAATCAAATAGTAATATCTATAGGTTTGAACCCTTAAGTGGTCATTGGTATAATAAAGAGCAAACATGGCATTTTCCTAGGTTTTAATGGCCTCATGGAGTGAAAGAAATATCAAATGGACATGAAAATAATTAAGGTGATGTGGATATGTATTATTTTAGATCCCATGAATTACAAGGGTCTCTCCCTCTAAAAATGTGCACCTACAACCAGGGGTCAAAAGATTCACATCACCCATTAAAGTGGATGTAAGCATGAAGACACCAACTTGGGATAATGGAAGATGATTCCATAGACCATCATAATATTTTCCAAAGGAACATGACATAAATTCTAAGGTGGAATAATTACTCACATACTCCTTTGGTCAAAATACTCACCTACATCTGTAACTCAACAAACAATGAGTAAAGGGTTGATACACTTGAGTTGGAATTATAAATATATGGGGTGAGTATGGAATAAAAATGGGAAAATGAACAAGAAAACCCAATAAATGTATTTTATAAACTATTTTCAAGGTCTAACTCATGCCAAGTCCACCTACAAGGGTCCGTCTTAAGAAAAACACAGTAAGCTATACTATGTCATACAATGATCAGAATTTGAGATTGTGAACGTGGGAAATACATAAAAGGGAGACCAAAGTTTCAACCAATGTAAATGATGTTATGAGTTTCTAATAGGACTATAAGCATTGGTATCCCACTAGACTACATCAAGAAACCTATAGGCAGGAGTTATTAAGGTAGAAAATAATAAAAAAGAAACTCAGTCTTGTGAATTCAAGAGTATGAGGTGTCCATGAGAGGTCAGAGTGGGGAATAAAGACTATAAAATATCCATTATAATAATGAAAATATGTATACATTGTTGAAAATATAAATCAATTATATATAAGGTCCTAACCAAGTGCCTATAGTCCATAGTCTTGAACCCTCCAGACAGTCTTTCTTAACAAGTTCGTTTCGATTTATTATGTTTTTGGAAGGTCATAAGAGATGACCAAGGGGGTCATTTTTTATAGAGAGGATTTATTTTCACTTGGATTTTCACCATTTTAGGATATGTAAAATCTCTCCTCATCCAAGTGTCACAATGGAAACACCTCTAGACTTGTGGGCAGCCTAAGGATGAGGTGAATCTCTAGATAGGGCTAGCTCTGTTGATGTACCACTTTGGATTACAACTAAAACTAAACATGGGGGGGTGAAAAGGGAGAGAGATAAATTAAATAAAAATAATCTAAGGGAGGTGATACACCAAATTATATAATTAATTCCTACTAACAACATGTTACACTTGAAACCAAAAGACAAACTGAAACATACACTTCTCCACTCTTTTTCTTTTCACATCAATGTTACATTGTGAGGTTATGGATGAATGTGAAAAGTTAGGAGGACTAAACAAGATGACTTGAATGGAACTAATGAAAATAATAACTCACTCAATCCTTGACATCTCCTAAAACACTTCACATGCCTTGGAAGAAGAAGCTCTACAATTGCAAATAGGATGAAAAAAATGATACAACATGCTAAGGAATCCATAGTCTTCACTTATGAAAAATCAAACATTGAAAGTGAACACACTATGAAAATTAATATAAGAGGTAAAAATTAGTATTATTATTGATAAAAATGTATGCAAATGATTAGGGCTTCACCATACTTAGGAGGAGCATCCAATACAATGCCAAAATGGCTAATTCTTACAGAACTTGAGAGAGAGAGGAGAAGAGAGAAGTCTAAGGGTCACAAGGACACTTTTAAAGATGAGAAAATTAGTTAATTTTTCATGTGAAGAGGTTATGGGATGAACCATGCAAGTCTAATAAGTACAAATTGTAGACATCCAATTCCTAACACCATTTGTGTTGAAATTGTCAATCTTACTCGAATTACACTCAAATGCACATTTTAGGCTAAAATACATAAAACACCCTAAATGGTTAGAACTTATCATTTAAAAGTTCCAATTTAGGTCAAATTATCCCTAAATGGGGAAATTCATTTTATAGGCTAGCTAGCTTTGATCAGATCATTTCAAGTCAGAATGCCAATTTTGCACCTAGGTGCCCTGGATTGCTTTCATTTGTCAAATCTCTTGCATGACACATGTGCCCTTATTATTTTGTGTTGGAAACATCATAAATGGTATGGAAGATATATGCATGTACCATCACCTTCAAATTCTTCTCCAGTAAAATTATGACCCAGTAATATGACTTTCTAACCATTTTGATTAATTAAGGGCTAATTTCCAAATAAATTGCATAAATGTTGATTAACCTTGTTTAAGGCTAATTGGTCCAAATAAAGAGCTTAAGTGGATTTTATATTTATTTATATTAATTGCATCATTAGGTGACATCATTTATTGGGAAGATATCCCTAGGCCATAAATTCCACAAATATCAGGATTATGGATCTCCCATGCCTCTTAATGACCCTCCATGCCTCTTAAATGTCCCTTCTTCCAAAGTCATGATGAGGATAATTATAGATTTAATTATAAATATTGAATTAATCCTCAACCACACATATTCATATTAATATGGATGGTTCAGGTTGATTCTGAGTAATTTCAAAAATCTATAAATAGAGAGGCCATGAACATCATTTTCAAGCTTGATTTGTCCAAAGTTATTACGCTGAATTGTCTTCACAATCCTTTACATTTGACCATTGATTTTATTTATAAGCTTCATTGATAGGCTATTTTAGTGATTCCAAATCATGATCCTATGTTTTATGGAGAGTTCTTGAGACATTGGAGGATTTGGCCACCATTGTTGTTGAAGACAAGAGCTCTTGATCAATTTGGGAAGGTAATATGATGTTGCTTTCTTTAATTTTTTTCCTTATATCCTTTATAATTCCTATATGAATAGATAGGCTTAATTTGGTTTGTTCTTATGCATTATTCCTTTGATTTATTGGACTAATCTTTGACTAATCATGTTATGTAATCTTCTCTACATTTTGGCACGCTCGATGGGATCGCAACCCACAAATTTTCTTACAAAGCCTCTACAATCAACCTAATAATCCTTTCCATGTAGGATATTGGATTTGGAGGGCCATAAGAGAGATATTTTAACTTAAAATTCCATCTTTTTAACAATGTTTTAATTCCTGTAAAACTTAATTTTGCTCTCTAGAATAATATCATTGTTACACAGTTGTAATTTTGTGAAAATAAAATCATTATTTAGTGAACAATGATTTCATAGACCTGAGAAGTGATATCATCATCTATAGTAGTGATATAATCCTTAGATGTAGTGATATCATTCTTTTGGATAATGATATCACTATGTTTGGTAGCAATTTTGTCATTTTGTCTAGTGATTTTGCTTAATAGCAATTTCATCCTAAAAATAGCGATTTTGTGATTTTATGTTTTCTAATTGGTAAATAGTGATATAGTCACACTGAGAAATGATATCATTATTTCTTACAGTGATATCATTGTAAGGGGCAGTGATATTGTCCTTAAAGCTAGTGATTTTGCTAACTTGGGCAATGATTCACATAACATCACTATTGCATTTTCCTATGTTTTTTTGTTAAATCTAATAGTGGATATTTTGAAAGAAACAATGATATTGACTGGGTAATTTTGATTTTGTAATAGAGACTTCAAATTTCAAATTTGCTTCTTCCATTTGTAAATTAGCTTCAAAACTAATAGATACTCTAACATTTTTATTGCAGGATCAAGCTTGGGAATTTGATAAAACATGTTTTAGACCATCTTTTGCATGCTTTTAAAATAAACTAGGAACTTTGCTTTAGTGCTTAATGTAAAATTTAGGTGCTTAAGATGAATGTTTACTAGTTAGACTTTTAAAGTTATAACTTAAGATCAAGGGGTCAAAAGAACACCACTTCATCTTTCATTTGGGGCTTAAAATTGAACACAATTATCAATTTTTGTTTTCAATGGTTATGTTGACGCTGAAAAGTGCACCCTGCGGCAGGAAAACAGATCCCTGCCCTCTCCCCGCAACATGGAAACCCCTCTCTCGCCTGTGGGACGGCAAAGCAGGAGAGGAGAGTCTCTAGATATGGGCTAGTTCCCTCTGATGTATCTTGCTTGTTTTAGGCAGTGTAAAAATAATGGATATACAACTATACTGGGGGGGATGAAAAGGGAAGAGAGTGCAAGAAAGCAAACAACCTACTCTAAAAGAGGTGATACACCAAAATAAAGGGTTGGCCTTCCAGATCCACTCTCAGAATCAAGAGAAATGCAAATATACTCTACACATCTGGCAGAAGAACCGGGCTACTAAGACTAACAAGGAGGCTATAATGGAAAATACGTAATAGAGGTTTACCAAGGTGCTGTGGAATGCACACTTACAAGCAACTTACTCTATTCTGTCCTTTTCAAGTATTGCTCTTCTCCTTTTAGTTACAGAACTGGTGCCTTGTAGATAGCTAGTCTGTTGGCATTACTTGTGAAAGCATGGAAGATAATGACTAAACACAAATAATACTCATGGCATACACAACAAATCAATCGAAGATGGAGGCAAAAACTGTATTTTTTATTGATTTAGGTGGAGAATTTGTAGAGCAGTGCTCTTTACAAAATTGGAGAAGATCCTTTATAAATGAACAAGTCTGCCCATTTATATGGGAAGAGCCAAGAGGAGTCTCATTGGGAAGAGTGAAAAAACACTATTAATGACATCATAAATTTGTTGGGACCATGCTTGTTGCCTCATTTTGCGTGCTAGTCTACTCTGGTGGCTAGGCGGGCCTTTTCCTGTGTTCTACAGGCCTTTTTTGCTACCTGATGTTGTGGGCAGCAAATTTTCTGCCCACTGTCATGGAATTCCTGTGGGACTTTTGCCGATGTCAGCCAATTAGCTACCGAGCATGGCAGTTTTATCGACGTCGGTCGAGTATGCTACCGACCGCGGTAGTTTTGCCGACATCGACCGATGTTGACGGCCAAGTTTTCTCCACCGGCTACTTCACGCGGTAATTTTGCCGCCCTCTACATGTGTGTAGGCGGTCTCTTTTTACCCGCTAGTGTTGTGGGCGGCAATTTTCTACCTTCTGCATTTTGTCTGCCCTCTTTTTTGCCTTAGTGTTAAGTGCCCCAATTTTTTCCTCTCTTCTTTTGTGAATGCTTGAAGACTCTGCCTTATGCTACCACGAACCCCAAAAAATGATGCTGATGATCCAATGCTTTGAAACGGAGCTGTCAAACCCTGAAGACAGACCTTGCAACCCGAAATGACTGGCCATGTGAAGCAGGTGTAGAAGGTGACCAAGATTTTGCCTAAGGGGCAAAATTGGGTCAACAGATTGGCAAATCATAGGGAAAGCGTGCCTGCTATGCTTAGAACCTAGTTGCCTTGCATATCCATTGGGTGTGGAGTCAGATGGTGACTTTGAAGCGAGTTCACAACAGCTATAACGAAAGTTAGCAACAGCTCCCAAAATATTCGAGAATCAAATACGAAGCCTTTACCCCACAAACAAAGGGAAACACACAAGGCTAAAAAATAACTACCTGTGCAACTGCACTTAGGGAAAATAAGGAAAATAATTGAAAGCAAACTATTATGTACAGTTAACCAAGAATGTTTGCATCCCTCCTGGATCGAATGGAAAATTTCTTAAGTCCCCCTCCTGGTGAGAAGACTTATCATGGCAGGCAAGTAGCTGGAAGAGAATGAGATTTGGTAACTTGCTCCTCCTGCCTGTCACCTGAGTTGGCTGGAAATCGAGAGGATCAAAATTGAACATGCCTCCAATATATACGTATTCTGATTGTTGCTGGAGGCCTGTTGGATGTTGGTCCTTCAAATTGGTGCTCTCCACCAAGAAATTAATGGCTATCAGCTCATCATCGTAAGCCTTATGATCTGCACAATTCTTCTGCAATGTATCATGGCCTGACTTGTTTCCTTTTGTCTCGCTGAAAACTCTGTCAGGCTCGTCCTCTACTTCTTCGTGGCCTTCTTGAAGAAAGTTGACTGTGGTGATGTCTAAAAGGGGCTCACAAAATGGTTGCTCATCCCAAAAGACTTTACTTATCTGTTTAAAGCTCAGTTCTTCAAGGCATTCCTCCAAGAAGATAGACCTCTCCTTTTCCTCTTTGCTGATCAGGTTCTCTAGATTTTCAAAAATATTCTCCTGATCCTCCTCTAACTCAGGTTCTTCAATGTAGTCATCCTCATCAAAACAATAAGGAAGTTCATCAAATAGAGGAGAAGAGAGCTTACCATGCATTTGTTCCTCATTGAATTATTGGAACATTCGTATATACGCAAGGCCTGCATCTTCCCCACTACTGATAAGGTCTTCACAAGGAGCATCAATGATGATCTCTTCTTTGTTGTCGCTCATAACAACCTCTTGAAGACTTGCAGATTGGATCTTTTGCCCCTCACCTGCCTCTTGCAAAATAGGTTCTTTGAGAAGGGACGAAGTGGAAAAAACATGTGGGAGAGGGGGCAGCCCTTGAGCTAGAATCGAATGATTCTCCTCCCCCCACTTGATCAACACTTCATCAATATCAAGCACGACCTGATAACTCTCTTGAAAATGTGTAGGTGGGGTGTGTTCAGAAATAGAATACGCTATTTGGTCTGAACCATCCATCACACATTGGCTGAGGGAACTCTCTTTGAATTCCAAATCTGCTATTCTCTTGCTCAGATCTTCTTGTAAAAGCTTTTCCTGGAGGCTGCCAGTATCATCATAGGCAGGCACAGCTTCAGCTTCTTCAAGGTTTTGAGAAAAACCGTGCTTTTCTTCTTCCTCTTTGCTGCCCCATGATTCCACTATCTTCCCCCAATTCAGGATCTCTGAATTTGAATTTTGCTCCTGTGAACAGGCAGTAACTTCATTTTCCACAAAGACTTGAGGCTCTTCCACAAGGTCTAAAAAAATTAACTCTTTTTCAAGGAGTAACTTCATCCTAGCCTCTAAGTCTTCAATTTGTCTGGCTAGGTTTTCCTGGAAGAGTCTTTCTTGGAGGTGACTAGCATGATTCTCTTCAAAGCTCTGAGCTGGTCCTTGGCATTCCTTCCTCCAACTCGGAATTTGCACATCATGCTAAAAAACTTGGGGAGGCTGAGGAATGCAAGGAAAACACTGTTGGTGTATTGGAGGAGCTTCTAGAAGAGGGACGTGCTGGCTGGTGGTACTATTCTCGATGGGAGATTCCTGATCTAAGGAGTTGAAAAGATTGATTTTCATAGGAGGTTGTTCTGATACCCTATGGTGTTGGAAAGTGAGGCACACGGGATTGGGAGCAGCTGTATTTGATGAGTTGGAGTGAGCAAGTGCAATTTGATAAAATGGATTTGGTGCAAAAGAGGGGGTTTTATTTAGGGTAGGAGGGGGCACGCGAGGCTGGCTACCTTGGATAGATGGATTTCTCCATTTTGGCACCTCTTCCTTCATGGACTACAAAGCATGTGCTTGCCTAAACAAGCACTCCTCTTTATATATCAGCTCCTGCTGATATTTGTACTGCTCTTCCAGCCTATCAATTTTCATTGTCTACTTCTCAAATTCCAACACCACCTCCCTTATAGTTGTAGGGCAACTGGGAGAGCTACTTGAGGGGATTCTCTGAATATTTTGAGTCTGATCATATTCATATAAAGGAAAACAAGACCCATGATTTTGAGCAAAAGAAGTATACATACAAGAAATGGATGATTTTTGATGGCACCAGGTTGTTTAACCAGCAGATTTACTCAGAGTTGCTAGATGCTGAAGAAACTTGATTTGTTGTAACAAGACCAGCATCAATCCTGCAACTATACTATGTTATCAAGCTTGAGGTCCCACCGGGCGTGTCAAAACTGTTGACACTGAAAAGTGCACCCTACGGTAGAAAAATAGATTCCTGCCCTCTCCCCGCAATGTGGAAACCCTTCTCTCACTTGTGGGATGACGAAGCAAGAGAGGAGAGTCTCTAGATATGGGCTAGTTCCCTCTGATGTATCTTGCTTGTTTCAGGCAGTGCAAAAATAATGGATATACAACTATACTGGGGGGGATGAAAAGGGAAGAGAGTGCAAGAAAGCAAACAACCTACTCTAAAAGAGGTGGTACACCAAAATAAAGGGTTGACCTTCCAGATCCACTCTCAGAATCAAGAGAAATGCAAATATACTCTACACATCTGGCAGAAGAACCAGGCTGCTAAGACTAACAAGGAGGCTATAATGGAAAATACGTAACAAAGGTTTACCAAGGTGTTATGGAATGCACACTTACAAGCAACTTACTATGTTCTGTCCTTCTCAAGTATTGCTCTTCTCCTTTCAGTTGCAGAACTGGCACCTTGTAGATAGCTGGTCTGTTGGCATTACCTGTGAAAGCATGGAAGACAATGACTAAACACAAATAATACTCATGGCATACACATCAAATCAATCCAAGATGGAGGCAAAAACTATATTTTTTATTGATTCAGGTGGAGAATTTGCAGAGCAGTGCTCTTTACAAAATTGGAGAAGATCCTTTATAAATGAACAAGTCTGCCCATTTATATGGGAAGAGCCAAGAGGAGTCTCATTGGGAAGAGTGAAAAAACACTGTTGATGATGTCATAAATCTATTGAGACCATGCTTGTTGCCTCGTTTTGCATGCTAGTCTACTCTGGCGGCTGGGTGGGCCTTTTCCTGTGTTTTGCAAGCCTTTTTTGCTGCCTGATGTTGTGGGCGATGAATTTGCCACCCGTTGTCGTGGACTTCCTGCGAGACTTTTGCCGATGTTAGCCTATTGGCTGCCGAGTGTGGCAGTTTTGCTAACGTCGGCTGAGTATGCTGCCAATCGCGGTAATTTTGTCGACGTCGGCCGATGTTGACGGCCAAGTTTTCTCCACCGGCTGCTTCACGCAGCAATTTTTTTGCCCTCTGCATGTGTGTAGGCGGTCTCTTTTTACCTGCCAGTGTTGTGGGTGGCGATTTTGCCACCTTCTGCATTTTGTCTGCCCTCTTTTTTGCCTTATTGTTAAGTGCCCCAAATTTTTCCTCTCTTCTTTTGTGAACGCTTGAAGACTCTACCTTATGCTACCGCGAACCCCAATGAATGATGCTGATGATCCAATGCTTTGAAATGGAGCTATCGAACCCTGAAGACGGACCTTGCAACCCAAAATGACTGGCCATGCGAAGCAGGTGTAGAAGGTGATCGAGATTTTGCCTGAGGGGAAAAATTGGGTCAACAGGTTATTTAGTTAGAAATTGATTGGAAAAAAGAAGGTTTACACATGTATGCTCTTCCATTTTTCCCCTTTAGGGAACCCTTAGAATCAAAAGTACCATCTTTGTTACAAACAAGCCTAGTTCAAGGCTTAGAAAGAATGTTGTCTAAAGCACTCCCAAAAAACTCAGCATAGTTTGGGTGATCTTAAAAATGACCTTAAAGTCTTTCTTTTTATGTCTTTCATTTATTTGCATCTTGGCTTGTGAGGGGGAATTCATCACTTCCCATAAGTTATATAGGGAAGCTTTGACCCAAGGTTTCATCTCTTAGCACTGACTTCACCCACTCTCACTAGGATCTGAGGTTTGAGCAGTTAAACCACCTTCTAATGATGGAGTTGCACATCAGATGTATCTTCAATTTGGACATCATAATATATTGAGTGAACAATAAGTTGTAGTAGTTACAAAAAGGGCAAGACCTTTTTACAATAAGCTAAGTGTCGTGGACACCCAATTATGTGATTTTATTTTGTATCATGATGTGAAAGTCATTGTGTAATTGATTCCCTGAGAAATGATCAAAAACCAATTAGTTTTAGTCAACCCCACATTTCCATACCTTTGCAAGGATTTGGATGATTATACTTAGTGTATTAAGGTCATTTATCTTACTTGTTGTTTTTGAGACTAAAACTTAATTGTTTGTTTATAAACCATGTCTAAATCAATTTATTTATACACTACTCTTTTGTTTAAAGAAGCGTTATGTTTTCTATTTTACACCATACTTGTGCCTTGAAATTTTTACCAAACATGTTTGTGTGTGTGCCATTTGGACCTCATTGATGTGTCGTTATGCTATCCAATTTTGTCTAGCTTATTTGGCCTAATTATAGTCTTCAACATTGCATTTTCAATTAACCTTGTCAAGTTTGGATCCAAACATTTATTGATTTCTATTTAGGCCTCAATTCATGGGGATGGTACATAGATATTTTTCTTTTGGATTGCATAAATTTAGTTAAATGGTTACCCAATTTTAAACACTATTGATTTTTTGTTTGTTTAAGCACCTATCCTCATCATTGTTTGTGCCTTTGTTTGATAGAACACAACCTTTCTCCAAAAGCCTTTGACATTTAGATATTTGATGTTAGGTTGTTTTTTGCCAAAACTTGGCACAAACCATTTTGAAGATGTAGTTTCACCCTTTTGACCAAGGTTGAACCTTTTTATCTTTTTGAACATCACTTTTCAGAGTTTGTAAACTCTAAGCCTTTTATTTTTGGAGATTTATTCATTAAATGCAGATATGTCTAGTTACACTTATGGTGGAGTCATGAATAATCTAACTTATGATAGAATGGCTGCACAAAATGACTTTTATGACTTTAGTCAAGACCCCCATGGTGATAATATGGTTTTTGAGATAGATTTCTATCCACCTCACAAAAATCAGTCATGAGAACACAATCAAGATCAAACTCAAAATCTAACTTATGATCTAACTCAAGACTGTAATTATTAGGTTTATCAGGAAGACTTGGATGCTTTATCTGGTGCAAGTAATTAGGCTCTACTACATGCCAAGATCACCATTTTAAGACCTCTTCCTTTGGTTTCTATGAGCAACCAAACCAAGAAGGATCTAGTCGTTGCCATTTTAGGACCTCCTCCTTTGGTTCACATGAGCAACCAAACCAAGAAGCATCTAGTCATTACCATTTTAGGACTTTCTCCTTTGGTTCACATGAGAAACCAGACTAAGAAGCATCTAGTCATTACCATTTTAGGACCTCTTCCTTTGGTTTTCATGAGTAACCAAACTAAGAAGCATCTAGTCATTACCATTCTTGGCCCATCACTAGTTTTTGATGAACCTATTGTTGAAGAACCTCCATTTGATGAACCAATTGTGTTTGATCCCTTATTCAATAGTCTAATCTTTAGAGAGTCCATTATTGAACCACAAACCATTTTTCCCACTAAACCAAATGTTCCCCACTTTAAAAATTTTGTGCTGATCTTCCAACTAAAAAATGAACCATTACCTCTTCAAAAGCCATCTTATGAGGATCAAAATGTGTTCAAAATTTATTTTTTGCAACCAATTGTGAACCAAAACCAAAATGTTATTGTTGAAACACACATTTGTGATAAGTCAAACTGTGATAGTTCTCTAGTCATATGTTACCTATTTTTAAAGAACCTCATCTCCTTGACAAGCTAGTTTTATTAGAGTTGTCTCTTGATCTTTTCCCACTCATTAAGGATTCTCACTTTGATAAACATGATTTTGTCGAGACATCCCTTGAGTGGTTCCCTCTCTTTAAGGGGATTCACTTAGATGAGCCAATCTATGTTGAACCCTTCTAAGATGAATTAGTTTTTATTGGGTCCATTATGCCATCATAGGCTATTACCTATCAAACATTTAGCATTCAATAGAACATTATCAAAATAACCATATTAGATGAAGAATCAGAATTAGAGTCAGGTTCTAATTTTGAATTGACATTAGATTTACCATCAAAAATAGAATCAACATTAGTTGCAACATTAGATTTAGAGTCCCTTGCTTTGAAATCAGATTCAAAAATAGACTATAGTCATGGTTGTTATAGCATTGGTTACAATTGCCTTGTGGATCAATTTGAATATATTTGTGACCCTTCTATGATTTTTGAGGATGATTACTTCAACATCGACATAAGTTATAGTATTTTATATGAGGATTGTGCTACCTTTCATCATCCCACCATTATTCCCACCCAACATAGCCATTATATTGACATTCCACCTCCCACAAATGTTGATTGGGACCAACAGAATCACACTTTATTGAACTGCATCCATGGTGACATATCATTTGCAAAATGTCAGTGGGGTCAAGACTAAATTCATGTAGAAGAAGAATAATATCCTAGGGAAACCATTTTAGAGGAACTAGGGGATGATCAAAGTTCAAACTCGACATATTCTAGTGAAATCTTTTCATAAGCACTAGAAGACAATCAAAGTCAAATGATAGCATCTTTTTGTGAAACCTTCTCGGAGTCACTATGGGATGATAAAAAAATTCATTGGTGAAAACATCATTGAGGCACCAATAGCTAAGCACAAATGTTTTTTACTATTTATTGAAGATATTATTCAAGATCAAATCAAAATAGCTTCCAATCTACAACATAATCAAATTGTAGCTACTCTCAAGATCAAGTAACAAAATAATCTGGTTGTCCTATTGAGAGCATCTTCAAAGGTCTTTGGCCCCACCATAACCAAAATTATGTCAAATCTGGCATCAATAACATTACATGTGATTTAAAGTTGTTGTTCCCAAAATCTGTTACTTATTTTTGTGGACAACATACCGACCATTTTGGTTTTGCAAGCCAAAGTGCTCTCTTTCTTTCTTTCTTTCAAAATGTTCTGAGTAATTAAGTTTTTCAAATATTCAAGCCTTTTCAGCTAAGGAATGTGCAGGTTCAATAGGAGGGCTATATTCAAAGGAAGTTCAAAATACTTAAGGCTTTTTCTTAGTGTTTTGAGAATGGTTCAACACCCAGGTTCAATCAAAAGACTTAACGGTGGGATTCAAACAATTAGAATGAACCACTATGAACCATTGAACCTTGAACCAAAATGGTCCAAATGTTCAAGGTTCAACAAGTTCAATAAGTTTGAAAGACTGAAAGAAAAAAAAGAATCAAAGAGCAAAGATTGAACTGTTGAACCATTGAACCTTGAACCAAAAAGAGTTCAAAGGTTCAACGAGTTCAAATGTTCAAAAGACTTAGACAAACTTAGAAAATATAGAGAGTTCAAAGTTTCGAAGAAATCAAAGAAGTAAGATTGAATCTTTGAACCGTTGAACCTTGAACCAAAATGGTTCAAAAGGTTCAAGGTTCAACGAGTTCAATAAGTTTGATAGACTTAGAGAATAAAAGGCTTTAAAGAAAGAGAATCAACTGTTGAACCTAGAACCGAAATGGTTCAAAGGTTCAAAGGGTTCAAAGAGTTCAAAGTTTGAATAGAAGATTCAAGTGAGTGGATGAAGTGAAAGATCCCAGAAAGAAGTTCAAAGAAATGGTTCAATCGAAGAAGAAAAAAAAATGAATGCGGCCCTTCACAAAAACATTGAACCATTGAACCATTGAACCTTTGAAACAAAAGAGTTCAAGGTTTAAAGAGGTTCAAAGCAACCAATGATGGCCCCACCTACATCAAATTTAGGGTAATGGAATAGCTGTTGATTTTCAAAAGACTTGAGAACAAGTTCAGTGACTAGCCCAGAAAGGAGCTGAAAGACTAGTAGAAAGCGAGAAGATAGCCCTGAGAGCTCAAATCACCAAGGAAAGACAAAATGTGGCAAGGAAGGGGGAAACAATTATAGGAAATTTAGAAATATCTATAGGGGACTTATTTCCAGTAGGTGGAACAGTCCAATAGGTAGACATCATAAAACACAAACATTTAAGGACCTGGCCTATTTTTGTACATTAAGTAAAGGTGAATGGCAGCCATGTAGGTAGCATTAAGAAGACTAGATAACCCATGTTTAGGAAGGGACATTTGAGATAATTCAAAATGCCAAAGTCAAGGTTGATGACCTATTCTAGCATGGCCCTTTCATAGATATTCAAGGCATTCAATTCAACATGAGCCATTTTCATGAAAAGAAGTGCCCAAAGTCTTTCTTGGAATGCTATATATTGTAAACTTCCATTTTGTATAAGAGAGATCTCTCTGTTATCAGAATCGAAGCTCTACCCAAATTGAAAGGCAATCATGAGACTTTGAGCTCAGACTGTTAATCATATTTTTTTAAATGAATAAGAAAGCAAATGACCTTTCAAACTTTGTGTTAAAATAAGCTTGTGTCATCTAGGAAATTATTCTTATGTCTGTTTCCTAAATACATTCTTGTTCATTTAATCAAACAAGTAGAACAAGTAGAAGTAAGCTGGAAGATGTCCTGAAGCCAAATGTGGGAGACTTTGTGCTACCATAAGTGTCTTCAGTCTATGTTTTGTGTAAAGGATACTAGAGAGACTTTGAGCTCTCTTTATCCTTCGTAATCCTTTACTCTATTGTAGTCTCAGGTGCAGACTTTGAGCTACGCTTAATCTTGATGTGTTCCTTTGTCCTAATCAGTAGGAGAGACAATGAAAGACTTTGTGCTTTCATTGGTTTCTATTACTACCCAAGAAAAATCTTGCTATTTGCTGAATATCACTTCTGAAAGAAAAAGTGTGCCTTTTCAGTAATTACATCAAGATTTTCCTCTTTTTTTGTGAACATCATCTCTAAAAAAAGAGAGATAGATGGTATGATTTCACCCCTATGTGTATTTTCAGCATATATATAGTACACTATAAGTTAAAGGGAACCTCCCCTTGCTGAGAGGAGAGATTTGTCTCAATATGGCTGTGGCCACCACTTCCATTTTGCTATATAAATCTCCTTATGATGTGGTTGATGCACCTATTTTGCCATCAGTCAATTGGTGACAAAATATTCACCCAATAGTTTTTGGTGACTCTACTGGGGATCAAATAAGAAATTTGAAGCCTTAAGCTTCAAATTGAAGCAGTTTTAGTTCTTTTCCTTATCCATTTTACACTCTGGAAGATCCACCATACACACGAAGCCAGAGAACTCAAGGTATTTTTGACCCTATATTTGAGCTTGTGCAACTAAATAATTTTGATCTTTCCCCTCCACAAACTCACCTTCAATAAACTAGGAGTTTTCCTCCTACAAACATCAAGTTTCCAATACTAGGCAAAGCTTCTTTTTCCTCTGCTAGTAGAGATTTATCCATACATATCCCACAGAGATTTATTATCCCTCCTTTCAACAGCCATATCATGGCAGCTCGAGGCCCCTGGGGTAATACTTTTGGTCCCCTAAATCTAACCCCACCTCTACATGAGCTACCCCGTAGATTAAGGAAAAATTTCCCCAAGTTCTATGGTGATGGGAAGGTTCATCTTGATGAACATATAGCAGCCTTTTGCATAGCCTATGGTGTAATAAGTGTTGAATATGAAGACATTGTAGTCAGACTGTTTGTGGAGACATTGCAAGGCACTTCTGTAGATTGGTTTTATCATCTAGAAACAAAAATAGTAATTGACTGGAACACTCTCAAAGCCAAATTTGAGGCCAGGTTCAAAGCTACAGAAGATGTACATGCCCTGTTAGCTCAGCTTACACAAATGAAGAAGGAACCTCATGAACCCATGAGAGACTTCATTGCCAAATTCAACAAAGCTGAGGAATAAGATTCCCATAATTACTTAGCTGACACCTGAGAATCTCAAATGCTTCTTCATCAATTCTTAGCTTCTTGAAGTGAGTTTCTTGTTGAGGCAGGCTGGCCAAATAGACCTTGCTATTTCTCATATTTTGAGGTTGAAGATGACCTTATCTTGGCAGGAAAGATAAGAAGAGATCCTAACAGAGGTAAATTTTCTTCATCTTCTGAATATTCTTCTACAGGCACCACTGATCTGATGGTGCAAAAGCTAACAAATGAATTGCTAGCTCGCAAAAGGCAAATGGCACAAGAGATGTTTTCTCCTCCTTCTTATCAAGATATACAAGGAGGACATTTCCCAACTAGTCGTATTAGGGCAATGCTGCCATAAATCAAGGGCAACCAAACCATCTTCCTCCCCCACTAGGGAAGCTTGCCATTGAAGCAGCACTAGCTAACTCAGTAGTTAGTTATCTTGAAACTAAATCTGATTTTTCTTTCCAACCTGAGTTGAACCAAGAAGATGACGTTGATCTCTTTGTAGAGAACCAAGAAGAATCAGCTGGTGACTCCAACATTGGTTTCCTGAATTACCAGGATGAACTTAGAAGTAAAGGTGAAGCATTTGATGGATCATATGCTGTATTTACTAGGTCCCAGAACCAGTCAACTCAACAAGCAGATAAAATAAAAATAAGGGAAGAATCTTGACCAATAATTTCAATTTCTAAATGAGGAACTTCACTATTTTTCCAATCAAAAGACCCCATGATCACTAAAAAGTAAGTACCTCAAATATTCCTTCACCTTATGCTTCAAATTCGTAGACCAGTCCTAAACCCAGCAAAAACTAGATTAATGGACTACCTTCCTCTATTTATAATTCATTTCAGTCATTTGATATAATTGACCATGTTAAGAAGATCAAAATTTAAATGTCTGAGTTTGAATTCTTGCAATCTAACTCCGAGCAGTTGGATAAGTTAGTTCAATACATCAAGAATAAAACCATCCCTGCAAGATAACAAATTTTGAAAGCAACCTGTGATCCCCTAAAGAACACACATGCTCTAAATAATCTTATGATCATTCTTCCATCCACCCCTGGAAAGAAAAACCCATTTTATGTCTCCCTGCTGATAAATGACCTTCAACTGAACAATTGTATTATAGATTATGGCGCATCTAACAATGTCATGCCTACCAAGGTCATAGAATCTCTTGGTCTCATGCTGAATAAGACCTTTGGGAGATGTTTCTCTATGGAAAACAAATAGGTGCCTCTGTTGGGACAAATCAAAGATGCTTAATTTGCATTTGTGGCCTTCTTAGATAAGAGAATTAAAATGGTAGTCCTGGTGGCTGATGTCCCAGCCTCCTATGACATTCTTCTTGGGTAAATTTTTGCAAGGAAATTGGTGGAGAATTAAGCATGGACCTATCTGAGGTGAGGATCCCTATCAAGGGTATCATGTAAAGGCTACTTCCTCTGAAGGAGGCAAAGTACATTGTCACCCAAAAATCAACCCCTGAAGCTCAAATTTTGTTTGAATCTATAGGCATGGGTAATTACCTTTTGACTATTGAAGATGTTTTTGTTTTAGTAGATGAAAGCTTACTAAGTGACAATCCAAAAAATTCAGATAAGACATCAGAAGAATTGGTACGGTGCAGTACACATAAAAAAAGATCTTCTCTTCTTGATGAAGAAAAATCTAAAAAAAGATCAAAGTCTGATGATATTTGGATTCTAGAATTTGATGGCAACAATGCTTCAACTGGTTCTAGAGCTGGAGTTATTTTACTATCTCCTCAAAGAGATATCTTCCCCTATGCATACAAGTTGTAGTTCAGCAACACCAACAACACTGCTGAATATGAATCGCTGCTTCTTGAATTAAAGGTTGCTTAGGATAAAGGTGTTAAAATCCTTCATGCCAAAGGAGATGCTGAGCTGGTAGTTTGTCAGGTGAGGAACCTGTAACAAACCAAGAATGAAATATTGTGACATTATCATAATCTAGTGTGGGACTGCATTGAAAGATTTGATGCTTTCAGTATTTTTGCCATGCCCAGAGAATTCAGCAGTCATGCAGATGCATTGGCCGTCTCTGTGACTCTCTTGGTCCTTCACCAAGATTTCAAAGAAGATAGGTACACTATCAAGTTGGTCTTTCAACCAAGTGTACCTGATAATGATAACCATTGGTAGGTGTTCAATGGTGATAACTAAATCATTGCTTTTCTAGAATAAAGAGACAACTTTAAAAAGCTTCAATTTGAAGGTGGTGAATCTCCACTGTGGGAATCAACTCTGGAGACAAATTCAAAAGCTGATGAAGAGTTCCTTCAGCTCAAAGAGAATAAAATTCCCAAATATTAGTTTCTCTTGAGAAACTTTTTGATAAGCATGACAAGTTTATCAAGGAACAACATATGGATTCAAAATCCTCCAAGGATTTTGATCAAATCAATTTGAGTACAGAAGACAATCTAAAAATGGTTAACATTGGAAATTATTGCACCCCTGATGAGAAACTCAAATTCATTACATTGCTTCACCATTACATTGATGTTTTAACATATTCATATGATGATCTGAAACCTCTTAGACCTGAAGAAATCTAGCATGAAATTCCTCCCAAGATTGGGTCGTTACCTCACAAATAGAAGTAAAGGCAGTACAACCCCAGAATATCAAGCATGATTTTGTCTGAGATATAGAAAATGCTGAATGCAAGGATTATTTTCCCAATCCATCATTCTACTTGGATTGCGAATATAGTCCCTGTAAGAAAGAAGAATGGAGAAATTTGTGTGTGTGTTGATTTCAGAAATATGAATTAGTCATCTTTAAAGGACAACTATCCCCTACCCATCATAGATCAACTAATGCAAACAGTGACTGGTGCTGAGATGTTATCAATGTTAGATGGATTTCAGAATATAATCAAGTAGAAGTTGGTGAAGCAGACCAACATAAGACTAATTTCACAACACCTTGGGGCACCTTTACATATTGTAGAATGCCATTTGACTTGATCAATGCTGACACCACTTTTGAAAGAGCAATGGACCTTACTTTCAGAAATGAAATGGGTAAGTTTATTATGGTATATCTTGATGACTTGATAGTCTTTTTTAAGCATCGTCCTGATCACGTGCATTATCTACAACAAGTGCTGGAGCAATATAGGTAGAATGGTATTTTTCTTAATCTTAATAAGTCAATTTTTGGGGTTACTAAAGGGAAACTTCTCAGTCACACTATTTCCCAAGAAGGCATAAAGATCGACCCATAAAGGGTCAAATCAATTGAAGAGCTTACTCTTCTGCCAATAAGACTACAGTTCACTCTTTCTTTAAAAAGGTGAATTTTCTATGAAGGTTCATTCTTGAATTCATAGAGAAGACTCACCATATTGTAAATATGATGAAGGGCAAAGCCACTTTTAACTGGACTGAAGAAGGCAAATCAACATTTCAAGATATCAAGAAAGCTATCGCCCACACCCCAATTCTAGTTTATCCTAATTACACCAAAGACTTCATGATGTATAGCTATGATTCTGAACATACACTTTTAG